>JBAMAV010000914.1:1200000-1779074 GCA_037043315.1 Amiota communis
AAAAGTTGGGGAAATAACTAATTAAAGCAGGGAATTATAGTCAGGTTCTGCACTCAAAAGATCAACGTATATTTCATACACAATGGCGTGAATGTTCTGTTTTGATTATTGACTGTCTTAATCATCTATTCAGTGAATTTCGTATTCATAGATGCAAACAAACAATACTAAATAAGTGCATATGATTGGTCAGACTTGACAATTCATCATGAATTCACAAAGTTGGCAGCCCTCAGTAAACGCGGTTTAAAGTACTCAATTTGAACTATTTATATACAAGCACAAATACACGTTTGCGTGAAGACCCAGATTATTTTAAAATATTTGACGCAAATGTGAAAAAAAAACAGTAATTAATGGCATTTATGCTCCGCCTTGATTGTATCACCAGCCTTCATTTCCAAAGAAGTGACTTTATCTCTTGTTCTGATGGGTCAACCATTAAATCAAAAGAGTGTCATATACATGCATGGACATTCCAAAATATCAATTTGTGCATCGGGATACTCTTATTGATGATTTATCTATAAGATTCTAAGCTTAATGCATTTCATTTACCTACATTTATCATTACACATGTTTGTTCGGTTGGAAAACTTATTTGCTGTATTCAAAATTTAATTCAATGATGCCAGTTGTCGAGCTTTAAAATCGGTCAAACTACAATGTTAATTACATTAAGAATCAATTTTTTATCTATTTTATTAAAAAAGAAAAATATGAAATCAATATATGTTTGCAATAGCGTATGTCTTTTGTTAACTTTTTTCCTAATTATCAGATGTTGGCGCGCAGGCAAAAGAGGAAAACATTCGAAAAGCAGCCAAAAAGTAGGCAACAGAATTAATAACATGAATGTCTTTTGATTTAGTAGGTCGATAAAATAAACGCTAAATGTTACACGAAGCTTGCTACAATACACCAGTCAAAACCGCATTCAAATATGTTAAGCCGTTTCTGATATTAGCGTGCACATACACGAATAGGCTTACGATTTTATATACATATAGATAGGTATAAAAATAATAAGAATGAGGCATATCACAATTATCATTGGCAAATACTTGTGTTGATTAAGCACACAGTGTTTGTAGAGAGTTTTAATCTAAAAGCTTTCTATAATACCATATTTTAGTAAGTAAAATTAAGTAATTAAGGGATAAGAAATGACATTTTGGTATTCCAAATTTCCAATGTTTCGGTGATGGATAAATCTTTGTAAGGAAGTTTATGCTCAAGCTCTTTTGTCTACAAGAGACGAGCAACGGGAAGCATGATTGAAAGATTGTTTAAGGTGTCAAGCAAAACTTAGAACATTATAATCGCTCTTTCTGTTTGATTTTCTCTAATATAATAATAGTAAAATTTTTGTGGTTAATAATGATAAATAAAATGCCTTAAATAGCAACAATGAAATAAGGTTCTTGCAAATTGTTTCAAACATTAGCGCCTTATGGTGTCATCGGTATAAAATATTGCAAAAAATTGAAATAAATTTGACTAAGCGTATGAATTTCCTAGATACAAAGCTATGTACCATATATGCATACATATGTCCCTATATATGCTGTGTGTGTGTGTGTGTTGGTGTGCATGGCATAATAAAACATACAAGTGCGTGCCATAGACAACTTGTCCTTGCCAAGAACATGGCGATGATGATCATCGTCATTGCCATCATTATTACAGCACCAACAATGAGGGAGACCAACAAAAATACTCTAGCATTAAGTGAAATTTATAGCAAACCAACACCCACAATAACTTGAGTGTAAAGAGAATGAAAAAAGAAAATCATATAGCAAAAGAAAAACAAAAATAGGAAAAATCAAGTAAAATCCAAGTCAACGAAGTGTTAGTGGTAGTGGTACTAGTTGTGTTTGCGGCAAATAGCGTAGATTTGTCCTCGTCTGTAGCATTTTTCTTTTTATGGCATTTTCATTTTCATGGCAAGCAACCCATATAACATCTATAAATCATTCTGTGTACATCGAGAGTAGTAATCGAGGAAATATACATATATTTAGTATACATACTACTATATGCAGTTTGAAGAATGGCAGCTTGAATGAATTTACTCTCTAGACTTGGCGACACATACCGATTTAAATATACATGAACTGAACATACAACAAATGCAGGTGGATACTTTATACCATACATGCATCCATACAGAGTATCTAAGTGTATAGTAGTATCTATACTATAAAGTTAAACTGTGAACAAAAATTGAGTTGAGAAAATTGTATTTTGTCTGTGAGAAAATTGTGTCATCGTTGTGGCGACAAAATTATCTACTATAAAGTAGGTTACTATGTGCATACGAGTCTAAAGATAGTATTAAATTTCATTCCAAATGAGTTCTATTTACTTTAATGTTTATTGACACATTAACGTTGAATCTTAGAGGATGAGCCACAGAGTAATTATCTAATTTGTCGTTGGGTTTATTAAATTTGGTTTGGATAACATTATCTCAAGCCAAAATGGATAAAAATTACTTGGTATAATTTTATGGAGTATTTGTCACGACTTTATAAATTGTGAGAAAATTTTTTAAGAATCTTGATTGTATGTTTAGATTTTTCTATACTAAAGCATATGAATAACAAGCAATGATTTTTAATGATAGATGTGGTATTGAAGTGCAGGATAACTCTGAAATTTTCAATAAATGGTAGTACTTTTAATGAGCACTTAAGCAAGAAGATTACATTTGAAGTGAACATGAATAAGTTAGGTTGGGTTAAGTAAGACAACATTGGATTAGATTAGTTTAGCTTAGGTTAAATGGCAACTAAGTCTTGTAAAGGTGCATTGTGAAGCCTAATGGATCTGTCATTATCCCATTCGTTTCTTTCTTAAACCCCCTGTTGTCTTTATGAATGCAATCACCTTTGTCAATTTAATATCCACACATCTTGCAATGCTTTCAGTAGAGTCAATTCCGAATGTAGACAATCTTCTGCTCCATCTGAAAAGCTCAATAGTTTCATTAATAAATAGGTCAGGTTTTCTAGCATTGATACATATGAAACAGAGGCCTGTTAGGACTCTTAACATTTTCTTGTAACCTTCCTGTTTGATCTCACTAGTAGTCTAAATCAACCCATGTTCCATTTTCGCTATTTTAATCTACTGTTTTGTGGTATACCAACAACGATGTTGTATAAAGATGGTGAGGTAAGGTCGTTCCTTTGCCTTACGATTATCTTAAATAACTCTCTGCCTCAGTGATATTTATGTATATGGAATCACTGTTGAACATTACTTAGCATGTCACAAAATCTTATATATTTTATTTTAAGATTCTTTCTGTTTTTGACTGAATAAATTATGTCACATAAGGAAAAAAAAAAAACCAGCCAACGACATTCAGTCTACCATAAAAAATATTAATCATCTGCCATATGTATGATGGGTTGGTAGCCTGTACATGATAGTGGGAATGTTACAGTCATCTGCCATTATATTGTATGTCAGCATGTTGTAATTGACTATTTTAACATAAAAGTGACATGGTTTGCAACTGTCAACAACACAAATGCACGTTAAGAGCACGTGTCAACACAATCCTGCTGCTGAAAAGATTTTTATTTTAATTAAAATGCAACGTGTCGCTTAGTATATAGAATTCCAAGGACTCTGTATTTGTTTGCTCCTTTAATCATCGGTGTGGCATAAGTTTTTCTTTACTTACAATATTTTCCATGTCCATAGTTAAATATCTTAATCAAGTTTTTTTTATTTTGTATTTTTTTCATTTAGCCTTGGTCTGATAATTTTCAATTAAAAAGGCAACATGAAATGCAATTAGTTGTCAATAGAATAGTAGAAGAAATTCTATGATTATATAAGGAAATGGAAATGATATTAAATTACAAGTCAAACTATACGGTAGTGTAACAATGCCTTCCCTGAACTAAGTATTATGGAAAGTTTTCTATCTGTTTGTTGACTATAATTAACAATGTTGAGTGTTTACTAATTACAACTAAGTGGCAATTTTATATGATTACTGATTCCGTTGCAAGAAAAACTATCCATTTTCCAACAAATACTTGCACATTAACATATAACTAAGAAAATACCTTCAACTGTCAACGATACAAAAGTTTTGTTAAATTTATTGTAGCATACTTACTTGAACAAGTTTCAATCGTTCGAAAGTCTTTAAATTTCTATAAAACTTAACAAGTGTTAGCATATTTTAGTGTTTGTTCAGTGGTTTATTAACTCTCAAACAGGAAATGCAAAGTTTACACTAACTTTCTTATAGCAGAAGAAGAATTTTTAGTTGAAAAACATTTGAAGGAATTTTTAATTTTTCTAATTTTGTTTTGAATTTGATAAAACTTTCATTTTTCGTTGAAATAGAAACGGTGCCGTGAATATCTCAGAACTTTTTATATATTCTATGTATATATTAACTTCAATAATTAAAATGCTATGACGCCTCGATAAACCTTGAAATGTGTCATTAGATGGATCATTGTATATATCAAGGTTAACATTTAATTTTGTTTGTTTGTTAGATTCATTCAAAAAGTCATTAATTATACGCAAAGTATTCCGACGTGATTTGCTTGGTAAATAAGTGTGTTGCTTAACATTTCATTAGGTTTGAATTATTTATTTTAGTTACAAAAACTTCATTATTGGATATTTGTGGTGTAAAGGATGCTAAAAGCTTTGGCATGTTGTCAGTTTGAACTTAATCCAGAATCTAGAGTTCAGAAAAACATGGCTTTGCGTTGCGGAATAAAATTAAATTAATGCACAATTTCATGGCATACATTAGGGCTTTTCACCCTATTTTAACCAAAATGGTTGTCAACACCATTATCATCATCATCTGAGTTTCTGTAAAGAAAATTTGTGTAATAAAATGAAATTTCAATTGCCTAACGTTAGGCATTATTGAAGGCATTGTAAGACAAAGTCGAAGGAGTAAGAACGCCTGAATATTTTTTACATCCACAACACTTAGTCAAGTCTGAGACACTGAAACATAAAGAGACAGAGACTACTCAACAACATGTCGCGTCTGTACTAAGTTGTAACGACTTTTGTGGGCGATGTCATGCACATACATATGTATGTATTGTATGTACTTAGGCGCCTGTCTGAAGAAAGTAGGCAACTCAAGACAGCTGACAATGTCTTCATCTAGCTGTCGGTTTGTCTGTCTGTTTGTCTACAGCTTTAGCAAAAGTTTCATGAACAAATCTTTTATTGCTGCCTGAAAAGGTCAACAAAGTCGTGTAATGTGAAAATAATGAAAGGTCAGAAGTTTTAATATGAAAAGTTTGCATTTTAGCATCCATTTGTGTGCCGGAATATTGTAAAACCAAAAGAGAGGAGCAACTTAAGTGTTATAGAATGTAAACTTATTGATTTTATTTAGCGTTTTTTATTTATGTGGAAAAAAACTTGATCAGAAAAAGTAAAAGCAATGAATACAAAGAAATAAATCTAAATAAAACATTGCATTACACTAAACGAATACCACAAAAAATTGACTAACTGACTAAGCTGACTGACTGACAGAATGACATGTTCAATAGTAGATACCAGTTGAGGCAGACAAAGGTCTGTCCTTATGTCTGTCTAACGAAACCAATTCGAAAATCATCAAAATGTCATAATTTCAATCGGCGTGGCGCACGAATCTATTGGTAGTGCTCGCAAGCGCCAGCAAGTAGGCAATGCTTTAAACCTGCCAAAATGGTATTATAACTGCATTATGACATGCATTATTGTTAGTCACTTGGGGCTTTGTATTTGTTGTTTGTTGTCTTTAATGATTTGAAAGCGCAAAATCAATCGATGTACATGAACTTGAATTGTGTACAATATTTTACCATAGCATATTGACTGGCGGTTTACCATAGAAATGTGGTTTATTTTGTTGTTGTTGATGTTGTTCTTTCAAATGCCAATCAAAGTTTAAAACTATTTTAAAATAATATATATATGCATTTGACCTCTAACATTTTCATTATTCATTGATGCTTGATGCAAAAGAAACCAATAAGTACTAATGAAACTGACATCTTTGTGGTATTTTTTGTTTACAGTATGTTGTACAAACATTCTGCCTTTCTTTAATAGTATATTTGGGTCAAAACATTATATGCCAGCAGCTCATATCAAGCAAATGTCAGAGCATCAACACTTGGGTTGTGGCTGCAACTGACAGCTATTGATACTGAGATTTGCGGGTGCGGTGATGTGAAAAAGCTCTGAAAAAAAGACAAGTTGAATATGATAGTTTTGCTAGCAAAATTGTGGAAGGATTAAAGGATGTGTTTGCTGCTATAAAGCAGGATATTGAATGGAATACAAAACTTTTGATATTTTGAAAGCTTTTCATTTCATTGCTACTTACTTACTTGGTTGAATAAATATTTGAATAGCAATGATGATGATGATGATGATGGATGAAGACACATAAATCAGAAGTGAGTCATTCTATTTATAAGTTATGAAGGGAGAAAGCTATTTCAATTGACCAAACTTTTCATAAAAATTCATCTTTTTGCTACCTTAAACCTTATAGTATTTTGAGCACACAATAACATTCGCAATAAGTTTGCATGGCGTTATCAGTTAATTAATCGCAACAATCGCATATAGTCAAGACCCAAACAGAACTCCTTAACTCAATACTATTGACTAAGAAGGAGTTGTTGCAGCACCAAAAAAGTAGGCAATGCAAGTTGGTTTATTGGATGGTTGTTTACTTACTTTATGCGCTGTTGCTCTGTTTTGGTTTTCTGTTTTTGTTATTGTATAGTATTTGGGTTGACTTTATTGTAACTGTTGTCGCCTAAATTTGTGCTTGACATGCAATGTAAATTAATTCAATGCATGTTATAGTATTGCCAGCTTTTAGGCTTACAACGGCCATTGTGTGGTCTCTTGCCCAACAGGCATTCAAGCATTTCATTCATGACTTCCTGACTTGACTCTTTGCTAAAAGCAATTTACTTCATACACATACTCAGTCAAACTGCGTTTAATGTGAATTTCTGGGGTCTACTTTAAATCCCTCATATTCCCTTATGTGTTGCTATAAACCACTCTTTAATGGTGCTAAATCTTTGTGAATTTCATTTCATGAAAATGCATTTACTATTGTATATGTTAACACAGTTTATCTTTTAAACTACTTATTCATTCACCCACTCAACGGGTGACAATTTTCTGGCTGTGAAATACAAGCGGGTGTCATGCACTCATGAAAAATGTATATCGGGCAATCGGGTGCTGTGTTGAGAAAATATATTGCATTTTCATTGCGTTGGAGGCAGCTTTTTGAACATTCTTGATGGATTACTTTAGTTGATTTCATAAATTTCCTCTTCTTTAAATTGTTTTTAATATTTCTCTCTCTTCATTGCAGCCTCAATCTGTACGAGTTGATTAAAAAGAATAATTACAATGGTTTCAGCATGAGTTTAATCAGACGTTTTTGTAATTCGATTGTCAAATGCCTGCGTATGCTCTATAAAGAGAATATAATACACTGTGATCTCAAACCGGTAAGTCACCAATTTAAAACTATTTGACTTTTGTATTAATATTTTTATTGTATTTTCTTATGTTAGGAAAATATTCTGCTCAAACAACGTGGCAGTAGCTCAATCAAAGTCATCGATTTTGGCAGTTCATGCTATGTAAATCGAAAAATTTACACTTATATACAATCACGTTTCTATCGTTCACCGGAAGTGATACTTGGACTACAGTATGGCACAGCCATTGACATGTGGAGTTTGGGTAAGTAATGGCAGAAGAAATAGAAATACAATACTAAAGACTCAAACACTACCACCACCTACACGACAGATGAATAGAAAGCTAAGCTAAAAGAAACGCTTGAAATTCATATGAAATCTAATTCCAAAAGTCCAATGTAATGCATTTGGTGAAGGCGAGAAGGTTTGCCATTGCTCGGCAGTTCACCCAGAAGCCTTAAAGGCCCATTGTGATACCTGATAAAAAAAAAGTGATCGGGGATTATGGCAATCCACAACAGTCCAAGGTCGGTCCCAGAGGTCACCCTCTTTCTCTAAAACCAGCCTGAGGAGTCCACGAACAGAGCCAGGTCTCGCAAAGGACATTTTGCCAAACTACCCATGTCTTCGAAGAATGGTTTCCCGAGAAACCGGGTTCGTCTACTGAGTAGAGCAGGGCAATCACAGAGGAGGTGTTGGATGCTCTCCGGTTCCTCCTCGTCTTTAAAGCTACGACAGAAGTCATTGTGTGGAACTTGCATCCTATGGGCCAACAGCCCGATGGTGCAGTGCCCCTTCATAACTCCAGTCAACGTCCGAACCGTTTTCTTGTTAAAGTGTAAGAGCTCGGAGGTTCTCTTTGCTATCAACAAGGCCACAGTGTTCTTGCAACAGTACAGCCAGGCTTATTTGCCCACTTCCTGCCTGCTTGATTTCTGGTCTTTACGTCAAGGCATGATAGTATATCCTGTAGGGGTCTATGAATATCGGTAACCGCTTGAGAGATAGGCAGTGCTGATCCTTTCCTAGCACACTCATCCGCCATCTCATTTCCTTCGATACTGAAGTGACCCGGTACCCATATGAGTGTGATAGAGTGCTGCCGAGTCTGGTTAAGAACTTCAACCACACTACGTATGACTTTAATCTTGAAACTGTGGGACGACAGGGCCTGGTTGTCAACATAAATCGATATCTGCCTCGGGGTATCCCGCAAGGCGTTAATTAACTTTGCTGCTTGCCAGACCGCGTAGATTTCTGCTTGGAACACGCTACACCAGTCAGGTAGACGATACGATAGCTGAGCTGTTGGCTCTTGCGAGAGCACCTGTACCGTCTACCGTCTTAGATCCATGAGTGTAGATCGAGAGCTCATCCCGTTCAATGACGTTACCACACCTCCAATCATCTCTACCCGGGAATCTTGTCTTAAAATTGTCATTCCATTTTTTGAAGGCGAGAAAATTGCAGTAAATTGAAAATGTAGGAAAACCTTCATAAGCATAAGAATGAATTTCTATGGAAATATATTGAATGCATTCACACTTTAATTGCATGTTGGAAAATTCAAAACCACAACTAGTGATATTTATATAAAGAATTCTGTGCTCTGTTATCCCTTGTTTCGCTAGTTAGTTTTTCAAAAGTATGAGTAATTCAGAGAATTTAATAAAAAAAAGCAAAAATTTCAGGCGAAAAGAAAATGAATGAGTTTTCATGGGAATAACAATGAATTCTGCACATTTTACAAAATAAATAATAATAGCCTTTTCTAGGTTGTGTGTGACTATTGTTCTAAATTCAAGGACTATAGTCATTAAGAGAAAATCTTGCATTTTATTTTCTCTGTGATTTATTAAGATTTTTTAAAGAAGCATGAATTCTATGAATTTTGAATTTCTTTCTCATATTTTAAGCATTGCACAATCATCAATCATTTCACCCTACGACACCAAACCAAAACCAAACCAGAAACTATGTGTTAACAAATGAGCAATGCTAAATGTCCTTGACAGAATTCCTTATATCTATTATAAAGTATTTGTCACTTAGCTTATTAATCAACCCTAATATGAATGAACAAATTAATAAGCCACATGTAACATTATCATGTCTTTATTTGTTTAACTGTTTTCTATTGTCCTTGGAATGTGTATTGCTCTTAACAACAAATGACCCAAATAAATAAAGCCTAAAAATAAAGTCTCAACCATTTATAATTCAAACAATTCTGTCCTTCATACTATTCTTTATCGTTTGTCCTAGCCCTTTGTTTTTTCATAACCGCACACTCTGTGTTTTACCAATTTTAATGTTAATACCTTTGGACGTCATTATCATCATCACGGTCTATGGCTGGGCGCCTGGTGTCTTTTATGAAAATTGACCGGAAATATTTGTGTTTTGGCTTCAAAATGATGATGGTGGTAGCTGGTTGTAAATAATTACTATATGTCGGTATAGTGTGTAAGGCGTATCCACTTACACGAAGAGGATAAGTGAGCAAGGTGTTTAGTGAGTGAGTGAGTGAGTGTGTGGCAGCACAAAACCGGAAAGTCATTATAACAAACATGAACTTAAACTTTAAGTGGTGGGCACTTGTTGATGCCACCATCATTTCGCTCGGCCATTTGTCCGTGTGCCTTGCCTTCTAACATGCCACTAAGAGAGTGAGACTTATGGTTTTTCAGTGGAATTTGTTTTTTGGTTGTGCGTGCTTGGGACTTTAATAATTTTTGTGTTTAAAGAAACTGAACAGATTTGTTGTTTGTTTGTTGATTAATGAAGTTTGTAAATCAAATACTGAAAGAAAATCTGGACAAGTCCTTTAGAATAGTTTTTAACTATCAGCAGCATGGTCATTGGGTAAACTATTGTAAATATTTGTTTCAAATATTTAAAGTATTTTATATCTTTTATTTTCTAAATCAAAGAACAGCTGCCAACAAACCAAAGTTTATTAGTTAAGTTTTTCCATTCATTCATTTGAAACGCTGCCAAAAATAAATAAACTTTTTAATGCAGACAAATATTGTCTTTAATGCCAAAAAGAAAAAAAAAAGTTGACAAAATCATTATCGATTCAGTTATGTGGGTGGTCATTGTGTATCCATTGAAAGGCGTTGCAGAGCCTGGAATATTTTTAGCTTATGCTGATCTAGCAATCAACATACCATAGTATGTTTCGAATGTTTGACCATTGAATTCATTGATTGTGTGGCAATATGATGCAGTCATTTGTTGACCCCCATCCCTAGTCCGAAAAGGAAATGAAATTAAATTATAAGTGGAAAAATGCTGTTGCCTATTCATAGGCTTTGTAGACACGTGTATGTAATTTTCATTGCCTTGATGCTGGACCAAAGTCAAGGTCAATGATGATGGCAGTTATTTCGACCGACCACTGCAGCAATTTTGTATCTCTTTTTTGTTACTGACGCAACACATAAACTTACTTGACTTTGATAGCTTTAGCCGGAAAGTCAATACAGAAACACAGATCCCAAGTGAATAATGAATATCTGATTTATTTTCTTCATTTCACTGTCAATACAAAAACCAATAAACTTTATTTTGTTCATTACATTTTAGGTTGCATACTTGCTGAATTGTACACCGGTTTTCCATTGTTCCCCGGCGAAAACGAGGTTGAACAGCTTGCCTGCATTATGGAAGTAATTGGTTTGCCACCAAAGGATTTAATTGCGAATGCCACACGTCGTCGTCTCTTCTTTGATTCACGTGGTGCGCCGCGTTGCATTACCAATACCAAGGGTCGCAAACGTACGCCGGGCAGTAAGTCACTTTCACAGATCTTAATGTGTCAGGATCGTTACTTCATCAACTTTCTGCAACGTTGCCTGGAATGGGATCCAGCGGAGCGCATGACACCTGATGAGGCGGCACATCATGAATTCCTGCAGCCAACAACATCGAGTCGTCATCGTAGTTGCCGCATGTCCACATCTTCATCGACTGGCGGCCTAGCCAATTCACAGAAATCATCCTGCTATAGTTTTGCTGAGATCTCACCATCGGCTACAAATGGTGGTGGTGTTGGTGGTGGTGGTGTGGGCGCAGTAGTTGCTTCTATAACCAGTACCACTACCGTGAGTAATGCAGCCATCACTACAACAACAAACAAGGCCCAGAGAAACACCTCGAATGCCAATTCACATCATCACAATGCACATGCACAATCTTCTGGCCATTTGCCTGACATTAAACTGAGTGGCAGTGATAAATATAACAGCATGCAAAAGATTGCTGTTCGCTCAAAGATCACCTCATCTGTGTCAGATCTCGAATCAGTGCAACAGTATTCACTGCATCGCATCTATGGCAATAATGGCCCAAACAATGGTATTGGCGGCGGTAGCACACATCACATTTCTACAGCAGCAACACGAAAACATCTCACCGGCATTGGCGGCGTCAATGTAGGACTAACCGCCAGCAAGTATGGATCCGGAGGCATTGGTACAGCTACGCTGGCGCACAATCATCACAATGTAACGCATCACAATGCTTCCAATGCTTCAATTGTATCAGCAAACAACACTGGTTCCCACCATACGCACTCACATCATGCAGGCGTGACGGCAGCTAACAATGTGTCGGCTGTGGCCAATATGTCTCACTCTCAGTCAACGGGCGATGTGTCAGCAATTTTTGGACGAGCTTGACTTCGCGCCAAGCCCACTAAATTGGAGCTCAAAAAATGCAAAATCGTTAATATGATGGATTTCTGGAGCTAGAAGTGGAAGAACCCAGCACAGAATGGGGCAAAAGTTCAGACCAAAATGGTAAAAAATGCAAGTCTCAATTAAGCTGGACATACGACATAGCAAGAAAGACAATTGAAGGAGAGAGAGATGGAGATCGAAAGAGATAATTTAGATATGTACGTGTGTGTGTGATTTCTATATTCGAATAATAATAAAAGTATATAAGTATATAATGAAGTATAATAATAATAATAAACATAATTTTATTAAGAATTAATATACTTATACTCGTATTTGTAGTATGTTAGATGTTAAACAAGTGTTGCATAATCCCTCAAAAAAAAAAAAAAACAAGCGTTACTTTGCAATACTCAATCAACCAACATGCATTGATTGCATTGCAGTGTTGCCTCGACTTACCATCGTCATTCATATGTATTTGTTCTACTGCCATAATTTATTATTATAATTATTTAATATTCATTGCCTTCAACAAAAAAGTATTTCAATAACTGTGTCTGTTTATCAACACTGTTTTACACACACACATTAAACAAACAATGAACACAAAAAAGTATTGCAAAGTTTCGCAAAATTTCTATTGAAAACAAAATTAAGAAAAAAAACCAACCAATTAAAATAAGATATGAGATCCATAAATAAAAAAAACGAAAAAATATCCTTTATATAACAAGAACAAGAACAACAAAAGCAAATAAAACACATCCACCATTTTTCTAACAGTATCAAGGCTGTTTTAATTAGTACATAAAGATACAATATAGTATACACATACATATATATAATTCTTATGTCGTATATAAGCCAGTGTCACATTCAATTTCTTTAAAATAATTAAAATGATAAATTCAAATTCAAAAAACAATATAACCATATTAAATGTCTATATAATCTATATACGAGTAGTATACTATGTAACAAAATGAAGATGATGGGATAGACGATAGTAAGCCTGTTTAAAAGTGATTGAAAAACCAATAAAAAATATTAAAATGATAAATAAAGAATCTGAGCAAATAAAAAAATGAAATTCTTTAATGCAAACACATGTCATAATTTTAATGATTTAATTATTGTAATTTAAATCTATTAATTAAAAAAAAAAGATACATATTTATGAATGAAAATAATATTGTAATTGATAAGAACAAAAACATAATCTTCTTTAATGAACAACTATTGCCAATATAAACTACAATAATTATATAAAAAGGAAAATCTAATTAATCAATTAATTAATTAATGTATAATTATTTAGAGAACTTCAGCAAGTCTTAAGTGAGCGTTAAAAGTTTATTAAGTAATAACAAATCAATGCTCTGTTATCAAGAAAATTATATATACTACATATAATCTAATACAATTATCTACCTAAACACAATAATAATGTGTAAGGAAGTTATGGTACGAGTATGTTAGAAATTAAAAATCAAGAAAAGTGACTGTCAGTTTAGTGAACACTGTCTTCATTATTTGTTAATTTATTACTATACACTATATGAATATTATTTGTGAAGTCTGTGTTTTTCGATTAAACATTTTTATGTATTTGTAGAATTCATATTTTTATATAATGTTCCAATTTGTAAAAGTGTTTTTTGTTTTGCTCTCATATCATTAGTTCATTGTCTTTAAATTTTATGTATTGTATGTGTATCCATGTGTTAATGATTTCTTCCTTTAATTAATTAAATGAAAATAGACTTTATTTAACAAAAAATAAAAAAAAGCATATAATTTTATTTGAAAAATAATGAGTGTGTTCGAATTTTAAGTTTAGTATATATATATTTAATTAATTAATTCAATAAATAAAGAAAACATTATTAAAATGAATGAATTGGAATGAAATGAAGAATGAATTAAGTAAAGAGAAAAACAGTAAACAAACAACAAAATGCATATATCAGTTTTAAATTTAATTAATTAAATGTAAATTAATAAAAACCATGTAATCAATACAATAAAGTTATTTAAACAAATTATTAAAACAAGTGAGTTTTCACTGTACTTTTAATGAGCTTTTTTGCTAAAAGCTTAGTCAGTTTGGTAATTATTTGTTATGTGATAAAACTGTTGCATACTTTTTGGATTTGTCATTGACTAATGAAAACATAGTGCATATCGAAATTATACGAAACTTTTTGATTTACCAATTTTTTTTTTCAATTAAATAAACGTATAATTACAGGAATGATTTTTATAACAATGTTTGTTAAAGGACCAATATTTTAAAGCTTCAGTTGATGGCATTTTTAGGGTTCCGTACCCATAGGGGGCTAATGGGATCCTATTACTAAGCTTCTGCCATCCGTCCGTCCGACTCCGGCTGTATCTTATGAACGGCAATAGGTAGAGAGTTGAAATTTTCACAGACCCAAATTAAAATTAATATTCTTATTAAACAAACTTTTTTGTTTTCTTATCTTATCTGAATTTCATCATCATCATTTGGCGCTACAGCTCTTTGTGAGCTTTGGCCTGATGAACAATATGCCTCCATGTTACTCGACCCTTTTCCAGTTTTCCAGTTGTAGTTTCTTTAGGTCTTCGTTTAGTTCGTCCATCCATCTTGATCTTGGTCTTCCCCTTGCTTTGTCGTTGAATGACTTCGCATCTAGAATTTTTCTTTGCGCTCTTGATTCGTCCATTCTTGTTACATGGCCTAGCCACCTTATGCGTTGCGCTTTGATAAATCGCATTACGTTTTCACCTTGGATTAAATGTTAAAGTTCGTCGTTCCATCTTATTCTCCATTCATCAGGCCCAGTTTAACTGCGCCGAAGATTTTTCGGAGAATTTTTCTTTCGAAAGTCAGCAATTTTGTTTTGTCTTTTTAGCTCACAGTCCAAGTTTCAGCTCCATAGCACAAGACAGATGGAACCACTGTCCTATACAGTGTTAGTTTGCAAGATCTGTTAAGCAGTTTTGATTTGAAGAGTTTTATAAGTGATTGCGTTCATTGTGTTGTCTGCTCTCAGTTTGTAGCCAAGATATGTGAATGTGCTTACTACTTCAAATTCATATTTTCCAAGCTTAATTGTTTTTAATGTTTGTCTATTTTTCGCCTGGACATAAGCATATATTTGGTCTTTTCTTTGTTGATTTTTAGTCCAATTTTTTTTCTGCTGCCGTTTCAATATCAGAGAAAGTGGTCAAAAGTGCGTTTTTATTTCTACTTGCTATTGAACACTATAAATGTGTGATCCATATTCACTAACTATGTAAATTTCAATATCATAAGATTCCTAGGAAGGGTACCTCCCATACAAACTCCAATTTTCATATTAGTAAATTTTTTGAAGCATTTTTTTGGGTGGTAAATATTTCACTTTTACGGTAAAAACACATTACTTAATTTTATATAACTTCAGACAGAGGTGCAAGCTTTACTTCCAACGAATTTGCAGACATAGTGTCAAAACCTTGTGCGGTGGTACGGAACCATTCGTGTGCGAGTCCGACTCTCACTTGACCGATTTTTTTAAAGCTATTTTAAAAAAATATGAAATAATGTATGAAATGAATGCTTGAGGAAGCACAATATGCTTTGGCTTCCTTCTCTAATTCCAGTAATTTGCAATATCCCAGAAACTAAATGCACATAGTGCAGTCTTCTGGATGCAAATTGCTGGAATATTTAGATTCCACCGATCTGAAAGCAATTAAAGGCACATAGTGCAGCTTCCTATATTGGTAAATTCAGATTCCTTTAGATAAATTCTAAATAAACCTATGCACATAGGGGCAGTCCCTGGAATTAACTAATTCAAAATCATGTTATTACTTCAAAAATCTTTGAGATAGTGATTCAAACATTAAATCATTCATTAAATAAGGCCTCCTTGTTCTTTTGCACAATCAAATAATCTTATTTTATGGAATTATTTAAATTTATATGGCTATTGGAACGAATCCTGGAAATATTTCACATAAAAACATAAGAGCCTTTCTCTTTAGTCCTGTGAGAAGAGTGGGGACTATTGTATAGTACTCCCACATGTTCCTAGGTGTTCATTCTTTAAATTACAAAGCGGAGATCAAGGGTGCCCTCATAAATTCTGTTTAAAAATAAGAGGTGCTCCTTTCGTGATTGAGAAATCATCTTCTTAATACAATATAAATTGAACATCATTCCGACTAAAAATATATCTTTTCAAAGATAAAAATTAGATTTTTCAGCCTACCCAATATATGTACTAAGAAAATATTCACATATGAATATATTGTATTTATTCTTTGAATTCAATGTTAAATATTAACTTTAACCTTGAACTAAATTTTAATTGTATTAACTGCACACATATGCTTTAATCTAATAAAATTTAGCGAACAATGAAATTGATTACATAAAACAATTGAGCAAAATATTAGCATGACTTCGTTGACTTTGAACTTGAAAACATTTAATAAAAGTGAATATTTCACAATAAAGAAACTAAATTTTTATTCGAATAACACTTTATTTATATGAATCATTTTAATCATTCAAAAAGAGAAATAAACCAAATGCGATGTTAACAAAGATAGCATATAGATAATTGCCATTTATACGTTTGCATTGTATATAAGTACAATTCCTTTAAGTTTTAGAATCAATGAAAACATTGAGAAAATGAAATTGTTATTGATGATAGCACGTGTTTATAAAATCTTTATGGTATGATTCAGTTTGTTTAATTTTCTTGAATATTTGTTCAAAAATACCTTAATTTTATGCAACAAACTGCGGTTCTGCAAAAAAAAAAATTGATTGACAAAGCACGCTTATATTTAACAACTTAGTTAAAAATTGGAGTAATCTTTAATGTGGTCAATTTGATGTAATAAACTATGACTTATGATTGTTGAAACTTCGCTACTACAATCTTTATGAATATCTATAAACCTCTTATCGAATATAGTCATATCTTTCAAAGAACCACATAATCCAATAAATTTTTTTTTTATTTAATTTATAAGCTTTAGATATAAAGACCTAAATTAAGCAAGAGTACTATCTACCAGGGCCTACAACTCTATGATGTAATGTATTTATGATGATTACAATAAGTGGATTAAATTACAATGATGAAGAAAATTATAAACTAAGTCAATATTATACAAAGAGCATATTTAAATTTTACGATGGTTTAGAGCTTTTAAAAAATATAGCAAAAGCTTGAATAGGCATCTAGAATGTGGTAGACATAGACCGTGGCTCCGCATATACAGAGTAGCGGTGTTGCGCAGGTGAGAAGGTGTTGATGTGTGAGCTGGGTATGCCCGATACGTACGCGGACAAACATAGACCAACGTTGTTTTGATGTTTTTGATAGAAAATGGATGCCAGTGCGCGTAGGATTGTGTTCGCATATCGATGTTGGATTATATGAAATTACACAATTACATTATTGTATCCAGACTAGTAACGCCCCAGAGCCAATTGTTGGCTCATCTTTGACTTAGTTTTTGTCACAACAGAACTATTTTAATTTTGTGCTAAAATTTCTCAGTACACGTTAACACAAAGCTTGAGATACCCATGCCATCATTTCTGCTGTAATATCCTGCATTAATTGAGTTTATAAGCACCGCTTATTTTTCGTACATCCTCTCTTTTAAGAATCCCCATAAGAAATAGTTCAGAATACTCAGATCTGGACTGTGTGGTTGCCAGTTAACATCCCCTCCTCGCAAAATCAGCTTATTGTGGAGTAAGAAGAATCGTTGCAAAGCTCAATCCTTGAATTTAGATCATCATCATCAATTCCTGTATCTCCCAATGGAACATAGGGCCCCAACTTAGATGGTCTCCTCAAATTCATACACTTAAGATGTTGCGCCTTAAAGTAACATGCAGAGATGTTATTTTCAAGTTCAATGCTTGACTTCTCTTACGAACAGACATTGTTGGAATTACACTTGTGAATGGTCCCTTATGACAGCGGACAACCAGTCTTTTTAATTTTAATGGTTGATCCCATCGATTAAAACATTTACTACATCCATATCCGAATGATATACCTGTGAGTTTCTTTTACAATATTGATTTTTTGACATTTTCAAAGAACGTGTGTTAATTGCCGTCTGCCCTGATAATAGAATTATTGTTCTGTTAATATTCTCGTATATAAAACGCACTCTGTTGAGCGGGAAATATCGCTACCGAATTCCCACGAACCGAGCTGTTATAAATGAGTATTGCATGCCCCCATCCCTTGTACAAACCTTCACATTTAATTTGTTTGTAAATGTTCACATAATAAATGACCTGAATCACTTGAACCCCCTTTTAATCAATTCAAAACATTGAGAAATGCAATAAAATATCACGACTCAATCATAAATGAGAGCATATCATAAACTGGAGCATTTTTGAATTATTTTTATTTAAACTTATGACAAATGAAATTTATCTCTTTAAATGAAATGCATAGTTGCACTTAAGTATTTCTTTGGAATGAAAAATTATTTAAAACTTTCTTCATTTCTTAAATCACTTTTCATTAACAAAAAACACTTGATGTTACGAGTATGTGTGGACTTCACATATCAAAATCTTATCAAAAACTCATATCAAAAAGTATAAATTCTAAGCAACTTGTCACGTTTTTTTTTTCATTTCTTTTTTGTTGAAATGCAGTTTACCCATATCATGGAGCTTCATTGATCTGCAATGACTTAATCTTAGAAAAAAAGTGTTTTGTAGTAGCTCCTCAATATCAAATGAGAAATGAAATATTTTATACCAAGTATAAAAAGTAAAAGTTGCTTCCTCATGTTGATTTGAGTTGAGTGTGAGGAACACAACTAACAACTTTTTGCTTTTAAGTCAGCAACATTTTTGTGTGATTTTTCGTATATTTTCTCACTTTGTTGATAAGCAAAAGGTTTATCGACTTCTATAAAAACTAAAAACTTAAATCAATTCAATTTTTTAACTTTGATTTCGATTTCATTTTCATTTTGTTGTCATAGCTTTAGCATTTATTTGGTTTCAATACACAAAAACCCAAAAAAGATTTGAGCTCGTGCTTATAGTATGTGTTGTATCTCATGCCTTGAATGCGGTTTCATCTCATCTTTTAGATACTTACAACAGCGCCAGCTCTCGAACACATATTAAATCTGAATGGCTTTACCTTGTTTCGACCTGCGTATGTTTGCTCATCCAAACAAATCGATCGATTACAATTTGATGCGCGGTAATGCGGCATAATGAAGGCCGATTTCGGTTGTTGGATTCTTCTTTATTCACTTCGTATTTGTGGTTATATTTCTTTTCATGCTGTCTTTCTTTGCTTTGCTTGCTTCTTCATTTGATCAGGTGAAAGTCTTTCACCCTAAAGCGTTTCAATGCGTTTTCTGCTTTAAGTTTACTTCATTTTAAATAAACAAAAACAAAAATTATAATCAAAAAAAAAATAAATAAATAAAAAATAAAATAAATATTTCATGTTTCACGCTTTTATTATTCTCATATCAAAATTTTGGGTGTGGTAAAATGAATATTCGTATTATAATAAAAATCCTGATTTTTTGATGAGATTTAAAAATAAATAAAAATTATAATAAAAAAAGATGTTTCACATTTTAAGGTCATCACATTGTGTATAATAAGGCTCGACACATTTTTTTTTATATTACTTATAATAATAAACAAAAATTATATTCACAATTATTATATGTTTTATCACTTGACCTGACCCTGATATATTGTAGGCGAGTTAAACATTTAACAAAAAGAAATTCAAAAACAAACAAAATTGGCAATTAAATTGGCATATGAGAAGCACTCAATGTTGGTTACTAATTTGCGTGGGAATCCATTTTGAGTTGTCAAAAGATATATAAAAAATCAATTATACCCCATAACAAGATACATGATTATATAATTACTTCATAAACAAATTTCTATTTGATTTCTTAAGATAAAAGAATGAATCATTTAAAAATCGAAAAATGATTTATAACAAATTAATTACGTTGCCATGGAACAGGTGAAATTACTTATTTAATAACAACAGCAAAATAATAATAGTTTTTCTTTGATAAATTGAAATTTTCTACCTTTTTCTTTATCAAATAAACAAAGAAAGTTTACAGCAGCAACTAGTAAAGAGAAAGATACTATAAAGCGCAATCGTATCTAAGATACTCAAATACTGACACAACCTAACAAGCGTAGCACAATTCAAATTTGCTGCCAACTGATGAACAAAAATAATCAAAATTCCATAGAGATTAACTTGTCTTAGTTGACTTATGCAATGTTGAGGCCAATAGCTATTGACTTCTATAACTTACTTGAGCTCGTTCAAAATCTTCAAATTGGTTTTCGTTTCGAATGCAATATGCACTTTGCTAGGCGCCTCCAGATCCATCTATTGTATATTGGATTTATGGAAGCATTAATGTTGGGCCATGAATGTGTAATTTTTTCTTCTTAATCGTGTTTTCGCACCCGCCTTTGAAAGTGTATGGTAAGAAATGAAAAGAAAAAAACACAATATGGAAAAAGCCCAAGTTATTAATGATGAAGGGTCGTTGGTGTGCTTCTACGCTTGATAAGCGATTAATGAATGTCATAATTGAGGAAGTGTGTGTCTGGGAAGCAGCATTGCAACTTGGGTTTACCATACATCGCATCGAATCGAATCAAATCAAATCGAATTGTAGTATTGCATCAGTTGATGAACTTAGTATACAATGTTCATGATGATGATGATGGTGGTAGAGTCTTAGTTACTATAAGGTGAGCATAATAATCCGCCATGTAATGTGTAGGAAATATTTATACGAGACCATGAAAAGTGAGAAAATTATCTGAATTTGAAAAAAAATTTAACAGATTATTAGATTTTTGTGTTAAAGAAATTGTGTGTAAGCAAAGTGCATAGATTTATCATCATATCTTGGCATTGTTGACATAAGAAATAATTCTATCTTCATAATATGGTTTTCCAATTCCAATTAATTTCTTAGTTATGAGGTAAACAATTTAAAATCAGTCAAACAGAAAATTTTTTTGGGGTATGAAGGAAATCATACTCATTCAAAGTTCGAAATCACCAATTTGGATGCAGGAGGTTACATGGAACATCTGAGCAATGCCACATACACTTGAAGCATTCGAATGTAAATAGTAGAGCTCAGCTACCTTTCTCGATGTACGTCAGGCGTTGAACAAAGTATGGCACCCAGGACTGCTATCTAAACTAAAGAAACTAATCCCAACACCATAATATCTGGTCATCAAGTCTTACCTTGACAAGATAATTTTTTATGTCACATGTGTGGGTACGTATTCAGACATGAAACAATTCAGAGGTGGAGTGCCACAAGCCTGTGTGTGCTAGGGCAAATTCTTTATACACTTTATACTTCTGACCTCCCGACTCTGAGTGATGATAACATAATGATATCTACATACGCTGAAGACACAGCCCTCCTAGCGTCTCATCCTGAACCAGCCACTGCCTTTTCAATTTTGCAGAACCAGTTAAACATAATCGAGCCATAGCTTAAGAGATGAAATATTGGTGTCAACTCAAAAAAACTTACCTTCACTCTGAGACACTCATCCTGTCCCCTGGTCCAGCTAAACATAAAAAACATACTCACCTACACCTCAGCCAAGTATCTTGGTTTGACACTTGATAGGCAGTTGACGTGGAGACCCCACATCATAAACAAACGGAAACAGCTGAACCTCAAACAAACCAGTATGGACTCATGGCATTGAACTTAGGGGTACAACTTCAAAATCAAACGCCCAAATCATACGAATTCTTCAGTCCAAGGTCTTAAGGAGGCTTGTTAACGCTGAATGGTATGCCTACAACTCCGTCATTCATAGAGACGTAGGTGACAACTGTAAACGAATCTCACGAAAACCACATCGCCGTCATTTTTTTGGACAATAGCCAGGACACTCGTAGGTTAAAGAGTTACCACCCGTTGAATCTCCCCTTCAGCTCACCGGAAGACTAAACGAAAGTCTTTATCGAATAAAATCCTGAAAATATAGCTCTTCGCTCAATACTCAAAAAATTCGATGGATCTCCCCTTTGGGACAGCTGCAAATAAAAATTATAATTAAAAAAAAAATAAATTAATTAATTCAAAGTTCAACAATTACAACTTGGTGTTCAACATTAAGTATGTCTAACATTTATTGACCAATTTGTGTGTGCTCCTTTTTGAAATGTTTTTCAAGAAGATACAATATACATAATCACAACTTACATGGGTTTTTTTTTCTTAATCTAAGCTGTGATTGTGTCCTACTGATCTGCTATGATTGAATAAATCCATGATTCAACAACTTACATCTTTTATTAATGAACAGATCATGATCAAGCATTTAACCACTTTACACCACTTACTCAGAGTTACTAATCAAAATATCTAAGAGTGACTATTTGAGACTCATCATATTTGGTTGTATTTTTATGCTTGCAAGCCAATTTTTAAGTAAATTACTTAACAAATTTCCAAACTCTCACTAATTCAGGGTCAACAAATCAAATTGCAAAAAATCCAAAAAAAAAAATGATATAAAAATTAAGAAAAACCAAACAAGCAACAAAAAATTGTATCCAAAAATTAAAGCAAACAATTTTAACGAGTCGCCAACGCTTTTTATAGTTAACTTGGCCAACAGCATGAATTATTATTTCTACTTTTTTAGTTTTTGTCAACAGATTTCTTCTTCGTTTACTACTATTTGGTACAGCAACGTTTAATTTAAAATCATGTCGCAAATACCGACAATAGACAAACAGACATACAATTGGACACACGAACTGACGGACGGAAACAAATAGTTGACCTTTCATAATTCTTTTTTGGTTTTTTCATGAAACGCGCGACTAAAATTTCTATAAAACTCTTTTTCGCGCAATTTTCAATGAATTTATTTACTGTATCTTTTATTGTATTTAATGTTATTTTATTATTATTATTATTATTGTTGTTGTTATTGCTGGTGTTTTGGATTGCTGCAAATAGTCGCATGTGCAATCATAACCTTCGCCATTTGATTTATTTCCGAGTGTATCGAGTTTGTCTGTGTATGCAAATGTATCTTGTATATCCGAAGTGTTGGCAATTGAAAGAAGAGCGTTACGCAGCTACGTGATTTTGTTACAAAGCGGAAAGTGCAACAGATTTTACTTCATTTCTGTATATTTTTTGTATCTTTTTTTAATTCATTTCTGGTCTTCTCATATGCGAATGCAATGTCAACAGATTACTAAGATACAAGTGAACATAATTTTCACATGAATCACGCACGATTAGAGATTAGATTTTTCCAATGAAAATGAAATTTAAAGAAATCAACAACACAAAAACATTCACTTGTAATAAGTTATGAGTAATATTTTATTAGATTTATATATGGTAAGCCGGCCTCCTGGTTTGAGTTAGCATAGCACATAAATTTGTTAATCGATTAATTTCAACTTGTTTGTGATTTTAATGTTTGATTTAGTTAATCCCATCTCTAGGGTCAATTGAACCTGTCAAAGGGAATGAAGCTAGCATATCCGAAATTTAATTCCAGTGAAACGATTGTTATGTTGTTAAGCTTCGATTTGTTCACTTTATAGCTAGTATTACACAGTACCGTATTCATGGAATTCGGGGCGCGGGGCAATGAAGAAAGTGGAGACCCTTTCATGAAGTCTCATTCAATAAAAAAAAAAACATTAAAATAAACTTTATTCTTTGGAATTTTTTAACAACAATGGTATCCTAACGAATGGCTTGGCATATTTGATATGTTTTTTTCGTTCGGATTTTTGTTGTTTATGCTTTGCTGCTTCTGAAATTTTACATCGCTGTTATTGTATGTCTTCTGATATGACACTTTGACAGAAAAATATTGTAGGCAGATATGCTCTGGTATCCATGCCAAGCAGGGGCGGGTTGGATTTTTTTTTGATGGATTTTTAGTTTTACTGTTAAGCTTATAAGACATCTAATTTAGTGATCGCCAGTTTTTGTACATTTCAAAAAAGTATAAAAGGAATATTAGAATTATACATGGTAATGTGTACGGATAAGGAGACCCGCTTCAGCCTTCTTATAGCGTCTGTATTAGCCATGGTCTAGTCTAATCAGTTTCTGTGTGCCATCAATCGGTTATTGTACCTGCTTGAAAAAAATGACATCTGATCTCCAACTGTAGCCAGGTGGAGGTTATGATGTGGGGTGGTGTTTTGAAGCCTATGGACCCGTTTGCAGATATACTCCACACTTATGTACCATATAACCAGGAGGAGGACGCAACAATTTGCTGGTGCACAGTTCACTTGCTGCATAGCGTTAGCTTGCTTCTGCCGTTGAGAAGCCAGTTAAGCTTTCTTTATCTAGGTCTACAGGTTCCAATTACCGTTGTAATATGCTCACTGAATGTGAAGCTTTTATCGAGGTGAAGCCCAAGGCACAAATTATCTCGCCTTGGTGCATTGACGCATCATTGTGCCGCTAAGATGGATGGCCGGTGGCGTTCCTCGCTTTAAGGTAAAACATGCATTAGTACATTCGGCCCTGCAGCCTCGTATTCTCAACTTGTAGAGTTAAAAACGCATGCATCATCGGCGAATGACGCAAGAATCATTTTTTCTGAGGTGATGTCAAATTTATCTGCATCTGGGATGGGGTGATCTACACTGAATATGTTATAAAGGATGGGTCACAGGTCCGGAAGCACTCCAGCAAAAATTGCCTATTTCAGATAAAATAAAAAAACATTAAAAATGAAAAAAAACCCTTGTTTGAATATATTTTTTATTACACACTACTTTCTTAAATATTAAAAAAAATTATAACAATAATCCAATGAAGAATCCAATGTTTATGGAGCCCCTCAATTTGTTGTTTCCCTGCCGTAAATCTGGCCCTGGCAGTGGTGCAGATTCAATAAGTGTCGTATGTACCACATTATAGAAATTTCCTCCTGGGATGAATGTTAGTCACATGTGGCCTATAAGGAGTAATGTAATCTTCTCAGTAATTAAAAATTTCGTTGCCCACGCAGAAAAGCACGTTTTGCTTTCATTTGAAGAAAACTTATTCTGAAACTTCATGATTTATGGAAATAAATATATCAGAGAAACGTGCTTGAAATAATATAAAATGAATTAACAGCCAAACAATATAATCAAATAATTATTAATAAATTCATTCATTTTTCTTTAAATACAAAAATTATCACATGTCAAGTATTTCAAAGTTATCTCACTCGTTCTATTATCATTAACTTAGTATCTCTTCCATAAAATTTCATTAATAAGTAAGAGTGAGTTATCACAACATTCATTCATTCATATTCGAAAAACTGTGCAACATGTTGCCAAAGAGTTTGCTTATCAGCAACACTTTCTCTTTTTTCTCAACGCTATCTCAACTCAATTTCACAATATCAAATCCATGGTGCTCTTTAAAATTGAAAAACTTTCTCTTCATTCACAAATTCCCACAAACTGAACAACACTTTCGATCATAAGCTTGCAACATAATCATACATTTACTCATGAGCTACTGTGATACAAATTTACTAGGAACAACAACATTTAATATTAATGCTAGCAACATTTTTGTTTACCCAGTTGAAGGCAGCAACATCTTTCTCTTTTGTGTATTTCGAAATCGAAATTGCAAAGTCTTAAGTCGGCAACTAAACTACTTAATCGTTGTCGTTTAAAAAATATACTCAGATACTCAGCCACTTGGTTAATGTTGTTGTTGTTTTGTGGTTTCATTTTGGCATCTTCGTTTCGCAGTTTGTGTGCAACAACATAGTCTTCGACATCTTTAGCTTCAACTTATGCTTTAGCTTCAGCTTCAACTTGAGCTTAACTTAAAATTGTAACCAACAGTTTAATGATTTTCAGTTGAGCTTCGAACTTTTACCAGACAAGTCGTGGTGATATTCACTTCTCGACTTTTGTCTCTTGCGAACTAAATAAACTGAAGAAAAGAGCAAAAGAAACAAAATAAAATTAAAGACGAGCAACGCGTACGCGATAAAGATTCCTCCTCAAAACGTTTGTGGAATTTATAAAACAATTTTTAATTGATTTGCATTACGAGTATATGAAAATATTGTGAAGTGTTTTTTCCATTGTTAAGTGTCAAGTGTTCATTCATGTGTTTTATGAAAAGTGCAAATAAATTACATTTTCATTCATAAGAAAATTGTGAAATTTTATTTGAAAAATTTTTTGAAAAAGAAAAACATTATTAAATTTTATTGTAAACTTAAAAAATTTTGAACTTAAAAAATGCGTATCTTTATATTGCTACTTGGCACTTGTTGCCTTTGGGTAGCTTCAACGCAAGCCCAAGGATTTATATCTTCACCACCTCATTTGCAGGGTCTTAATAATTTGGTAAGTTCAGTTCAGTTATGTTCAGTTTCTTTCTTTATATAAAATTATAAAATTCTTAAAAAGAAATTTTTTGCAAATTCTTTCATTTCTCCAGTGAATTTACATATCTTTACGAATGGGATTTTGTTATGCAAATTTCATGTGATGAAAAATAAAGTTAAATAAAACAAAATAAAATACTATGAAACTGAAAAGAAAATAATAGTGTGTGCCCCAAAAACTTCTTTTGAATTTCAAATATTTGACACCATTTGTCTATAAAGAAAGAACCTTTTCTTAAGTTTACAATTGAATAGATGGCAACTTATATAAACTACTTAGTATATTTGAACTTAATTTTCATACAATTGAATGATATTAAATTGAAGTCACAAATCAAAGTGAGAGCATCTATTTCAGTTACAGTGAAGAACATTGAACACATGCTACTTAATAAATTATTCATTTCATAGTTCAATGATTCCAAATTATACATATAAATAAGTAGTTAAATCATAAGTTTCCCAGTATATTTAATTACAAAAAAATATAGATTTGACTAAAGATGTGTGATGCTTATCTTTGCTTTTAAAAATTTCTTTCTATTGACTTTACCCAACTCAGCTCAGCTCAGCTTAGCTGTTTGATCAAATGCTGCATAATAATAAAATTCAACTCATTATGCTTCTCATTATTCAACTACAAAATTCATGAATAAATATTATGACCAAAAATATAAGCATTTCCTAAAAACAAAAAAAAATTTCACTTTCTTTCCATCGTTGATCCAACTTTGTTGGTTCATCTCTCACCATCACACCATCTCATTATCATCACCATCATCATCATTCTCTCTGTGTTATATTAAAAGTTAGAAGTTGAAGATGCCAGACAGCTCAGCACCTGTTTAAAATTCAAATTATGCACGATTAATTAATTGTACAAATATTAAAAACAAAAATATATTTTCATATCATAAAAATAATAAAAATACAGAAAAACAAAATAAAAATTCCTTTACACCAATTTTCGGTAAATTACTAAAAGCTTCGTATGCAATAAACTTTCCCTTTTTCCATCTTCAACTTAACATCAATTTAACTGATGAATAAATGCAGTAGTTGCAAGCCACAGAAAAGAAGTCACAAATTAACTATCAAATTTAAAGATAATGACAAGAAATGAACAATAATCAAATACATAATTACAATAAAATCTTTAGGACCAGTACTACTTGAACTACTATTGTAACAATAATAGTAAGGTGCATTGTTACAATAAATAGAAAGAAAACAAAAGATACAAAAGCCGGTGGTGCATTCAGATGAGCTATACTGACTGACTGACAGACAACAAAACCAAATTGAAGACCTCAACCTACGCTTCTTATTTGTTATCTTGTTACTTGGTTACTTCTATGTACTCATTGTTGTGGTTAGTGGGTTTTATTGTTTGTATCTCTCATACACATGTATATATTTTGGACAAGCCAAGTACCCTTGGGTTAACAAGTTTATTATTGTTTTGTTGCTTGGTTAACCCCAAAATCGCGCTTGAAAAATTTTCAAGAAAAACACAAAGAAAAGAAACATGGAAGATACAAAAAAAATCTAAACCAAATTAGATTTCCGTTTGATTTGGTTTAAACGGAAATCACCTTTAAACCTCAAAACATAATTATGAATGGTATTTTTCATCTTCTTTGTATATTTGTTGTATCAATTGATTGATTTGAATGAATTTTTTGCTTGGCTCTACTTCATATCCGTTAATATTTGTGTATTATGGGTATGTGGGATGAGTTAATTAAAAATAATTGGTTGAAAAAATGATTAAAAGAAAATATTATGCAACATTTAATTGCAAATTCAAAAAAGAAAACTGAAATTCCATGATCAAAGGGAAATTATAAATCACACATTCTTCCTTAACTCATATGTAAGAGATTTCATACAAATCCATCATTGCACAATTGTATCTTCAAGTTGCTTAAAATAAAATTATATGACAAACAAATAAAATAATTGAGTGTTAATCACAAAGAAAAATAAAGAAAATTTATATTGTACCTTTTTGGCAGTGGCACCTTTCAACAACCGAATTCAACAAAGATCAATTTATTTTTTTTTTATTGAGTTTAGTAATTTGTTTTCATTTCTTCTAATTTTCCATTCAATTTCCAATTTCAACTCGTAAACTCAATCAGAGTTTTCCTTCATGTGATTTGTTTTGTACAAGAGTATCTTATCTGAACGCCATTTGATTGGTTTCGGTTGCAGATGTCGTAATGAGATTTAATTTGATTTTGAATTTGTTTTTGCTGTTGTTATTTATCAAATTAAATTAATTTCATTGAATTGAATGTTATATGAAATTGATTTATTGATTAAATTTGTTATTCAATTGAGATTTCGTTGGAAATCAAGTAAATAGAAAATTTAAGTCAATAAGTTTAGGTGAAAAGTGTTAAATGATAATCATTAAGTACACTTTAGTAAGATGTATGTAGAAATTCAGTAGAGATTGGAAAGAGTTAAGTTACAATTATTAAGGGCACAGTGTTTTTGTTAATTCATTTTTGCCAGAGTCAAAGATGTTTGATATGGGAGCATTATGATCTCAAAATTGAATTCACATTCAGTTTAGCTTAGTAGTAGCTTTGTCTAATAAATCTTAGACCTCCTAGGTATATCATGCGAGTTCTTGTGAGTGCCAGTTAATGTGACTTTATCACCAGGTAATATGAATACATTTAGTGGCTGTTTTTCAACACAACCAATCCGTTTGCCATTTACTTACGTTCGATGTTGATCTGCTGCTTATCGTTGCTTTGTTGATCGACGTCGCTCTTTTTCTTACGAACCTCGTAGCTTCACCCTGTGCTAGCTCATCTCCTTTTGGAAGCTCTTCTTTCTTCAAACCCCGGTGCTCCCAACAAGCGCGACATCGACGCAGCTTTGTTGCTATGCGTGGATAAACTAAATCTTTTGCACAATTCTTTCATTTCACCAACTCTCACTTATTTTTTCTTTTGCGGATCGGCCGAATAAAAGAAGATTATTCTACCTAGGCAACAGTCTTATAATTATGATAAGGCAAAATGCGAGCAACGAAATCTACGATCAACTTTTCCCATGATGTACTAAAAATAAAACAGTTCCTTTGTTTATTAAAAAATAAAAAAAACGCATATTTGGTGAGAGTTGGAAATAACATTTTCGAAGTGTCCTATAGTTTTGATAAGCACCTAAAGTTGTGCAGTGTTAAACTTTTTCTCTAGGAATACTCCACTGTAATCTAAGAGTCTAAAGAGTTTTTCAATACCTTACTTCGAGTAGTATATTTCAACTTCATCACGTTATTTGTTGTAGAATAATTCTTTTAAATATACATCAATCAATAGATGTACCTTCGGAATCATATTGTCTGATGATTTATAACGACTACAAGAACCTTGCCGAGCAATGTATAACACCTTATATGTAAATACTCAATGTAACTATTGTATGTTTCTCTCTCTTAAATTCAAAGATTTGTTAACTCTTTCATTACTTTTTGTTATGATCAATTTACTCTTCTTTTGTTACTTCATTTTCATTTCAATTGCAACTAAACTTCCTGCTCACGTTTCTTTGTGACTTACCCAACTTAACTTTAGTGTAGTAACAATGTCCTTAACCTTTTACATCTGTTGCCTTCATGATTCCAAACTGCAACTGCAGACACTTCAACTTTTGTATCTCTGTTTGTATCTGTAACAAAAACAAAAAAAAAAACTTGTAAGTCTATTGACATGAGATCAAGACAACAACAACAACAATGAACAAACAAAAATAAACAACAAACAATTACAACAAATAACAACAAACTAAACTTCAGTGAACACAAATAAGAAGACAAAAAGAAATAAACAATTTGCTACTTACAACTGCAACAACAACAAAGATAACAAAAAAAGTGCAGAAAAATTGTTCAAAAATTCAACATCATGAAGAAAGAAAACAAAAAAGAAAAGATACAAAGATACAACAGAAATTCATCCTTTTTTGTTGTTGTTGCTTCTTGAGTTGTTTTGGTTGCTGTAGGCTGACGACATTTACAATACATACAACAACAACAACAACAATACATATACCATAGACAACAACAACAACAAATAAAACAGGAACTATATAGTACCATTGATATTCAGACACTCAGTTGCAATTTTTATTATTATTTTTGTTGGTGTTGCATGATTTTTACTTATTTTTCTAAATTTAAGTATATTTTTGTATTTTTTTTGTGCAACAAAAACATCTGTTGTCATTTATTGTAGTTAAGTCTCTTGAGTCATAGAGATCCAAAAAACGAAGATGTTTGCCTTCAGACAACGTCATTGCTTATCTTGGGTTTTTTTTTTTTGGTTTAGGATTTACTTGCCATATATTTCTTATCTGAAGACACCATGAAAAAAATGTGAACACTTTCACTTGCAAGGCTATAATAACAAAATATAAATAAAAATTTATTTCTTTTTAAAAATAAAATATTTTTTTCTGCCCTCAACAGAAATTTGGATTTAGTTTAGTTTAATAATCTTGCCCAAAAATATGAAAAATAAAACAAAAATATAAATTTAGTATAACCAAAAATTCCATAACAACTTTCATTTTTTGTTATTTTTTAAGAGGGCTGGGGATTTTATCATATATGTACAGTATATTAATATTATATATTGCTCTGAAATGCCAATAAGATTTTGTCACTTCAACAGTTCGCAACAAAATTAAACAGAAAATATTTCACCAAAAAATATACTACTTACTATATGAAGAAAACCGCTTATAAAGAGATACAACAAACAGTCTAAAAACGAGTCGATTGATTGACCCACTTTCGTATCTACCCAACAACACCAACAATAATAATAATAATAATAATAACAAAAACAAATTAACAAAATCAGAGAATCGAATGCCGACGAAGTAGTTGTGTGATGCTTTAAATAAAGAAAGAAATTATGCGTTTTTATACTTATACAAAATATAAATGATTGGTTCGTTCATACTTAGTTTTCTTTACAATGAATCTCAGTTTAAAGAATAACAACAAAAGATAAAATATACTAAAAATGAAATGAAAAAATAAAAAAAAGAATACTGTGAAACAGGTTACAGGGCAAAAGAGTCTTGATGTTTGTTGGTGCTTCTGTTGCTGAGAAACAAGTTCAACTGAAAGTTCGTTGAAAGAAGTTGTAAATTATCAAAAAGAAAAGGTTTATACATGGTTAGTCCATTTCATTATTAACAGTTCAAGACAACTTATACACTATTTTGGCGCCTTGATATCATTCCAAGCAAAGTTCAAAAAGTTTACTGATCTTTCAAAACATTATGAAAATTTTTATTTATCTATAATGGAGTGTAAGATCTTAATTTATTGTACTTTATGGATCAACTAATATTTAAATAATTTTGAATAAAATTGGTGATTCTTAAGGGACTGGGCATTTTACGGCGTTATAAAGAGTTGTTATTAAATAAAGAGAAGAAGAGCATTGTACGAATAATAAGGTAAACCAACGAAAGCCAATTAATTTCGACGTTTTTGGGAGTTTTTCATTAAATCGAGTAACGGTGCATGATATAAACACTATATTCTGAAAATAAGATTTTCTTTGCAAAAGATGCTTGAGAATTTCTAGCTATAAAGTAGAGTATTGATGCATAATTGTAGTGTCAAATCAATTATAATCTGACATGTTCAGCTAAGATATTGTCAAAGAGTTAGTGAGGCATCCACACAATCAAGTTTTATAATTGTTCAAGCTCTTTGAGACAACGATCTATCTTTGAATGGTTGTCAATTAAAACTTGATTGTGCAGTTATGTTCTTTTTAACGTGAAAACTTTTTTAAAAATGGGACATACTCGTATGTCAGAATATGACAACCTTTCAGGTATGTAACAGAAACATGTCACCAATATTTTTAATATGCCTCGTGACTTAAAAACCGTAGTTATTTATGTATTCTGAAAATAGAGGAAGCGATGATGCCTGTAAAAGGAATTTTGTCATTACGCGCTTATGTCATAAGGTGGGGAGGGTCCTTTGAAAAAGGTAAAAAAAATTGTGAATATTCTTTTCTTTTCAATCGTATCGCTTGAGAACCTTCCTTATGTGACTGATTTTTTTTTTTGTTGTATTCATCATAGGCCAGTTGGAAGAATATGATAGAAAGTTTTTGGAAAATCCGCTGGGAAAGTTGTAAATTTGGGCCTTTTGTATTAAAATCTGAATAAATAAAAAAAGTTAAGTTTATACCGTACGTTAGCTACTGTAAATAGTAATAACTTCATAGGCTAGTATGTTAAGCGCGGGCTCATAAACAGCAGAGAGAGTGAGTTCAACGCCAGTTTAATAAAGATGCTTAATGACGACACCCAGCATGACGAACGAACGCACGATTGAATAATATTAGACCAGAACAAAATTCAAAACATATACTTTCTGCCTCCTGTGTAAACAACATAATTCTCCTTAAATGTTTTATGTACTTTTTATTGTTATTTATCACAAAATCAATACCAAGCTTATATCGTGCATTCGCTGTAAAATATGGTAGCTGCTTGATGGCCTTGTGTGGAAAGCATGGACTCTTGAAGCATAGCATCAGAACAGTACCTATGTAGTTGGGCATTTCGAAACGGCTATGCCAATCTGGTAGTACATAATATGGGATAGATTAACTAAAGTAAGTATGACAAAATAATATTAGTGTTTCAGACGGGATCCCAGAAAAGGTCAAATCACATGCATTTAATATTTATTTACACTTGACTTATATTGTTGAGTATAAGTGTTCCCTATCGCAACTTAATAATATCAAACACCATTGTAATTAAATTCGCTCTAGCTTCTTTCCAGTTCACAATCTTCTCATTATTAGGTTAGTACAGCCAAGGTGCAAGGTGAATTTGCTTAAGTTCTATTATTCTAATATCTACTCATTCCTATTCATTTGAATACCATAGATCTATTTGTAATGAATAAAATTAAAGAGTTAAAAACAAATACTGAATTTGATTGATCATTTATATAAAATATATTAAAAAATGCGGATCTTTCAAAACTAACATTTCACATTTCTTTTTCATAAAAATATTATAACATATACCATTGTACATAAAGACATTAATCATTCATCCGGCTTTATCGAATGCGATGCCAAGTAAGGTCGCTTTTGTTCATAATTATGACCAATTAAGGGGGGGGCCATAATATATCAAGGGTTGACATGATCATCCAAAGTGATGCGATGCGATGCGCTGCGAGCGAGTATCATAAGAAAGTGGTAAAAGTGAACGACAACGATTAATGAAACATTCAACATTCATTCATTTTGCATTGAAGGGTCTGCCTCAGGTCTCTCAGGTGCATATGGCAACAACTTCTTTCATTAATGTTTCATTTTCATGTTTAAAAAAAAAAAAAATAAATAAAAGTGAGAGCAAATGAAAGGCATTATACTCACTTGCATGGCTACTGACTTAAGATATTCATTCATTGTTTTAATAAAGATATTTTTCATTAACGGCATAAGAGTGGCAAACGTTTATTGTCAGATACTTTTCTCCTTTAGGTTTTAGGGCAGTCATTTTTTACTTTATTAACTTTATAACGTGAATGGGGTAAAGCGAAATCTTAATATAAAGATGAACACTTACTTTCATTTGGATTGACTTAAATTGTGGGCTTGGCACAAAATTCTCTCACACTTCTCATTTCTTGTAGATACTGAGAGGTAAAAAAATTTATAATTGCTACCATTAAAAGCATATTTTGATTACCAATGCTGCTGCTACTCTTTGCCACTTGCCGCACCCTCATTGCTTAATTACAAAGTAGTTAATGATATCTTTTTATTTTAAGTATTTATCCATCTCTCTGTCACTTAGCCACTTACATACTCATTCACTCAATCATTTTCTATGAAAACTATGACAGTTGCCGCCAATTGGATGCAGATACATGTATATTGTATTGTATTGTACAATAAAACAAATAAATGTCATTAGTAGTTAAGACAACTAAAATATACTAATAATATTTTGTAAGCATTGCAAGTGAAAATTTTCACTCGCCCGCCTAAAGAAAGTTTCAGTTTCAAAATGTCACCACTTCCGCGTTACTCATACGCCACCGATACCAACAACACAAAGTTTGGAGTCAACGACGCTTCGAGTTGAGTTGAGTTGAGTTGAAATGAAGTTGATAAACGAGTTTTACTGTTGCATCTTCTTTCTCAGTTGTTTTTGTATTTGTGATTTACACGTTTTTGGCGCGCATATAAATGTGCAAATATTGCAAATATAGTATATGGCCAAAGTCTGACGGTGAGATTCGTTGCATCTTTCGGTTTACTGCAAAGTGGTCAAACGCGTCTTCTTCATTCGACTTCGACTTCAACTTCGATTTTAACTTCATAGACGTAATGCCAAACCCAAAATATTCCGAAAAAAAGTATCTATTCAATACTTCAAGTGGCATCAGCAGTTAGTATACATTGTCCATATAATACTTACGTTATTCTCTTTCGTTCCATCTTTCTTTCTTGATTTCTTGCTTTCTTGCTTTTGAAGCAACCACAAAACCGCCATCATCAGCATCAGTATCATCATCATCATCATCATGATGATTTGCCACCAACAAATATTCGCGACACCCGCTGGCTGCTGTTGGCGTTTGTTGCACTTTCGTCTTGTTTTTCTTTTTCATCGCAATATGAAAATAAAAAAAAATAAAAATATAAAGAAATATATTTGTTGTTGTACTTATTGTGCTGATGTTGTTGTTGCTGTACTTGTTGTACTGGTATTGCTGTTGTTGTCTTGTAACGATGTGATGTGAAGATGTTGCAAGTCTTGAGTTTTCGCTTTCTGGTTGCGCAACTCGTAATTTTTCACTTTTTCTCAACTCTTCACAGAAAAGTGGGAGTGAATTGCTTGCTTGCTGCCTTGGTTCGAAGTTATTTTCTTTTAGTGAATTTTTTCTGTTTGCTTCGTTGAAATTTGACCAGTTTTGCATAGAAGAAAAAATTGTGAAATTTTTACGCAAACTTATTTGACACATTTTCAACTAATTTTAAGTATTATTTCTCCTGTTTTGTTACTTTTGTTGCAAATTGTTGTTAATTTTAAATTACAGTACTGCACATTATGCAAAAGATTTTTGAATTCATATGAATTAGGTTAAATGGTTAGACAAATATGGACTAACTGGAATATATAATTGATTTAAGACGTTAAAACTAAAGATTTCTAACAAATTTTTTGGAATTTGGCAAATGAGACATTGCTATTTTTTATGCCAGGAAATAAATTGGAATGATTTTTATAAATAACAAGGTTTAAAAACTTCAAAACATGTATCATACATATACATATATCTCTAGGCAGGTGTTTGTTGCAAAAGAAATGAAAACGTGTCAACAGCATAAAAAATTTCTTAATTGCAGGACCTTTACCATACAACATAATTTCATAAAGTAATAAAACAAAATATGGAAAATATTGATCTTTAAAACTCTCCATTACAAGTCAAGTGTCAGCAATAAAATGTGCATAAAAATTGGACATTCACCTCACAACGACATTATCACATTGAAAAAGGGCAATGACTTTTTTTCCAACCCAATCAATGGTATAGACAAGTACGGGGGAGGAGGAAGTGTTTTCCCTAGGTTAGGTTAGGTTTGCTTGGCTGATCAAGAGATCTCACATAGACCAATAATGGTCCTTAGTGTTGCCAAGAAGAAGTATGGTGACCCTTTAGATACTGTTTTTTATGCACTTTTTTGTGAGTTTTAATAGATTGCTACTCTTTTGATCCGCGATACTTTCCAAGGAGAGGAAAGATGCAGATCCGAAATAGCTAAAGCGTGATCTGTAGAGAGCTGGACATTGGCAAAGTAGGTGTTCTAGAGTTCCCCTAACATTTACCTTGTTGCATGTTGTACATGCATCATACTGTACCAAGCCCAATTTGGCTGCGTGAGAAGGCGTTAAACAGTGTCCCATGAGTATTCCCGTGAGTATTCCCGTGAGTATTCCGACTAATAACTTGCAATCCTCTCTTGGGAGAGCTAAGGTGTAGTTGGTAGTCTTATAATTAACAGATCAGTGTCTACCCTAGAAGGATGTAGATATTTTATTACTTATTAAAAATGTCTCGAAAGACTATTGCTCTATCTTCAGTAGTTAATACCATATTTTGTGAAGGACCTCGAAGCTTACTAGAGTAGATAATTAGCGCCCTGCAGTATGAATACCAAGACCAAAACTTTTTCGTGGCTAGTCCCATTGGAACCAGTATTTCTTTACATGTATTTAACGAGTGAATTGACCATGGCGATGTCATTGTTCAATAGCCACCGCCTACATTACTGTTCACCAGTCATGTCACCGCTTGCTGCCATCGCCTGCATTATCGTTCTCCATTCGTATCATCAGATATTGCCACCACCTGCACTTCCTAGTAAAGCGAAAAGGGACTGCTGACTTTCTATGAAAACGCGCACTTACTGGTTCACCTCTGCATAGCCTGCGGCTAGTTAATACACTAATAGAAAAAGGGCTAGTGTAGCCGTAGTTAAAAATTACTTAACTGTTTTAAAATTAAATTAATTTGTCTGATTTTTCAAAAGTATTTCAAAGCACAGCATCACGCACTAACATCTCGATGGGAGCATAGCAAAGCACTCCGGGTAGGCTTGTACTTAATGAAGTTCATACACATGTATGAATAATGATTGTTTTGTTTAATTCTAAAAGTGCAATGAACTTTAAATATTTTATTAATCTCATAAATCATTTTCTTATCTTAAATTTATCAAAACGAAATACATAATTTAATTGAAAGTGAAGTAAAGAAAAGAATCATCAAACCATGAAAGATAAAAATTTAAAGAAAATCATTTTCTTGCATGTTTGAATGATTCACTCAAATGCGCATCTATTGTAGTACTTACAACAACATAATAACAGATACAATTAAGCACAATTTAATGCTTACAACAAATGAGTATAACAACAAATTGCAACAAATATAACAATAAATACAAAAAACATCTTCTTTAAACTTAAAATATCGTCTAAGCATAAACAAATACCTATAATTTATGTGGGAATATTAAGCTAAGGGAAATGTTGGTAACACTTAGAATGAAGAAAGTAACATTGTTATATCAAAAATGTATAAGAAAATCATTTGATTAAGATACTTCGATTTAAGAATTGATATTAAAGGAATATCTGACTAATTTTCATCTCTCATTCACTTTTAGATCTAAATTTTTTGGTGAAGGAGCCTAAACAGTCCAACTAAGCAGACTCTTACATGACTTAAACACTTGCTTTTGTTTTTTTCTTTCGAAATTTGTAACAAAAGTACAGAAAATCAACGAAGCTTAGAGAAGATTTCTTTTAGAAATATAACATAAAAAATAAGCAAAAAGGAAAAACCTCACTTGTGGTAGCAACAATAAATTGAAAGTGGCAGCAACGACAGCAACAGCTACCAATGTGGCTTAGAAGTTGCCACAATTGTTGTTGTTAATGTTGCTATTGTTGCTGTTAATGGTGATGGGTATAATGGTGGGAGGTTGAAGATTTAAGTTGAATGAAGTTGGTAACGTGATAATGTGCCTTCAGGCTATAAGAGTACTTACTGTTTAAAGAGAAAAACTGTGGGCAAAGTTTTGGTTGCTTAGCAGGGGAATGAAATGTAAACTAAACTACATTTAAACACTTTTTCTTTTCTTCGACACTCGGTTTATTTTTCTGTTTTTATTAACTAGTATTTACTTTGTTTAAATCATGCAAACTGCAATGAAAATGTGTGCCAGTGTTGCCAACACGATGGTGTGAAAATTAAATGAAAATTTATAGTTAATTACAAATGAAATGAAATCAAAGAATGGTGAATGACTTCACAAATAAAATGAATTTTAATACAAAGTATATGCATTTTGAAAATTTAAATGAAATTGTATTTCAAATATTTATTTATAATAGCAAAAAAATGCATTCATTGACTTAAAAGTTCAATGAGCTTTTATTTCCTTAGATTAAAATGACTAGCAAAAACAATGAACACATATGATGAAGCAAAGTAATCTTAGTAAATTTTTGTCATTTTGAGGTTTTCATGAGACTGAAACAAAGACAGGGTAGTATCTTCATATATTGCATGTTGCATGCTTGAAGGTTAGTAACCGTTAAACAATGGTCAGCATGCCTACGTAATTGTTTTTTTTTTGAGAAAATTGTCACGACTCAAACATGCAACAGTTTATTCACTTAATTTTTATTTTCATTTCTTTTTTTAACATTTTTTCTTCTATAAAAACATTCATACAGACCATAATTTTCATAAACCCCAAAGCAATCCTTCTGTTTGTCATTCATCAAATTACATTACATACAACAATAGATGAGGAGAAGAGAAGTCTGTCTAATGGATCTAAAACAATGAAGTTCAAATGAATTTGCGTGTCAACAAAACTAAAGTTTTTGAATTATAAATGTCATGTGTGCTTCACGTCACTTCCTCCTTCTCCATTTCAAGTCAATTAAGTTATTTGAAAATAATGTTTGCCGCCGTTTTTTTTATCATTAGGCGACAATCTTTAACCGATTTGACTCTCTAGAGTCAAATAACAGACTTTACTTCAAATTCTTTTGAAAACTTTTTCCTTTCTACTATCGTATTGCAATTAATTGTACTCCAAAACTATACGAAACTCTCTTACCAAATCACAAATACTTATATTAGAAAAAAGAAGAAACAAAACAAATGAAATGAAATCCACTGTTAACCTATAAATTATGAATTCGAAACTACAATAAAAAATTGTAAAATAGTATAATGAAAACTCTTTTCATGTTGAAGAGTTGCCTCTTCTTGTGATTATTGAAATGCAATTGCATGTCTGAAGAGTTGTGAAGACAATGAACGAATGAATAAAATCGTGGTGTATAATTAATGCATTAAACCAACTTTGAAATTAGTTGCAGAATGAAAACATAATGCAAAAAAATGAGACTCTAAAATTAAGCCAAACAAATGTAGAGTAGTGAGGGAAGGTTTTTAGCAAACTGGAGTACTGAGACTGAGTGTAAAGTAGATTTGATTATGAATTTATGTTTGTATTTCCATTTTTAATGACACTATTAATTATATTTTATTTATTTCATTAGCATATCCAGAGAATGAAATGGTTTAAATTTTGACATCAAAATTATCAAACCTTAGTAGATATAAGTGTGTTATCATAAAGAGGTTTGAAGCTTAACTTAGATATGTATGTATGACATATATCCTAATTTATTTTGGTATCCTAATATGTTACAATAATAGGGTATATACTAGAGTCTTGCACGAATGCATTTTAAACTGTAAACAAGGCATTTATATCGTTAAGAGCGAAGCAAGTTTCTGGTACTCGGCCGACCAAATAAAATAAATTAAGTTTTGAGCCGACATTTGCAAATAAAATGTCAGACTTGTTCAGACAAACTAAACGTTTTATTTCAAATACCGACCAACTGCAAATGATTAATCATATAAATAAATAAATGAATGAATGAATACTGAATGAGAATGAGACCGATCATTGACTCTATAAGGGTTGCATGTACATATGTCGCACAGACAGAGTTCCTTAGCCAGAGTGGTGATCGAAGCAGAATGTTTGCGTATAATTTGGAGGCATTTCATTTCATTTATCTGTTTTTTTTTTTTTATTTGAAGGCAATGAATTGTCTAATGCATTTGTAAATCTTTGCTTGCGATTGCATTCGTGCAAGACTCTAGTATATACAATCTGCACCAATTGAATAGCATTGAATGAGAACTGGTAGGTTTCAGTATTGTTGTCTCGAACAACAAACTTTTCTGGTTAACCAGGCCCAAACATTTTCGATAATGTTTTGGCCACGTGAGTGTGGGTGTCAGTTCAATTACATTACTTTATGTCACTCGTTTAATGATTTATCAATCCACGGAGTATAAATTGGCACATTATCATGTTTATATGATCACGCCAAAGGTCCAAAAAGTTCTTAAAAAATGGAAATGAACATATTAGTTTGGGTTATGTGTTTGTATTCATAAACACAAAGACCAAACAACAAGACAATGAGCAGAAAAACCAAATGATGATTTACGATGATTACACAAAAAAGAGTAATAACAACGACTTTGACAACGATAACAACGATGATGATGCTGAGTATGACGAATAGAGACAATAACGAGTGACCAGAATGAGAGGATCATTCAATGACGAACACTAGAAGACGAACGACGATGTCATAGTGAAACGACACGAGAATCAAACTTTGTAAAACAGAACCATGTACTGTCTATTAAAACTAAATAACTTTGTATTAAAACTAATAACTTTATAATTAAAATCCCACATTAGTATGTCAACGTATGTCTTCGCATTTACAGTCGTCCTACAAGAATTGCAACTCACAAGTGTCATAATACGAGATTGCTTAGTACACCATGCTATCGCTTTTTCTGCTTTGTAGATAGTCCTAGTGATAGTTAGCATTCCGTAAAGTTTGAAAATAATAGCTAAAGCCACCAGGGTCCTACAAATTGAAGTAGATTTCCGTGTAGTTCTGTAAATATAAGTGTGGCAAATATGTAACTATGGTGTTGTGTGTGCTATTCAAGTGGCACGGAGTGTACTTCAAGAAAGAGGTCCAAGAACATTCTAGTCATTTTGGAAGAACCAACCGGAGATTGAATTTATTACTATTTTTTAGGTACTCTTTTTAAAATTCTAATAATCTTACAAACATTTCCTATTGAAATATAAAAGTAATCAATCTCAAAAGAAAAGTGATTTCTATTTGGAATTGAAAGTAATAGCCCAACAAATAGAAGTGCAACTACAATATTCTTCAGTTTGATATTCAATAAAAATACTAAAAAGAACCATTAATTAATATAACTTTTCCATATCAAAAGTTCACATTAAGCGCAGAATTCACTTCTGATCAAATATTTTTTAAAAAATTATTCCATGATATAAAAAGTTGATACACAATTTATTTATTAAATCTGCTGAACAGCTAAAAAATATTCAAACTGAAAGATATTCAATCATCGTCGATCATTAGTTGGACTTATCATAATAAACCTAAAAAATAAGATAATACAAAAATATCAAATATAATAAAAGTCATAAATAAAATCGAAATTGTTGCAATCATTGACATCTTCTTAAGGGAAACATAATAAATAATAAAAAAAAACAATAATAATAGATAATAATATACAATTGGTCAATGGTTGAGTTCATTCATTGTACAATTTGGTATAAATAGGAGGATTTTAAAATTGATTGAAAATCAACAAAGATATGAATAAAATACAATAAATAAAAAGGTAATGAAAACAAAAGAAAGACATATGGCAAAAGAAATTTTGAAAAACTCATCGCAAAAATGTAGGCGTGAATTTCTTTGTAAGATTCAAACAAAAAATATAACAAAACAGATTTCAAAAACTTTTAATAAACTGTCAAAAAATGTTTCTAAAGTAAAGACTAAACAAAAGATAAGTTGATGTAGTATGTATTCATAGTTGATGCATGAAGTTGTCAGTTTGTTCAAAGTTTGTTCCACTCTACTCTGAGTTAACATAAAAGATGAGCGAGCATCATCAGATTGAGATACATGACACTGTCAGCATAAAATGGTTAAAGAAATTATTAAAATATGAATAACCATTATGTTTCATCTATGATGTTATTGCTGATGGTTTGACTTAAACATTTTTAAATAGATTTATATATTGTTGGATGGCAAATAAATAATAAATATTAAAATGGAAAGTAAATTGGCAAATAATTTAATAATAATTTATTACTTTTTGGTTGCTTATGTTTTTTTTTTTTATAAATTTATTTAAACAATAATTTATTTTTTAATATGATTTAGACACGCAAATCTTTTTTTTTTTATTTTGTAAATACAATACTTTCTTACAATAGTAACAAGATACTAAGTACAATAAAACAAATAGTACACGTATCTATGGATAAATTTATGGTTACGACGTTTGAAAAGAATAAAAGCCACAGAGTGTAAATGATATTATATTCTAAGTATGAGTTGATTATATATAGTCTTCTTTTTGCTTTAGTCAATTCATTTATATTAACTGATCACTAGAAATCATAGCCACTATATAAATTCATTATTGCAACGCAAGTTTCTTTCAGATTTTAAAGGTCCAACCTCGCTTAACTTGACGAGAAGAAACCAGTAATTGTTTATTGTTTTAAAATATGGAATGAATTCCATTCACTATGAGAGTACAATAATATATACTATTTCACCCCAAATTCGTAACAATTTTCTTTGTAAATTGTTTTCATTGAGAAATACATACAATAATAGCAAATAAATTCCATTTTAGGTATATTTGCATTCATAAAATGAGTTTTTATTGCGTATACGTCAATGTGGAAGAGGTTACTACAGTGAGGTCGATTAAAAGTTACTCAATGAGATAAACTGTTTTACAGGTCTTACAACAAATTGAGAAAACCCTTTTGGCTATGTGATTTAAGTAGTTTTTAATATTATTTCCAACAATATCTTTTACCAAAGAGTGCTCATTGTGAACCTGTAAGATTGACTGACTGAGTGACTGTCTGAGTGACTGAGACTGATTTCTTTAAGTAACTAATTTATCTAATCAGTCATAATTGATTTCACATTACACGCGTTTGAAGTGAGTTTAGCTTGAGCTTGTACAGATCTTTGTATCTGCAGCTTACCATTAATAAAAGCGAAATCAACAAAGTGAAAGTGTTTTTTTCTCTCTACTATGGTATCTTTTGAACGAATATTTATATTTGTTTATTTATTGCTAGTTTGTTTTTTTTTAGAAATTTTTTTTTGTGTTATTTATGTTAATTAGAATTTAATCGATTGATGCTGATGCTGCTGGTGGATGTTGATGGTGAGAAGCAATGAAGCTAATAAATTGTTAGATAATCAGAAACGATACAAAGTCGATTTTGTTTATTTAAATTGATCATGTCATGTGAGCTAAATTCAATTGATTGACAATTGTTAGCAATTAAATAAAAATCAAAAGCCCAAATAAATCTAAAGTTGGCCAAGAAGTCTCACTGCTGCACACTTGTTGTTCAAACAATTGAAATCAAATCGACTAGTACATTAAATGCTTAATGCTCGTGCTGCATGATGAGCTTAAATTAGTTTTCGAATAGTGTTGCAAAACATGTTATGCAATTTAATGCAATCTACAACTAAAGTATCTCATTCATTGTGTGCACACAACTTGACTTGTCTTCAGCTGCTCTGAGTAGTAGCATTGAGCAATCACCGAAAAAATAGCGAAAGGCGAACATTTAGCATCATTTTATTATTGTATTATTTTTAGTTGTTAGTAGTTTTTCTAGATTCAAATGTATGTCTTGATTTCCTGTATTGCCGCTGGTCATGCTGCATCTGCAGTTGCCACTTGAATTCTTTAGGCCATCATTGTGATATTTTTTCTCTTTTAAATTCTAAGTTTGATGTTTTTGTTTGTTTTTTGGGGTCTTGTTATATAGCTTCTGGCAATTATTATACAATGTTTTTTGTAAGTCGTTTCAATTCGAGTCAATGTGAGTCAAGTCAAGTCAAAATATTGTATATTTTGCTAGTTGTGTTGTTTTCAAGGTTGCGCTACTTTATCGTGATGTGACAACATTTGATGGCGATGACTTGTAGTTTCTAAACAATTTATTTTGCTAGAATACTATTTTAAGTCTTTATGTCCCTTGGCATTTCAAATGAACTACATTGTACAATATAAAATAAGTATCTGTAACATTTAAACAAACAGAAAAAAATTGTAAAAGATTCTAGACTATGTTGAGCTGAGCTTTTGGAAAATTTCGTAATGTTTGCTATTTTTGGATTTAATCAACAATGTTGGTCAATGCATTAAGCAATTTCCTTTCACTTTTTTCGTATAATATTTGAGTGCTTCTGCAGTTTGGTTTTGTGTGGTGCAGATTAACCACATTTTTGTTGTTTATTTTCTTTCTTTATTTCGTATCCCAAACCCAACAAATTAAAATCATTTGTATGTAATAAATATCTTACTATTTACAAAATAAAATTAGCATGTAGTGAAGTAATTAGTTTAATTTTCCAATGTTTATTATTATATCTTGCCCTACTCCTCCTTCTGCACCATGCAAGAAAAGAAATTCAAATCAAAAGCCTTTGATTCGAAGGCATGTACAAATTTGTGGTTACATATAAATTTTTGATAGATTGATGATGATGATGATGGTTAAATTGGAAAAAATATTACTTCTTTTCCACTTGGCACTTGCTACCAAAACACAATAATATTTAAATGACTTTAGTATACATTTTTGTATTGTATTTATTGGCTATGTAAGAGAGAAGGTAAAACATGAAATTTGAAGCTCGAAATTTAAAACCACAGTACATAATACAATTGTATGTGCAGATACAACAAAAAACATTAGCAGAGTTACTGTTAAATAACAATCTTAATGTAATATCTTCTTAGTGTTTTTTGTTTTTGTTTTTAGTTTAAGTGTTTTTGTGGCTCAAGTGATACCCGGTAACTTGGTCAAAATGTAGATGTTATCTCTAAGTGAGGCGAGTTAAGTGCACGAACAAAATGCCAAGAAATTACTAAATATCCAACAATACTATTGTGGAAAGGGGAAGGATGATACACTAAGAGACAAGTGATTATGAATTTTGTTATATAAGAGCAACTAAATAGCAATTGAGTTACATTTTTATGCGTGGGAGTTTTGACTAAAACTAAAACAAAGACAAAACAAAACTTATATCATTTATAAAGTAATAGTTTTTTGTTACATTTTTCTTTTATTCAACTCTAAGAGAATATTTTCTGATATGATTAAATGCTGATTATTGAATTATATAAATGTGAAAACAATTAGTTAATTAATTACTTAAATAAATGATCTTAACTGAACAAGAATCTTATCATATAATCGAAGTTAATTCTTTTGTGGAAATTTCAATGTTTTAGGTTTCATTAGTTTATTGATTGCCATTAACAAAAATACATAGCCCCAAGATATTTATTTCAACAATTGCATTGTATGCTGTATCTTTGACTGTATCTGCACTAGTATAAATATATTGCCTTAATTATCATCATCATCATCATCATCGTCGTCATCATGATTGTATCACTTCACACATTTACACAAAACCGACTTATTTTAAATTTAAAGCGAAATTAAATGCAAATTAAAATTGCTTCTGGCAATTGTTGCAAACAGATACTCAACACAAGTAAGTATAACCCTCTCTGTTTTCTCCTCAGTATCATTTTCTCTATATACTAAGTATTTGTGTGTGTTTGTTAAGTATCTCAGCCAAACTAAGTCGCAGCTACTTACAATGAGGCCAGAGCTCTTGGGAGACGGCGTGTGGGTGTAGAGTGCAGTGCCAAGTAACCATGATTGCTTCGAGGCAACTTTAGCGGAGTCTTGGCATCCGCACACACAGCGCATTGTTTCCTTCAGATGAATATTTATTGTTTTGCATATCGAGTGCGCACCATAACCATGGTTATTTTATTTAATGTTACTGCTGGTGCTTTAAAAGTTGCATAAATTCATCTTATGATTACATTACCAATAAGTTACCAACGTCATTATATTGACATAGTGTCATTCAATTGACTCTTACCTATCATGTTCAGAGAAATTCACATCGTCTTATGATTTATGAGTTCATATGCTAAAATTGTTAGAGAATTCATGATATTTTTATCGATTTTGTTGCCAATTGATTGACTATAAAGCGAAGGTGTTCAAAGAAAAGAGGAAATGCGAAGAGAATGTTTATAATACATGTAAAAAATGAAAGCGTTTTTTGTTTTACTTTCTTCACTTGTACTTGTGTACTCGAGCTCAGTCAGTCCAGTACCTTTGGCTACTCATTGTCAGCTATGACAAGTTAAGCGCATAATTAACATGCAAACGTGAAACGCCCATTAAAATTTTGTTGTTGTCCAATAAGATATACATATATGTTTATATGAGGTAGGGTTCATTGTCTGTCTGCCCAGTGCTTACTTGATGATTCGAACATTTGTGTCTGACTGAATATGATGATTGATGACTGATTGTCGGTTTTCACTGCAGCACTGTATAACTTCAAGTCATTCAAGTGTTACTATTACTGTTTCTGATGATGGTACCGCTGTTTTTTTTGCTATTCACTTGATAAGAAGAGATTGTTGACCGGTAATTTTAGATTTATTATAGCTATTGACAACAGTCACTCAATTGAAGTACAAATATACTTTATATGAACGTTTTTCAAAAGATCTGTGAATGCCTGCTTGTAAAACCACAAAACTGGACATTACATAAGTAAAAATTGAATTTAAAAAACAAAAAATATTTATAATTTTTGAATCAGGAAATATAGGAAAACCATAATTTGTAAATAATAATAATAATAAGTGTGTCGGTTTTGGCCGAGTCCAAAAGAGCACGCCAACTAGTTTTGTCCTTTGCACGATGGCGCCAGTTGGAGATTCTCAAGGTTTACAGGTCCTGCGTAGCTTGGTCTCTGCAACGGAGATGTGGCTGCCCCTTCCTCGTTTTCCACCCTGAGGTACCGACTCAAAGGTCTGCCTTGCCGGAGCTTCTTCATTCATAAGCGAAAAGTGACCAAGCCAGCGCATCCGATGAATTTTGTTGCGCTTCACTATGTTCATGTCCTTGTATAGCTCATACAGCTCGCTGTTCCATCGAACACGGTACACACCGTCTATAGTATTTTCCTCTCGAACGTTCTCAATGCAATCTCATCGCTGTTGGTCAACGTCCAGGCTTCTGCGCCATACATCAAGACGGGGATATGAGTGCCTCGTAAAGCGTGAGTTTGGTTTGTCTACTTGTAAAAGGTCATTTAATTTATTAGTTTGCCAATCTTTATATATTTAAATCTTAAAGTACTGAAATATTAAAGAAATCATATATTTTAAATTTATTTATAAGTGACAGCAGGCATACTAACTTAATTTATTTAAGAGTAGCAGAATTTTTTGGATTTTTGGTCACAGTACGAAGCTTTTCCTGTATAACAGACTATACTCTTTTATTGATATACTCGTACATTCATTCAGATCTTAATAAATGGAAATACTGTAATCTATATGGCTTCAGTTCATATTCTTGTGACAATATGTAAATAGTATAGATTGTTGGGAGATACAAAGCTTTTTCGGCATCTTCAACTTAGCTGTGGCAGGAGTTGAACCATCGATGCTTTGATCAAGAGCCCATGGGCGGGCTTAGCAGAACCAATCGCTGACTTTTTCCGATTACTTGGTGTTTACTGTGACTGTCAAAATCACAACTGTATTCACAATGTAGTGATTGCGCTGAATAAAAATCGATCATAACCTGAAAGAAGGTTATCATTGGCTATGCCAAAGATATAATACTCTTCACGCTCCTCTGGGTTGCATGCAACCGAACGGAGACAAATGCCAGACATCAAATATGCTTCCCTTCCTCTGTCACAGTTTGAGTATCAGCAAAGAACACAGTTTGAGTATCAAATGTGAGCCCAGTTTGGGGGGCACAATACAGTTTTGTATGTACTTTTTTAAATTTGGATTTGTATGGGAGGTACCCCTCCTGATACCACTAGGTTCTTGAAATTTACATGGATGAATATAGATCGGAAACTTATAGTGTCCAAATTTCAATTCGATACATCAAAAAACAAAACCTTTTTGTAATAAGAACATTAATTTAAATGGTGGTTTGTATGGGAGGTACCCCATACAGACGGACGGACGGACGGACATGGCTAAATTAAGTCGTCTCATGTAGGCTGAAGCAGCAGCTACTATGAATTATGTCACGACATATTTGTCAAAATAATCCATGGTCTGTATTGGACCAACCTTAATTTACACCTCGGTAGCAAATGTGTTAAGCTATATATGTGTATTAATCACCATATTCTTCTACTAATCCTTGGTAATCTGTTGGTAGTTGTCATAGAAATATTCACACTTACTGTTTTCAATATTCACTAAATCGACTTGAAAGCCAAATACAATGAAATTATGTACAAACAGAATTAAGTGTCGTATGCGTAATATCAGGCAATCGTATCCAAAAGTATTTATTGTTTTTTTTATTATTAAAGGAAAAAAAATGTGTTGCTGTTTTTGTTTTTAGCAAAAACAGTTATTCAACTGAAATTGCAAGAAACAACAAAAATAACCAACTGCCTCAGGGCGGCTTTTTGAGCAACTTTTGTGTATCTACAAACTTTTGCTGATGCTAATACTTTTTGTTGTTGTTGGTGCTGCTGCTGCCGTGTAATTTAATTGCCACAACTGTAAATAAAGAGAATAATAATGATGATGATATGATGATGATAATGATGAAAATAATGATGTGTCTAAGCTTAGACTGAGATAATTAAGTTTATTTATTTGTGTACGTGTGTATTTTTGTCTCTTGTTGAACAGATTGAGACGAGAGATGACAAACAAATTACAAAGATTGTTTGTTGAAGATGGTAATGATGATGATGATGATGAAGATAATATCTGTGTTTTTTTTTTATGACAACAACTACAACAGTAACAACATCATGTACTCTTACGCAATTATACATTTGGTTATGCGTCATAATAAAATTATTAATAATTTTTCTATTTACTTTAACTACTATTTTCTCCATTTTTTATGTCATAAAGAAATATCATTTAATTCGTTGTGGTCAGAAGATTTTATTCTGGCGTTTTTGTACTAAACATGATTAAAGGTTTATTAAGGTTAACAGGTTTTGAGACTTATGACTTCGAGGTAATAAAAAGCCTAAGAAAATGCAGATTGGACTTATGAAATATATAGTATTTATGTATTTGAATAAATCCATAATAACAAGTCATGCCATGATTCCACGAATAATGTTGTCATTTAACCCATTTCAAATACACTAAACTTGACCGTTTGCCAAATCAAAAAAGGAGTCAAAATGTATGCCAAACAAAATCAAGTCAAAAGATATTGTACTATTATGAAAACTAGTTCAGTGCACGATATTCCTTAAAGTGCCACTACCATCATCATCACCATCAACAACAACAACACCAAGCAGAGATCATATCCAGATGAATGGCAACAATTCAATGGCAAGTGAATGCCTGCAATTTTTGTATCTTTGGCTTATTTACTTTATATTGCAAAGTCGTTTGTGCTACTTTCCACTTCACTTTTAATAACAGTGAAAAAGTAAAAACGCGTTTAGACAATGTTGAAGCATGTACGAGTGTTTGTATCTTTGTATCTTTGGAAGCGCGTGACTATTTCGGGCTATGACTGGACTTTTATATCATCGATGAGAGAGAAATGTTAGAGGGGAAAAAAATGTTTTCAATGTCTCGCAATATGATGCAATAAACTATGAACTACTACTCCAGATTTCTATTTAATTTTAAGACATTTTTTTTTTCATGACTTTGCTTTAATTAATTCAATTCTCTTTACTATCTTTATTTTTTCTATTTGCAGCATCCAAGTTTATTCCCACACAATCAGTTGCGTCGTCAGTTGAATACACAACAATTTGGTCAACCAAATTTCATTCAACAACAACAACAACCACCTCCACCACAACAGCAACAACAGCAACAACAACAACATCAACAACCAGGATCGGAGCCACAACAACTGCAATCGCAATCACAACCACCACATCAGCATCAACATAATCATCATCACCAATTGCCACCACAAAGAATTCGTCAAGGCGGCCCACCATCACAGAATCAACAACATCGCTTTGGTCCTGGTGTTGCGCCTTTGCAAAACAACAATTTCTTACCAAATTCACAGCAAAATAATCAATTTCCAAGATCCACTCAAAACCAACTACAACAAGGTCAATTTCCATCATCATCACAACAACAAGCATCATCACAACAGCAGCCAAACAACAATGACTTACATCATCAGAACTTTCTTGAGTTGAGAAACTATGCAAGCCAACAAGTTGGACCACAACAGGGTTTGCCTCAACGTTCTTTCAGCAACAAACCTTTCCAGAGTCAAGCTCAGTTACAACAACAACAACAACAGCAGCAACAGCAATCCCTACAACAACCACAATACTCAACACTACCAAGCTCTCTCTATCCCCAACAACAACAGCCACCACTACAACAACAACAGAACTTTGGCCCTATTGGTCCACAGCCCTTGCCACAAACCCAACAGAAGCTGCCTAGCCAAGGACCTGTACCAACATTCCAATCATTGCCACAACAGCAACAGAAACCATTCTCACCAGAGCCACTGTTTGGATTTAGAACACAACAGCAACAGCAGCAGCAACAACAGCAGCAGCAACAGACTTTGCAACAACAACAGCATCAGCAACAACAGCACCAGCAACAACAGCATCAACAGCAACAACAGCTGCAGCAACAACAAAACTATCAAGTAACACCAAATCTTGGACTACCAGTACCTCAAATCTTCCCAGGTGTACAATCGACTTCATTCCCATCTCAGCAGCAACAACAATCGATTCATCAGCATCTTCAGCAACAACATCAATTCATCAATGCACCCTTCCAGAATGGGCCACCGCCTCAGTCAACCGATCAGGAATATAAACAAAAGTTAATCCAGAAACATGAACAATTCGTGCAAAAGCAATACGAGAAGTCCCAATTGAAGGTTCGTCAACAGCATGAAGAGTTCCTTGCCAAGCAAAATGCTCTTAAACAGCAAGTGTTGCCCACGATTTTCAATCAGCAACCACAATCACAAGAACAAGAACAACAGTTACAACAACAATATCGTCAGGTCCAGCAGCAACAGCAACTGCTGCAATTTGGTCCACCACAGCGGGGGCGTCCAGTACAGGACAATGGTGATCTGAATCAGTTCTCTTCTGCTCTTCAACAATACTACAAAGAACATCCAACAACAACTACGACGACTACAACAACAACTACCACAACTGAAGCAGCTCCTGCAATTACCGCTGGCAAGTCTACAAAAGATATTTATGCTCAAGTCAAAGCCGAACTTGGTAAATATGGTCAAAAAACAACATCTAACTCCAAAAAACCAGTCAAGACAATCGCACGCGATGAACTTCTCAAGCAATTGAAAGCAGCATTGGCAGAGGCCCCACAAAAATCATTCAACGGCAACAAAACATACGATGAAATGGATTTGGTGCTGCCCAATGGTCAACGTGTGCAAGTCATACGCACAACAGATCCCAATCTAGTTAAGGGCCAACAGGCTTATTCGCAAGAACAACTCCAACAACTTTTGGCTCAACAGGCACTCGGTGAATCAGCCGGAAAACTTAGCATTTCTGATCTTACGCCACAGAAGAGCAACGATCTTTCTCTGCCCAATGGTGGCAAAGTACAAATTCTACGTTCACCTGTCCCTATAGAACAGGAGCAGCAGCTTGATCCCCAAAGGTTGCCTGGCGGTGTAGATCTCTCGAACTTCGCTTCGCTTTATGGCGGCAACATTCAAGGTGTGACAAGTGGCGCTAATTCAATAGCGAGCTCAGCAGTGATAACCTCCGATTCCGATGAGCCACCATCACTGGAGGAATTGGCCAAGCGTGGACTTATTCCCGATGGTTATGAAATTGAAGGTTTGAGTTCCAAATCGAAACCTACAGAAGCACCACTACCAACATCAACACAGAAAAAGAAGGCAACATATGTTTATCTAGAAGAACAAGCCGATGGCAGTTTTAAGATTCAGGGTGTAAAGGCTAACGGAGAAAAGGAGACAAAACAGACAGGCAGTGAAGTTGAGAGTATTTTGGAGCGTATTCGTAGTGGTGAGATCAAATTGCCACCCTCTGTGTCACGGCTAACCTTACCAAATGATGAAGTCGTTGAAATTGTCAGTGGTAAAATCATTAAGACCACTAGGGCGCCATACACTACAACGACAACACCTGCAACCACAAGAGCCACCACTAGAAGAACAACAACGACGACAACTACAACAACGACACCAGCACCTTTCGTACGACAATCTTCTTCCACTACTGCACACCACAATCACCATCGCCAATATCATCCATCACGGACAACTGTCAGCATTAACTTCCCACCTACATCTACTGTAGCACCATTACCACCATTCGTTCATCATTCTTCCAATCATCAACAACAGGAAGCATCCTCAACAGCAACTTCTAGTTTGACACGCACTACATCATCACCTGTTTATACTGCATCAGCATCGACCATTGCTTACGGTTCATCCACCCACTTACCGATCACCGAACGTCTCTCAGATGTTGAGCAACTGCCAGAAAACCATCAATACGCTGATGCCTTGGTTCAGGAGACAGAGAATACCGAGAAGGCTGCATCAGCATCGGCATCATCTACTCTCTCTAACCCTAGTGAGGATCTAATACAGATTTTGAAATCAAATGGTCTATTTGCTATGGCCAAATATCTTCGCCAATCGGGCTTGGATAGTATACTGAACGAGACAGGACCATATACACTATTTGTGCCCACTGACAAGGCTTTCAAGAATCTACTTGTCCAATTAGGTGGACCCGAACGTGCTGAAGAGAAATTCAAATCTAATCCTCGTTTGTTGAGTGGTGTAAGATTTTCTGAATTTGTGCCCTTGATTGACTCCTCACTTATAACTCCCATTTCGTTACAGCTTTTGTTACATCACGTTATACCAGGAGCCTTTGAGATTGCTACGCTGCAAGATGAGATGACTGGCGTTTCCTTGGCAGGAACACAATTGCGTGTGAATCAGTACAACATGCATGATCAAGAGTGGAATGATGTTACGGTCAGTTATCAATTATATGCCTTCTTTAAATATATTTTCATACTCATATAACCTCAGCTTACCACCATCAATGGAGCCATGGTTGTGCTAAACAAACGCGATATTAAGATTCCTCAGGGCATTGCTCATGCAGTAGATCGTGTCATGTTCCCACTGCCTGTGGGTGATCTTCTCCAGACGTTGCAATCTGATCGTGAAGGACGTTTTACAAATTTCCTAAAGATTCTCTACACTTCGGGTCTCTCTGAGAAACTCCAGTCCAAGAGTAAGTGGTTGGATTTTGATTTCTCTATTGTAATCATTTATATTATTTTTCTTAAAATTTTAGGTGTCAAGACCTATACCGTTTTCGCACCGGTCGACAAAAGCTTTAGCGAAATGGATTCGGATTCACTTGAAAAACTCTACAATGACAAAGAAGCAGCTGAAGAGTTTGCTATGAAGCACATTGTGCCCGGTGCACTATTCTCTGCCGGTATGCGTTTCTATCAGGTCAAGGATTCACTGCTTACTGGCAAAACAGTTATATTGCAAAAGACCTCAGCGGGCAAGATCAAAGTAAACGATGCGCAAATGGTAACCTCCAATATCCCAGCGACAAATGGCGTTATTCATGCGTTGGACGGTGTCTTGGCGTAGAGTCCTTCAAAGAGAAGGTTTTATTAGTGCTTTAAGTTGTCGTAGGATATTAAGAAATGCGTAGTGAGTCGAAATTCTGTAACTTAGTATAATCTTGCCACAAGTTTAGGTAAATCTAAAGGACACACAAAGTGAAGAGTTGAATGAATCGGTGCGCCAAAAAGATGATTAGATAATCTGATTGGCAATACAACACATTACAATACAACAAACAACAAAATCAAGCGGTGCTTCAAATTTAATTAATTGATTAATTTGTTTGTTTTTGTTTTTTGTATATGTGTTTTTTTTTGTTTCTTATAAACAAATCAAACAGCAGCAGCTTCTTATTATTTAACAGTCATAAAAATAGTTTAAATGCATGGAACAAATAGATATGGTGGAAAAAGAGAGTTAGTGTAGTTGGGAGTAGCTGAAATTACACGCCTTTTTCTTGGTTTGTTTGCTTGAATCAATTACAATAATAATTTTAAGCGAATGAAAAAAATTAATTTATTTTTGGCTTTTTGAAGATTTCAGCAAAATTTGTATGAATTTTCAAAATTTTTAGTATCTAAGATTGTATTTTATGCAACAAAATAAAAAAAAAATGTTATTATTATATTAATAAATAATAATTGAAATTAATAAATAAATTCACATTTTATTTTATTTAACTAAAGGTGAATCTTAAAATTTGTAATAGCGCCATCTATGGGATGATGGTGAACATTGGTTGACTGCAGACTGTCGCATGACCACTTTAAGTTTTTCTACATGCTGGCAATAGATGTCGCCTCCGCACTGGTCATGTCTTTGCTGTCACCTTGCCAAATATGTTAAGCAAAATTTAAATTTTCTAAACTATGTTTATGAATTATTGTACTTCTTTCTTTTAGAGTACACGATTATTTAGGATTAACATATTGATGATATAATATGACATATCCTTAATGGAGTAAAATGTTTTTTACAAATAACATGCATGATGTTTTGTTGGATGTCTTCATTTCTGATGCATCATAGAGCGACAGTTATTGTTTGGAATGATTTTGGATTAGTCTTTTTGTATAACTTCTGTTTGTGCTGTCCAATTTATAAAATACGTGCTATAGGTTGAGAACAAATCTAAAAACAATAGAGACTTTTAGCTTTTCGCATCCTTCTATATATTTTGGCTAGGTAAGTCGTGTATGTTGATATAAAATAAGAAATTAAAGAAGTGGATGGTGGATGTTAACTTATATAACAAATTATGTTACATGCTGAATTTGAAGAATAATAGTGTCAATATTGGTGGTCGGGTAATGGGCTTCAGCTCGAATAAAACTTTCTTCCATGTATTTTTTGATGATTGCTCAGTTGAATAGCTCAGTTGAATAGCCCATCATTTGTAAGGCTTGTAAGGTCTTGTCGTGAACTTAGTGAACATATCAACATTCCAGTATCCCAGTGCTGTGTGTTGTATTGTGCATTGATTATAAACTCATACAATAGTTTGTGCAGGTTGCTAATTAATCTTCGATACAGATCAGATATGTGAATGGTTGATTATTGCCGTAAGTGGCCACTAAAAAACATCCCTCCCTATAGGAGAAGTGTCCACCCTGGAACTGCTTTTGCATTACTTCATAGTGGTATCCTCTTCTGTATTCATATGTCCAGGTACCCCTTCTTGCATATTAGTATCTTTGAAATGTAGTGAGCTACTTGTGCCTAGTTGTGCTTACTCAACAGCATCTTGTCTACTATATTTGCTACGTTGATGGGTCCCACACTGTTTCCCAATGCCTCACGCTCTTGTTGCCATCAACGAGTATCACATTCAAAGAAAGTGTGATTTGTATCGTCTACTTTTGCAACACCATTAATACCTGCCTTATTGCGTTTGTCAAATTATCTTTCTTTAGAAACCATAGTTTCTGCTATCGGTATCGTGCCACTGATTACGAATACTGCTACTTCCGACACCGTGCCATAGGCTGATGTTACCCGGAAAGCTGCCGTTCTTTGTATTCAACACAGTTCTTTTCTTATTGTTTTCCATGCATCAGATTGTTGCAGTGAAATTGACTACAATAATTGGGCTATATGCACTATACATATAAGACATATTGAATTAGCCCTGCCTTTAGAATCCTTAGTTTGAGAAATTGCTAAAAAAATTTAGCAAAAATAATATAAAATAATATTTAAGAATTGCAAAGCAAATTGTAGCGATCGGAGAGTGCTGTCAAGGTACCGATCGCTATTGTTGATTTTTTTCTTGGGTTGGTTCCGGCAGTCAGGCGGAGGAGAAACACAAAAACACGACTACCTTACCTTACATATGATAATTTCAATTGACTAAAGATAACTTAAGAGAATTAAAGAGAACAATTAACCCGAATAAGAGATAAAGATAAGGAAAAATTAAGAGACTTCAAAGATTAGTAAATATGTAAAATTAAAGCTCTATTATTTTAACAGTTCGGCGCCAACAGCTATGATGCTTGGAACTTCGAGATCGGGGCTATTTGAGTCTCTGGGCCGCTTTAAAAGAATCAGTGATGGTTGGGCTGCAGGACCAAAATAAAAAGTTTTAATTATCCCTTCCCAGACAAGCTAGCGAGCAAACAAAAAAAAAAAAGAAAGGGTTTCCCCAAGTGTTTTGACTTGTAAAACGCTGATCAATGGGCTAAAGAAATTTTCGCCTGGGCCGCTTCGGGTTGATGGAAAGAACAAAATGAGATAGAAGAAGGGGATAAATGATGGCGATAGAAAAGAAATTATTTTCTAGATGACATATTTTGGAGAACAAATGAAGTGAATGTGATGCTATGGACATCTCAAGAGAAGGAGGATACCTTAGAAACACCAAACTGGAATCTGGAGTGAATGTGATTATGTGGACATCCAATAAAACGGTTACAACCTAGAAACACTAAACCGAAAACAGGAAGTCGGTACGTGCAAAGTGGCATTGTGAGGTTATCATGTATATTTTTGTATGTGTAATGCAAGCTGCGCCACCGATTAACATGTCTTACAAAATAAAAAACATAATTTTTGCGCCAGAAATATAAGATTCCCAATGGAACCTTAACTTGATTTAAATTTGTAACAACAATCCGGATATTTATAATAATTTGAAACACATTTTAATTATTACATTTAATTCTTCATAAATTCTTTATTAAATCGACGTTTAAAATTTGTTTGTTTGTTTTTTATTTGATTTTTTTTTTTTGTAATTTTAAATTTCTTTTATAAATTAATTTACTTTTCTATTATGCAAATGTGTTCTCTCTTTTTGAATTAATTTTTCATTATTCATTTTGCTTTCACATTAAACATTCATGTTTTCTTTTTTTTTTGTGTTTTTAAATATTTATAATTGTGTTTTAATTTGCTACACAATAAAATTTGTCATTCATTTTAATCAATTACAATAATTTTTTTTTTTTTTTCAGTGTCTCCAGCACACATAAGTGTTATATTTTTCAAATATTTTTCTCATTCGTTTTTTTGATTATATTCATTTCTTCTTTTTTTTTAATTAATTTTAGATAAATTCTATAATTTTCATTGCATATCAATTATTTTGTTTATTTTCCATTTCTTTTTTGTGTTTTCTTTACATGCACATTAATAATTTATTTACTGTAAGTTTTTAATGACTATTTTTGTTTTTTGTTTTATTTCTTTCTTTATAATATATTAATAATTAATAATATATTTAGTAGTTTATTTTAATTATTAATTAATTAACAGAAAAATCAATATTCAAATAAAAAATTTATTAACAATGAAACATGATAACTTTTTTGTGCGATAAAATATAAGAAAAAAATATATATAAAGATGTAATAAAATAATAAATATTTAAATAGACAAATATAAAATTTAATAAAATAATCAATTTCAAATGCAAACAAATATTTTTACTCGTTTGAGTCTTCGTTGAGCTTTCATCATTATGATAGAACAAAAATATTTAAAAATTTTATTTAAAAAAAAAAATTAATTGTTTTTTCTTAAATTTTTATACATAATAATAACTGTTCATAGTTTAATTTTTTTTTGTTTTTGTTTTATAGATTTTTCAAAGTATCACCCTGTGTTTTGCGCTAGTTTTTTGTTTTTTGTTTTTTTTTTTGTTTTGAATTTTTCTTTTATTTTCTATTATTTAATTTTGTTTTCTTTTCTTTTTTTTTGCATTAAAATGGTCTCCCCTCTTGACGCTTTCAATTTACAACATTTATAATTATATTTTTTTTATTCTCCATTTATTTAGAAATTTTTCATTTGCTCTTCCTATTCTTCCAAGAAATACGTTTAGAAAATTTGTCAAAAGAATATGCTCAAAACTAAGGATACAAAAATTGTGAAGAACTAAGGATCGATTTGTTGTATGCTTGTTTACTTCTATTGTTTGTTTATAAGTTATTGTAGAAATTGTGGCTTATTTAATGTGATTTTTAAGATATTTTTTTTTGGCTTATGAATTTTTTAATTATTTTTTTTTTTGTTAAAATCCTGCTTTGTTTTAGTATTTTTAATCAAGTGAGTTTTGGGTTTGAATTGAAAAAATTTGAGAATTGGAAAAGGAAATTCTTGAAAATGGGCGAATCCCGACTTCTCACTTAATTTGTTTGCTTGTTTAATTTATTGTAAGTATAATTAGCTTTATTGTTTGAGAGAAAAACACTTAAAATGCTTTTAAAATGATTTTTGTCTATTATTATTATTATTATTATTATTCTGTTTAATGTTTACTGTGCGATTTACGCTTTGACTATTTTACTTAGCTTTCGTAAGTAGTATTTTCTTTCAGTGTATTTAAGTATTTATTGAATTAAATTTAAATAGGAACACCCTGTAAAACGCTGTGCGCCTTAATGGGCTTTAACTCTAGTGGGCTACACCAAACTATGTATGTCCATTTTTAACGTATTTCTTTGCCTTTGCTTCTTCTGGCTTCACTTCCCCTCATTTAGCTCTAGTGTCATTTAACCCTCAACCTATGAATGCATAAAACCTCAACATTTAACCCTTTACTGCTGCTGAACTAATAATTGCTCAACTTGATCAGCTGTGCGCAGCAGGAATGCAGCACTCTCGCGATATGCAGAAATCACTTGGCGTGCGGCGGTTATCTCGTTGGGACTTAATTTGTGTGGCAATAAGGGCGGCGCGGCCGTATTTAGGCCAACGCCGGATGTCAAACCTCCGCCGCCAAGAGAGGCCAATGCCTGTTGCTGTTGTTGTTGTTGCTGCTGTTGTTGCTGTTGCTGTTGTTGTTGCTGCTGTTGTTGTTGCTGTTGTTGGAGTTGCTGCAATTGTTGTGTGGCCGTAACCAAAGCATGGTTGTTGCTCTGATTTAGACTGGCAACGGCAGCCAAGTTGGCAGCACTGAGATTGCTATTAAGGGCAATGTTGTTGTTGTTGACCGTTGTTAAGTTGGCTGCAATATTGGCATTATTCACATTCATATTGCTAACCAGGGATGTTGGCTTCATTGAGAGATCTGTTGGAGTGACTGTTGGGATAGGAAGAAATAGGGTAAAAACAAATCTTTGTAAATTTGGTTGTTTTAACTTACACTCACCATTTCCCAAATTGGCAACGCCTGGAAAGTAACTTGGATAGCTCGGCGCACGTCCGGCAGCACTAACGACTGCTGAGAAATCGGTTGCTCTATAGAGCGGACTTGTGGCTGGTAGACCCGCCAAAGTGGCAGCTGCTCCATTTGATGTTGCAGCACCATTGGCTAATACGGCGCTTGTAAGCCCCGATACTCCAGTGATACTCGTTGCACCACCACTAACACTTGCGTTTGAGCTCAAGGCAAGGGGGGAACTACGAGCAGAGTTCATACCTCCACCCCCTAGGCTACTGCCAGCACCAACAATACCGCTACCACTAGGTCCAACACCACCAGCAACGGCAGCACTCATCAAGCCACTTGCCACTGCACTAAAAGGCATTGCATCTGCATTGTCTGAGTTCGGTGTGGAACGAGCAAAGCTAGCAGCGCTTGCGAAGGGTAATGCAGCGGCCGCAACTGAAGTCAAGCCAGCCGCATCAGCGACAGATGTAACGGTGGAATTGCTGCCGGTGCTTGTGGCGGCACTGGAACTGGTAGCTGCAACGGCCACAGCAGCGGCGGCAGCTGCAGCCGCAGCAGCAGCGACTGCGCTACCCGGCGCTGGAACAGCATGTGTGATCGGCTCGAGACCGATGCGCATGCGTTTCGCATTCATGGATTCGTTCTCGCAGGCAATCGCGAGTATCTGTTCCGCCTGCACGGATGTTAGATGTGCAGGTGTAGGACGCGTCTACAATTCAAAATCATATAGAATGGATTTATCAGTTTAATCTCTTAATTTGATTATTATTTTGTAACTTGCCGTATTCTCCCAGCCATCACGTGTCTTCTTATTTCTTCGGCATGATTTTAAGTACGTGCGAATCCGCTTCCTGGAACGGTCACTGAACTCGGGAAACTGTCGGGCACACGAGTCAATGATGGCCTGTATTTTTTCTTTTGGCTGCTTGGAGATGGGCACAATACGATCGAGATTCTCATCCACAAATAAACGAACAAACATCTGTAAACACACAAGATAAGAACACACAAACTGTATTGATTAATCTGTCATACAGGCAGTAAAGATTTAATATTCAAAATTCCCTGGGTCGGGTATGACGTCCCAAAATTGAAACAATCATCTTTACATTATACGGCGCTCGGTCACACACTCTTTACTCACATTGAACGCTTTTAGACGCTCGGGGTCATGTGTCGCTAGCTTCTCATCCAGCTTATCATCGGAATCGTCCTCGGAAACCTCATCTTCTTCCTTTTGGCCTGACGAGTTGGTCTCATCCTGCGCTTCCATCGGTGAATTAGTATCCGTACGCGGCACCGGTGACAAGGAAGAATCCAATTTCACCGTAGCCGCCACCGCTGCTGCATTCTGTGCAAGCGCATTCTGGTATTGTGCCCACAAACCACCCACAACGCTCAGATCGGGTCCTTCGGTACCATTGCGAACCGCTGTTGAATTCTGATAGTTCCAAGCGAGCAGCATTAGCTTCAGCTTATCAGCGTCTTTCATCAAGCCCGCATAGGGATCTGATTCAGAGCTGGTCCCACCATCGCTGCCGCCGGTGTTCGTATCAGTGGTAACCGGAGGAGCTGGAACGGTTTCCTTAAAGATAGAAAAAGAAAGAACATAGAGAAACTTTAGATTAATTGCTTGATAACAAAGACTATGATGGATGTTTATTAAAGCTTAATTCTATTCTTTTTACTAAAGTAATTTTTTCGGGCGAGCACGATTTGTCAACACTTCAATTTCTGTCAATTCTGGTCACTAGCCATTCTCATTCTTGTAGCAAACATCGACCACCTCTCTTCTCCGAAAGCAAATCCAAGCGTGGCCAATAAGCAAACGAAATTTTATTTCGATTTGCGCTACGAAATAAATGAATGGTTTTTGCTAGACTTACTCCTCTCCACATCCACTACCCATTTCCATTGTGATGTCTTTCACTTTGAAAAGAGGAAAAACTTTGCCACTGACCACTTTCTTTGAATGACAAGCAACTTGACCGCTTTGTATTGGGGTTGCAGAGGAAGGAACCCCAGAGTTCGCTGTCTCACTACCCATCCGCAGACAAGAAAGCATAGAGCGCAAGTAGCAAAGGACATGGAACCACATAAACTTTGCTTTCGATACGAATTCGTAATCATTAGAAGTATGCATGGACAATAGGACAGAACGAGGAAAGCACATAGAAAAAAGGATAGACAAGCTGTCTATTTGTCCGATCCATCGACCCGACTCTATACGCTTGCTTGTTATAAGGATCTAAGAATGCAGGAGCCAAGGAACAAATGTGACTCGTTAAGTAAAAGGCTAAGAAAAAGGGTACGATAAAACGACAGAAAGAACTAAAGATAGATGGACAGACGGACAGAAGGAAGGATGGATGGTTGGACTGAAATAAGGACGGACTAACAGATAGACATTCAGTCGAAGAGTAAAACAGACAGACAGACAGATAGAAGTAAGGACAAAATGGATTAAGGGGAAGGAAAGAAAGAAAAAAAATCAACGTCAAAGCAATGTTCTTGTACTGTTCATTGGTTTTGGGTTCCTCCATGGTTCTTGGTCAGTTGTTTGTTCGCTTAAATGAAGCCAAAATCCAAACCCAAGCAAGAGCATGAAGAAGAACGCATACAACGAGTAATGAAAAAAAAAGGATAAGAAGGAAAAACTTTCGGACAAGATGAAAGTCAGTTGAAGTTTTTCTTATTTCGGTTGCCGACGTAAAAAAATAAAAATGAAAGGGCACAGAACTGGTTGGTGTCGTCAAGTGGTTGTGTGAGACGGAGTATCTGAATGGTAGTGGGAGTAAATCTGGCGGGGGCAAGTGATGAGTCTAAAGGAAGTAAAAGAATTAGGGTAAGAAGAGCGTCACAGAAGGGTTTTTCTTTCTTGAATACAAGGAGTGTAGGAAATGGGTGGACTTCATTGTGGTGGAAGTTACATACTTATAATGAAACAGTTAGCTTGCCTTAGCTTCAGTACTTTGACATTGAGGTATGGAGGACAAGGAGGCAGGTGGAAGAAGGAGCATAGAAAGACTTTTGTGGGTGTCATATAGAAGTTTGGTTTCTAAGGATTGTACTTGACTGTGTGGTTATATTGGGTTCACAGTAGTGAAGGAGAAGACGAAAAATAAAATAGCATGTGAGTTTTTGAGGTTTTTTTTTTTTCGTATTCTCGAAGGTGTGAGTGGGTAGAGTAATGGATATGGAATTCATTTGGGGAAAAATGTATAAGAACTAATGGAATAGAATGGAATGGAATGAGAGTATTTAGTTAAAGAGTTAATATATCAAATAAATGGAAGAAATATTTAATCAGAACTATTAACATTTAAAAAGCCTACCGCAATATGTGTAGGTGTATTACCAACTATATTTCCTTCCGGAACTTTAAGTAAAAATAAACACTTCCATCTAATCAACAGAACCTAAGCGCAACCTGCAATTTGAATTTATTCAACTGGAAAACGAAACGAGAAGAAAAGAAAACACAAAAAACTAAGATTTACCAAAGTCGAAGAAGGATGATGACAAATCCTTAACTCAATGCAGTAAGTTTTTCCTTTCTTGGCTTGGCTTCGCTTTGCTTTTCCTCATGCAAGTAGTAACATGTGAACATGTGAGTTTTTCATTAATTAAAAACACAACTCAAAGTTTTTAGTCAAGGTCTTTCTTTCAGAAAGTCTTGGCCAGGAAATGGCTCCCTTTCTATGGCATTCCTTCGCATATATGACAACGACACAAAAAAGGGTCAAAATTTTGTATCTTTTTTTTAGCATCGCATATATGTACTATATATCTTTGACTTGCTCTGTGGCTGCGGCTGCTCATCAGGCGTTGAGGCGTTTCTTTATTAGCTCAAAAGGATGTTGCCACAAGATTTTTTCTTTTTTCTTGCCTTTTTTTTTTTTTTTTTGGGAAATAGTTACAGAAGACTTAGACAAACGACAAGCGATGATATCAAAGTCTTAAGAGTTGACTTATGTACGAGTAGTATGTCTAAGATTTGCTGCTCCATATACAAAGAACATATTTTTAATGGAAAAAAACGTATGTGGTTTTTTCCATTTTATTCTAAATAAGGGTAGCAACCGAATTGTTGATTTGCCTTTTGCATATACTATGTATGCTCCTTTGTTTGCAGTTGTCAAAGGATAACACTGTACCACCATTTATAAAGTAACTAAGAGGTATGCATCCTTTTTTTGGAAAACCTTGTACCATCTTCTTTAATCAATAAGTTGAAGTAAAAGTTTTTAGTTAACCACAAACATATGAGTTGAAACAGTCAGAGAAAGTTAAGTCAAGGTTCTATGATCTCGTGTGCCCAATGAATGCCATGAAGATATCTTGGCTGGGTATGAGTAGTTTAGATAGCTTCCAAGTACACACACACATATACATACTATATAAATCAATTTCTTAAGTTCTTTACTTAGTTCAGTTCAATTCAGTAGTTGTTCTTGTTCTTGGTATTGGTGTTGTTACCGCCTTTGCTTGCCACAGCAAAGCACTTTTTGAAGTTTCTGTCGCAAGTTTGAAACCCTTTAATGTAAAACCTATCTACCTACCTAGCTACAACTTACTACCCTAACCCCTAGTCGTTCCACTAATGTCAAAATATGCTGGCATCTTAAATGTGAAGTAGAGTAAAGTAAAGTAAAGAAAAGCAAAGCAACTCAAACCAATTCAACTCAAGACATGGAAACTATGCTAAAAGCAACAAATACTACTACGAAATAAGAAAGAGAGAATCGTCTGTTGCGCCTAAAAGTAGACTCTTTTAATATGTAGATAGTATGTGTACACGCATGGTAACTACTGGAGAAGTTAAGGATATGGTAGCAGAAACTTTCTAAGCATATCAACAACAACAGCAACAACAACAAAAAGAACTAATAGTAGTAGTAGAAAACGAACAAGAATAAAATCGAAGTAAAACATCGTCGTCGTCGTCGTCTTCGTCATCATCATCCTGAACGTTCTTAGAAGCAGCACATAATGAATTATTGTGTGCGAAGGGATTGGGGGATTGGGGGCTTGGGGTATCTGGAAGGCATAAAATAGTGAAGCAGAACGAAAGGCTATGAAGGGCATAGAAGATGTAAGGCAAGGCTCAGCACGCCGACTGCTGATGACATATTTCTCTAAAGACGAGACGCTGTAGCATGCCCCAGCGCCCGTTTATGAATGCCACTGACATACGCACACACTCAGATACTTTCCTACATACTTGTATGTATATATAGACGCACTCACTCTCCCTGCCTAAAATGCTGCTAAGAAAATTTTCGTTTTACGCACGCATATGTGTGTAACCATCAATATGTGTATGTGGGTAGCTGCTATCTACAATAGCATACATAGTAATACTAGATGCATAGATGTATTTGTAAAAGGGTTTCGTTCATAAAGAGGACTCCTGCCACAGATTCACGCACAGACACACAACCACACACACACAGCCCCTTGTACTTTGAAAAGGAAATTGTAGTTTAAATGAAATGGAAGTTGCTACGCTTACCCTAAACTCAACTCAACTCAACTCAATTCAACTGAACTGAACTCATCGTATGTGGTGGCCTGGCATGGGGTATGAGCTTTCTTAGAGAATAGTCATGGCTGTCTGTCTTTTTGTCTGCCTGCCTATTTGTAAGTGTGTATGGTATCTGTATGCTTGTGCATATCTATGTACATATAAATTAAAATGCCTAAACATATGCATTAGTTTTTGTCTCGTATGAAGGTGGTTTGGCGTAAAGTTTTTGTGGTTTCTTGTAGGCGACGTCGGCATCATTGGAAATTTTTTTGGTATGAGTTGACTTGAGCCCTGTGTCTCGATGATTCAAATCAAGGGTTGTTGTTTATGTAGGAGTGGTATACTACTACTTCTAGTTATTTGTACGTTTGTGAATGAGTGTTCCCCAAAGTGTGTTTGATTTGATGTACGAGACAAGGTAGGCAAACCCAAAGTAGAAAACAGTCACAAACAAGAAGAAACACAAATGGAAGGCAACATGAAGACGGGACGAGTCAAGATGAGTTAGGAGGACAGACAAGTAGTAGGCATGACAGCATCTTAGTCTAATGAGAATTCGAAAACTAAAACTTCAGCTTCAATCGTGCCGAAGCAACAACAGAAGCAGCTAAAGAAAATTAAAAGAATTTATTTTAGAAGATACTCGTACACCACAAGAAATCCACACAAGCTCACACTTTATCTTTGATTTATCTACAACTAAAATAATGCTGAGTTTTTCTGATGTTCTTGTAGTTATTGTTGTTGTTGTTACTATGGTAGTGGAGTATGGATGGAGTCATGAAGTATGCTTCATCTGTCTGAAGTTGCTCAATAAGCAAATATTTGTTTCTTTTTTTTTGTATTTTTCAACCAAGCCAAAAACAAAAACATACATAGAAGAATCTAAGGAACATCAGCATATTAAAATGTCTTAAAAATTAAAAGAAAACAACAAAAATAAAATGCATATCAATTTTTATTGGCATTTTATTAGCAATTGGAATAAAATATTATCAAATTTCTTAGACCCATATACTTACTGAGTGATAAATAAATAATGGAAGAAAGAAAGAATATTTTACATTTGATAAGAATATTTTTACAAAAATACCAAATCTACTTGGTCAAATTATGGCTCATTTTCTAAGCATTCTAAATAAGTTTGAATCTTCTGGAAATGTTTCAGATATCAAGAGGACAAATCAACGAAAAGATTAGATGATAATCGAAATATTCAGTTTTTCAATGCAAGTTGCATTAGATTGTTGAACTAATGCATTGACTGATAAGTTCCTGGTCTGATGGCGCCAAAAATACAGAATTAATATGTTTTTTTAGTACAATATTTTTTCATGACAATCTGAAAACCTACAGATGCTTTAGTGAAGCAACTTTTCTTATTTTTAAAACAATGCATAAAAATGAATTTCGTGTGTTGATTAATCACTGCTTTTTGATAAGAAAAAACATCATTGAAACGAAAGCAAGGATTAATAAGTATAATCTCGACCCTTTACCATGAAAATCGACCATTATTGACTGGTTTGCTAGATTTAAACGTGGTCGTACGAACAACGATGATGCACCACGCTCTGGTTGCCCAAAAAACGTGGTTATTGCAGAATATATCAAAAAAGTCCACAAAATCGTTTTGACAAACCGTGAAGTGAGTTTGCAGGAGATAGCTGACACTCTAAAGATATACAAGGACTATGTAAGATGTATTTTGCATGAATATTTGTCGAAGAGAATGCTGTTTTCAAAGTGGGTGTCGCGTGTGTTAACAGTTGACCAAAAAAAAACGAGTTGATTGTTCCGAGCGCTGTTTGGAGCGTTGATATATAAAGATGGGCGAAACTTGGATCCACCATTGCATGCCAGAGTCAAATCGGCAATTAACTGAGTGGACGAAAAGCGGTCAAAAGCGCATCAAAATACTGGCAAGGTTAGGGCGGGTTAAGTTTGTTTTCGACTATACTTCATTTACCCATTTTTTTAATATTTTCTCTGTGACTACTTTCAGTCAAAAATGTATTAAATCATCGGTGATTTAATAGAGATTTGTGTATACAGGAAGTTATAAACAACTAATTTTATTCCTTATTTTTTTTAACTTAAAAACGTTTTCAGGAAGGATTCCATAATCATGTCAAAGTGTATTGCTGCGTTACATTGAAACGCTTTTAGTGTCGCCAATTCTTTTAATTTATCTCGTGACTCAAAAGTCTTAGTGGCAAGTAATTTGTATATTCTGAAAAAGGAGGAGTGCACTTTACCTATTATATTATTTTGTCATCCACCGGAAAATTTAGTAAATTTTGAGTTATTTGGATTTTTTGTATTAAAATCTCAATGAATAAATAAATTAATGTATGATTTTATGGTTAACTTTTTTATGTATTAATTCCTAACACAAATCATTTGAAATTAAGAACGACCTACGTGAACAGACTTCACTTGCAGGGACCTGTGTGGATCTGGATTAAGCGTGCGACTATACAACCCATACGTATCGGATTTGAATTGAATAAACATCATTTTATGGCTAACCGTAGTATATATGGACGTGTGTGTTCCTGGATTTCAGTCGACATCCAAAACTACAAATCGTAGACGAATTTTGTTTGTGTGTGGCAATAGCCTAAAGTCTTCCATCATGCACTATGATGGTTGTGTATTGTTGTCAATAAGGGTGTGGAAGACATGGGGGTTGAAAGTAGTCGATTTTTTTAAAGAAAGTTCCAATAATTTGAATATATTTTTGCATTTCTACAAATTCTTAAATTCTCACAGAAGCACATTTATTATTGCCACGAGACAAAGCGAGAAAGGAACAATGACTCAAAAAATCGCATACTAACATCACGATGGGGCCGCAGCAACGCGCGCCGGGCTATGCTAGTAATAATTTAAATTAAGTGAAGCTTAAGTATTTTTTTTTTTTATATTTTCTTTGATATATCATCATTAGTTACCGTAAGCATAATAAAATTGAGAAACAAAAGTATGCTTCACTTAAGCATAACATTCATAAATCGTTTTCAATCTTTAACATTTTACCTTTCTACCAAAAAAATTTCATTAAAAATGCATTTGCACATCGATGTGCCGTCCTAAGCCTGCACTATATTGTGTGGTATGTGTACTCGCACTTGTTCAGATAGATAATGGTTCCTGTTGTAGTACCTAACAGTAGATACATCTGCCTTTAACACTACTAGGTAACATAGTATCGCGTGTGCTTTCCCTACTCATGTCCATGTACTATTATAATACCCACAGGCAACAAAACCGTGCAAACCTTCATAAAATTACTAAAACAAGATTTAGTGCGATGGAGTGTGGTGAGCCTAGTTAACGTTTGAAAATGAAAAAAAAAAAAATGAGGGTGAAAAAACCATAAAGTTTCTATAAAGTTACCTTCAACACCAAACCTTTACCTACTATAGTATATTTCTCTTGTTTTTTTACTGTTAATTTGCTTTTCTATATCCTAAGGGCAGCAAAAGAGGCGCCACTAACCGTTGCTTGGTTGAATGGTTCAATTGCTATAAAAACGCAAAGCGCCAACAACAATATATAGAGAAATATACATATATAGTCAGACAGACAGAAAGGCACACTCAATCCAGTTCAGGTCTCTTCTCTTTATAGGAGACTAGTCCGTCCATCCATATGAATGGACAAGAATGCTATATGAACAACCGAGTGGGTTCAAAGTCTAAAGCGCACTCCAAATTACAAAATGAAACGCGCAAAAGTGAGTGAATGAGTGAGTGACTGACCAACACCGGTAACTACAATTCACGAATCGTTCGTTCGTTTAGTTGTTCGTTCATAGGTAATCGTAAGTTCGTTCTATCACCAACAACTGCCTAACTGAGGCTTGGTCAAAAAATGTTGCATACTTTATGCCGTTTTTCATATGATATTCGTTAGCATTCTGTTTTCTGTGTGTAAGCGTTATTTGGGTGTTGTGGCATAAAAAATGAGCTGCCTACCATAAGTTGTGTATGTGTATTAGTTGAAGCAACAACAACAACAACAACAACACAACAACTATATAGTAAAGCTACGCCTACTGCAACAACAATAACCGACAAAAAAAAAAAAACTAAATGGTCAAAACAGAAAAAGTTGGAAAAAAAATAGAATCAAGTTTTTTCCTATTTAGTATATTTTTTACACACACAGCCATGTACACAGAGAAGCTCACTAACTCACTTACCGATACACAGACAAACACAAACATAATTGGTTTGAGTAACTTTGACCCGCTTTGTTGGTTCTTGCAACATATTTGTTGCAGTTGTTGCTGTTGCTTTTGGATTAAGCGTCAAAGCAGCAAAACAAAACACAAAAAAAAAAAAAAATGGCAGCGAAAATGTTGGGAAAAATCAACAGCAATGCAAAATTTTAAATAATGTTGCATACAAAAAGGCGCCACTCACACACACACACACACACATACTCAGTCAGTCACTCATGCTCACACACATACAGCACAAGCCAAACATCATCAATACTACTGCTATGTCGTGGGGCAACCAAATGCAAAAAAAAGGAAGAAAAAAAAATTCTATACAAAACAAAAAATGCCACACTAAGCTGCCACCATATGAAAGTGGGGTCCGGTGATCATCATGCATGCACCCACACTCACACCCACGATATTTGACAAATGCTATGCAACATTTTAAATGACGCCACTATGCCTCAACTGTTCCCACCTTCCATTATTTCTAGTGTTCCCACCAAATCCACTTTATGACCGAGCATGTAGCGCGCTTATGTTTGTTGCACATTGATGCAGTTGCTGCAGTTTGCGGCATTTTTGCAGCCAATTGTTGTTAGAAAGGACTCAAACGCATACACCCATACACACGGATGCTAAGTTGAAACATAAAAATATATACCTACTATATAAGTATCTAGATGTGTGTGTGTGTGTGTGTGTTCATGTGAATGTTGCATGCTTTTAAGTGCTTTGACGTTTCAAAAAAACAAAACACAAAGCAAAGCAAAACCAAAACTCGAAACAAAGTTTGACGCGTTTTTTTTGTTTTATTTTTTTTCTTTTTACATTTCCCATTTTGAAGGTTTACATGTATGTGTGTGAAGTAAGTTTTGGATATCGAATCGGATCGGGTTTGGCTCGGCTCCCGGAAATGCTAAAATTTTATAATGGGCTCTTAGAGCAATAGTCTGACAATGTGTGGTGCGGTGCAGTGCAATGGTCGCCGTCGCCCTAAAGTATGCAACAAAAAAAATAGACAAAACACAAAAAAAAGGCCTCAAACATAAAATCATGCTCTTTTATACAATATATTTATTGTGTGTGTCTGTCTGTGTGTTTGTGTGCATTTTTCCATCAAATGATGAATGTGTGCATCTGTTGTTGTCTACATAGTACTACATGTATTGAGAGTTGGGTAGCTTACAATAGTAGTGTAGTAGTATTGTATATAACTAAAACCATGACTGAGTGACTAATTTGACATTGTCGCGTTCTGTTGTGTGTGTTTGTGTGTGTGGGTGTTATGCCTAAAATCAGATCGGTTTTTTTCTATTTTATTTTATTTTATTATATTTTTTTTTTTTTTTGAAAGCCTGACCAGGCTGGTTTATATATTGTAATTGAAAGGCACGAACACTGTATGAGTACTATTGTGTGTAGATAGAATTATGAAATTTTTACTTCATATATGACGTATGTATGTATGAGTCTATGGTTACAGATATATTTATGTGTGTCGCTAAAAAGGCGTTGATTATGAAACAGAATGAAAGATCAACAAATTCATTTTACTGACATTTAAAGGTATGCGAAACAATGAAAAAATTTATCATTGTTTTGCCCATATTTCTTTAATAAAAATAATAATAATAATAAGAGAAAGCAGATAAGTTCACAAGATGCTTAATATATTATGGCCTCCATATTATCCATTCAAAATCCAAAGCATTATGATCTCACAAATCCGGAAACTATGTACGCAACACCAAAACAAAATCACCATTCTTTGGGTTCCAAGCAAGGTATACGGCGAAATGAATATGCCAACACTGCAGCCCGGCAATGCAGTCCAAAAGATTTAAAAAAACCTGGTTTCTTGTCAGCATCATACGAAAAACTTCACGGGATGGGGTTAGTTCTTCCACCGTTAGTCTCCCATCAACAAAACTTCCGACAAAATCGGTCTTCCTACCAACTCATCAAGAGGAGCATATGCAGTTTTCAATCGTCTGCGTATCGGACACACTCAAATCACGCACCAACGTCTCCTCAAAGATTCAGTTCGTCCACCATGCCCTCTTGCGGGGCTGACCTCACCGCAGATCATGTTCTGTACTCTTGACAACATTTGGAGAGCATAAAGGTTTCCTTTTGTGTTCCGAAACCCCATCTCATCTTTTAAAAACTTCCTCACTTTCAAACATTTCCAACATATATAATTACTGTTTAAAATCCATGCGTAGAATTTAATAACTGATCATTAAATCTTAAATAAATTATCATTAAATTGCGAGTCGAAGGCCCCAGTAGCTGGTCACTCGTTAAAATTGGTATTTACATTCACAATTTGTCTGGCTGTGGGCCTTGAAGCTACTGTGTGAACTCATATACAATTGCGAGCGGTCTGTATAACCTAACCTAACCTAACCTATTAGACATGCAGTGTTTTACTAGGAGTCCTCACAAATTGTATTCATTTTGATTATTAGTTCATTATGTGCCTCTACAGATACCTTAAAAGACTCATATTGAAACCTTGCATTCATAACATAAGGATGATGATCACAAGTCTATTCTGATGTCTGATAAATTATTATAATTAAAAATGCAAAAAATTATCAAAATATTAATTTTAATGTTTAAAAAAAATCTTATTCTATTTCCTTATTCCTTTTTTTCTCTTTACACACTTAAACTTAACATTACATAATTGAAGCATAATATTGTCATGTATTTTGTCAATTTTGACTCCTCAATCTCCTTGACTTTAAATAGTGAATAAAAAACATAAGAAAAAAAACGCCTACAAATTAATAACAACAACAACAATAATAACAATGTCAATCTATTTGGCATGATATAAAAAGATACAAAAAAGAAGGCGTTCTGTTTGGTACTGTTCAGCTGAGCTGAGCTCAGCGCGGTTGAGTTGCGTTGCAATGAGTTCAGTTCAGTTGGTTTCTCTTTGATTCGGCACACGGTTCCATTCAGAACCAAATGCTTTTTTGCATTTTTCATTTGTCAGTTGAAAATGTATTGGGATTTCCTTAAGCACATACACACATGCACTCACAGATGATGGTCACGAGGTGCAGCCTCCTGCTTTTTATATCCTTTTTCGCTATTTACCGACAATAACAAGAGCAACAACAACAACAACAATAACTATTGCCAATATAGACCCACTTATGTGTAAAATGAGGTCCTCAACATAACAACAAAAAAGGAATAAAAAAAAGCCACAGCAAAAAAATAAATGGTGAAGTGAAACTTCTGTGTGAAGAATGTGAAGCAGGAGGAATTGTGCGTAAAAATTATCAAATGATGATGAAATGAGATGAGGTACAGTGAGGCAAGCAAGTGTAGCACGTTGTTGCATGCGAGTGAGCAGCGCGGAAAAAAAGAGAAAAACACACATAAATAGCATTGGTGCAAAAATATTTTTAAGGCGGAGCTTTTTTGGTTCTTTTTTCGTACGATAACACACACACACAGGGATACATATGTGCATATACATATTTGTAGTTAAAGCACACGTATATAGTTACGCATACGCATACGAGGACAAACACGATCAAAGTTTATATTTTTGCTGGCCACGCACACGCACACGAAGCAAAGTGAACCAAGCCAACGAAGGCAGTCAGCAACAAAAGGTTATCAGCAGGACTGTTACAATAACTACAACAACAATGACAAGTGCATATGCAGTGCCAGGACTCAACACCAGACCAGACCAGTTCAGACGAGACGCGACATCATCATCATTATCGTCATTGCCATCGTCATCCTCATCAATGAGGGGGCATTATTAACGATGAGGCGTTCATTTTGAATTAAAAAATATATATTCCTTCGTCCTGAATAACCGCCACTCTTAACCAACTGACTGACTGCTGATGGCCGCCTCCTGCCTGCAAAATGCATTTTTACATTGCCATCACTCTTCTCTTCCCGATCACCAGCACAATTGCCTTGCATTGCACTTTTAAGCGGGCGCAAAAAAAAAAAAATAATAAATAAAACAAAAGTTCTACGAAAAAAACAAGAAAATCTACTTACTCATCTGGCCACATTAAAAATGTGCCACCTGCCGACACTCACAAGCGCATATACTACATTTATACATACATATGGACCCGATTCGACTCAACTCAACTCAACTCGACCTGACTATATCTACATCATCATCATCATCATCAGCAGCATCATCATTATTATTGTCCATTGCCAATCAGACTCGACGGCATCACAATTTACTAGTATATTGTACATCAACGTTGTCATGAGGTTGATAGTTCCTACTATTCTTAACCCCCGCCACCACCGTTGTTGCACAAAAAAACATTTAATAACACCCACAATCCATGCAAGAGTGCGGGGACGAGAGAACCACAATATTAACCATGTCGGCCAGCCAGGCTGAGGCTATTCAAACCCAGAAGCGCATAGAGTGCCTCAAACCAAACTTTATTAAGGTGGCGGCAGCACACCCAACTTCACCCGGATGAATGCAAACTCGTACTCACTGTTGGCCATAATGAGCAACATACACATTAATTTTTGTACCCAAACGCCAACAACAGCAGCAAAAACAGCAACAGCAACAGCGACAACAACAAAAAAAAGAAAAACACAATAAGCAGAATGATTTTATTTTATAATTTTTTGCATCATTTTTCATGGCACCGACAAACGAACTCATACCCCCAAAACTATGCAACAAACAACATAAATGCAGGCGCCCAAAGAGACAAGCAAAATTAATGAGAATGAGAAGATGGTTGGAACGGAAAACAGACAGACAGACACCCAGACAGACAGCAGCAGGTTACAATTTTATTTAAATGTAATTTTTGCATGCGTGTGATTTTTCTATTCGCTCGTCACACAAACACAATACACACACACAGAGGCACATTAGATTTTTGCAGTGCTTTAGTTATTTATCCCAGCCCAGCCTCATTATCCAGACACTCAATGAACTACGCCTATCATCTACATTCTCATTCCTATGCGTATATGCCTCACTGTCTATGTCTGCCTGTGCACATTAATATTGTTGGTATCGCGTCATTTACTTTGCTGCGCCTAAAAGTAGGCAAAATGTTTTAAATGTAAATGAGCTTTATTTTGTATTTTGTTGTTTATGATGTGCGATGTCAATTTGACTGCCTTTTTGTTGTACAGAGAACATATTCATACTTGTCTTTTTTTATTTTCAACAATTTTGCTTTTGATGCTTTCTTTCTTTCTTTCAATGATGAGCATTTTCCTTGCAATTATGCAGAAGTATGACTAACAAAACGCATAATGTGAACAACAGCAAAGTCAATAAGAAGTGATTGTATAAGTACCAATGAAAATGAAGAATGATAGCAAAGAAGAATGGATATTTAATACTTGGCAACATTTTCATTTAATTTATTAATAATTAACAATATTCCTTGCTAAGCGCTTTCAATTATATGTATAGTAGCTAAGCCCAAGCCACCTGTTCAATCACATTTGATAGTACACGTACCACCAATAACAACTTGTAGCCAAACAATTGCATATAATACCAACTAAACTGACACAGATACACACATACACTCAGACACACACACACACACAGACACAGACAAACAGTCCAAGCATGAAAGGCAATGAAATTTCCAATGGTTTTGGCGCCAACTTTGCCTTGAAATAACCAAAACGATGCAATGCAACAAGCAATGCAAATGCATTCAGCAAGAAGTCAAATCAAAATAAGCGGGCTTAAGAGCCAATGATGCAACTTGTGTATCACTCTTTCGGCATCTATACATATATGTGTATAGGATGTTGCTTGACTTGATTATGTTGCGCGGAAAAAGCTCATCATCATGTTGATGACGATACCGATAAGAATGTCGCTTGATTTTTCCTCTACTACAAACTTTTTCAAGTGAAGCCCATGGAGAAAAGTTGAAAAAATGATACAAGAAGAGTGTTGCTAACATTGCATGTGTGTGACAAGTGTTGCAATTTTGTAGTAGTAGTAGTAGTAGTTGTTGTTGTTATTGCTATTACTATTACGTACTAACACTGATTTGCTTGGATTTGCATATGAATTTTTATGCCACAATGTAGCGCGATCTACTAGTGTACAGCAGATGTAAGGCAAAATGGCATTTGATGTGTTTTACTCGAGCTCGGTTGAGGCAGTTAACTAAAATCTATGTTAATCGTCATCATCAACATACAACATTTGTTCTAACACCAGCAAAATAGCAATGAGAACAGCATCATCATCACCATCAGCATAGTCTAGTCGTGTGCCTATTTCAATTTTCTGCAACTTGCTCTTCAATACCTTATCCATCGTTGGACAAAGTATTCGACACACGTTGCTCATACGTTATGGCTTCCTTTGCTTAGTTTGGAGCTTTTGATGACTAGGCGCGCTTTAGGCTGAAAACAATTCAATTCAATACAAGAGCAACAGAAACAGAACAGTCTCTTCGACCAAATAAAACCAACAATATTTTGCACACCTAACACAAACAAAGAGATGTAGAGGATTTCTATCTGATCATCACAACACTCGCACTTTCACACAATTTGCATGCAACGGCAAGAGTTGGTTATGCTTGCCTTGATGCCCGTCTTTTGTTTTCTACTGATTCCTGCATCCTGAATGTATCTGTATGTGACTCAAACTCTATCAGTTTATCTACGAATGTATATGTGTTTGTGGGGGAGTGAGCATGCCTCATTTTGCACTTATTAACATAATGCGTGGCCATGATGTGCAACATTGTCATCATCATCGTCGTCTTAATCATCGGGTGTGTCTGTCTGAACTGGGTGTGCTTTTCGTGTGTATGTCACATAACCGCAATTGTGAGCGTGCAGCCAGTGGTCTGCCCCCATGTGTGTGTATGTATAAGTGAGTATTTATGTATATATTTTGGCTTTTGGTTAAGTGTTTGCATAGAATTAACGCAAACGAAAAAGCACACAATTTTGTTTAATTACCTAAAGGCAATAGCTTGGCGTTAATAGCTTAAGCAGGCAAATCATCAATGAGTTTGTTATCAAACGAAAAACTATTGAAAAGAATCTTCCTTTATGGTTGGTTCATCAATAGCCACTTCCTTTTTGCCATGCGGAATAAAAGATGAATTTTATTAAAAAACCATTGAGCTTTGTGTCTAGTTTGGCTTTCAAGTTGATAGTATGCGGCAATTCTTTGTATGATTGAGTATGTCCGTGTATATGTTTGTATCTGTTATTTGTATCTGCATCTACATTGTATACCATATTTTATACAAATTACATTTGTTTGTAGTAGTCTATATATTTTAATAAAAATTATTTGAATATGCAAATATAAAGCGCAAGTATTGCACACAAGCACATGAAGTATGTTGAATTTATTATTTGGTATTTTGGTTCGGGATGATTTTCATGTTTTTCTTTTTAGTTTCGGTGTTGCCTTTGATATTACAAATGTTTTATTTTAGTTGAAGTTTCTCTTTTTAGTTGTAAAAAAATGTTTTCTTTAAATAGTTTTAATAAAAATATTTCATATTTCCCCACTTTTCCAAAAAGCGACACCGTCAATAGGTATATAGGAATTCACCTGAACCATAGGCTTACCTGGAATACTCAAAAATAAAATAATAAAAAACCGAAAGATGTACTGGCTCAAAACAAAATTCGACTACATAAGACACTTCTGAAGCTGGTGTGGACATGCAATGCTGATCCATCTTTGATTTGCCTCAAAATACCATTTATTAAGGATGAAATACAAAAAATGTCATATAAGTGCATCACCAAACTGCATAATCATATCAACAATTTAACTATAAGTTTTAAGTGTTAGATCTTTCACATAGATAGATAATAGGTTAGAATAGAACTTGAGTTATTTGTTTTGATTGTGCTCGCTGGAGCTAACCAATCCTGTGATGTTATCAACAAAATTTATTGAATGTATTTAGACTGATCGCAATAAAATTATATTTATTAAAAAAAAAAAATAGCAAAATAATAGATGCACGTGAACCAAAAGAGATGAGAGACAAAGAAGCTATATGTATAGTTAAAAGCCCTAATATTTGAACAGTAGGAAAGATATTTACTAATTCAAGAGACAAGAGATGTATGTAAAAGCCATAAGTTTGTAGAAGGAATTCGAATATTCAGTGATCCGTTTTTTGCTTTCTGAAAACAATTGATTTTATAATATGGAGAATATTGTTGACTGTACAGGTGTAGAAGTTTAAAATCATTTGGGGCACGTACCAAGTTTCTTGTACAATAAAAAGAAAAAAATCATCGGATAGTCATCGAATTCTTGTGGAAACTTAAGGCGAGCTTGTTCCAACCGTCAACAACGTTTCAACGATTTAAAAGTGGTGAATTATTTTAAGAATCGCAAACGCAAAATATCATGGGTAATGCCAGAACAATCATCAACATCGAGTGCAAGACAGGACAGAAGGGTGTTGTGTACTACGAGCTTCTTAAGTCTGGTGAATCAGTTAAAACTAATCGCTGACGGCAGCAAATTAATATGAATCATGCGTTGATCGACATTGTAAAGTCATTTTGCATCAAGACAATGCTTCGGTACATTCGGTCAATCAAAGACACCATTTCCGCTCTTGGTTGGGAACTCTTACACCAGCCGCCGTATTCACCAGACTTGGCTCCTTTAGATTACCATTTGTTTTCATCATGGGACACGCACTAGCTGAGCAGCATTTCACAACATTCGATGAAGTGGAAAAATGTCTTGGTGAATGGATTTCGATGAAGGATGAATCTTTCTTTTGGAATGGCATCAATAAATTACCTGAAAGATGGCCAAGACATGTAGAAAACAAGGGCCAATACTTTGAATAAAAAATCTTTTGCCTTTATTCCTAAATTATTGTATATGTTTATCGATTTCAACTGTCATGTAGATACTTAGCACTGTCATTTCGATTTTATATTTAAAGATAATGATAAGTATTGTATGAGTCGTAAACCAGATTACACGATTAAAAATTGGCCATGATGATTTAAATGATAATTCAAAATCTAGACGACTGGAAATATCACATCATGCTAAGTTATGAGAAAAATTACGTGAAATAATCGCTACCGATGATGAAATAAGAATTAAATCAATCTTACTGTATAATCTACACAATATTAACTAAAGATTTAGGCAAAAGAAAGGTGTGTGTACGCTTTGTTCCATATGAAGATCAAAAAATCAATCTTTTAGAGCATTGAAAAGACATCATTTCAATGAATTTTTGATGAAAACAGATATGTGTCATCGACCATCTATCACCATGTGACTATTTTCTGTTTCAAAATTAAAAACTGCAATAAAGAGGAGCTTTTAACGATGACATTTCAGACGTAACACTGGTGCTCAAGAACATACCAAAAACCGAGTTTAAAAAGGCTATGGATAAACTGATTGATCGTTCCAAACGTTGTATTGAGTTAAATGGATCATATTATTTTTAGATCACACCGTGTATGTAGAGAAGAATTCAGAAACAAAGAGAAGTGGTAGAAGACAAAGGCTGAACATCAAAATTACAATGGTATAAAAAACAAGTTCATCATTGGGTCAAGTGTATTCATTTGATAGCGGTCAATTTGTTCCTTTTATTATACCTACAATCATGATATTAGATACTTTAAATTAAACTAAAGGAAGCAATTATCTGGATACTCTGTAGCTTGAGATCCAAAGCTGAACTATATTTTATTGGTAACTTCATTTAGACTGTCAATTGCAACAATTTCCGCTATATCAAAGTTAACTTGACTTTATTATACAAACACAAAATGATGTAGTTTAGATAAAAACAAAGACATAAGAGCTTATTTATCTGCATGCAGAAACATGATGAAACTTGAAGAAACACAGCGAACCTACCAATGGGAATCACTTAGCTTGGGTAACCTGAAGTCGCAGGTTGGTCGGTCGGTCATAGGTGCTTTAAGACATATTAACACAGCGGAAGTTTAAATTATGTTTCCACCCAGTTACTACTTTATATAAACATCACTCGATGGCAATGTAGAATATTTTAGAAGGCATCAATAGTGGGGCGAAAAAAGTGGCTACACTTAATAATATGGTTTATTAGCGACATAAGTACATCCGGCGTCGAAGGCAGACATTTTAATTGAATGACGGTACGAAACGCGAAGAAGTAAGGAATGAAGAAAGCGTAGGAGATAGAAGGGGCAGCATTGGTAATGATGAAGTTGATGGAAACCGAGCTAGAAACATAAAAATTATAGTGCGATTCACAAGCATAAATGACAAGTTGGCAGAGGGAGTGAGTGAAAAAATAAATGGATGAGTGAAGGGATGAGCGGTGAGTGGGTGAATGATTGAACTAAGTAGAGAGAAATCAATGTGTTGCATTGCAAGGATGTGTTGTGTATGTATTGCATTGCATTAGTGAGGATGTGAATGTGGTATGACAAGCATGCCAGCAATTGAAATGTAGGATACTTCAATCATTGCTGATGCCTTTGTCTCTTGTCGAGTTCAGAAATAGGACTGGGCTGGGTTGAGCTGAGCTGAGGAAGGTTCCGAGTGTGTTAAGTAAGTGAGTATGTAAGTGAGAGGGGAATATATAGTGGTGGGTGAGTGGTTGCCACAAATTAAAAACTGCTGCGTTTTTTAATCAAACCGGCATTAGCATAAAAAATCAGTGTATGAGTACGAGTGAGTGACGGTTGCAATAGGATCACATCACACACCATCTTCGTACTAAGAGATACCCTTCTGAATATATGGTAGTACAAACATGAGTTAATGCCATCCCGCTGCTATCAATGTGAAGTGTAAAAGTCTACGGTTTCCAATTTCAACACATAACAGCACAACAAAAAAAAAAAAAAAAATTTTAAAAGTTTCCTCTGATTCTGCAACGCGGACTAAAGCCAAACAATACGCGTAACAGCCTTTTAGGATTCGGGCAAAGTAAAAGGAAATCAGTAGAGGAGGAGGAGTAAGCGGGCAGTTAGCGTTACCAAAGCCAGACATACGAATTTTCCACATCCCTAAATCGCTAATGTGCTACGCATTTTCTCAACAAACTTCTGTAGAATTTTTCCTCAATTTTTTTCATTTTTTATTTACATATTTGCCGTAAATCGGTGATGTGTTTCGTGGGGGGTTTAATGGAGTGGGGGCAAAGTGAAAGGGTCTAAATACACGCCGCCATGCCATGCCACATAAGATAAGCAGAGTATGAAAAAGTTGGAGATGAAAAAAAAAAAAACGCATATGTAGAGTGACAGAGGAGAGAATGAGGAGGAGGAGGAGAGAGAGAAGTGAAAATGAAATGCTTAGCAAAGTCTGCGTCTGCGAAAGTAGATGGAATGTAACATAACAACAGAGCTTGAGCTTTATGAAGGAAAGGAAAGTAAAGTAACCAGAAAGGTAGTGGAGGTTGTCGACGGTACATAGTAGTATTTCATAGAAAAGTTACCAAACAATTTTCGCACACAAAACGCGCTCTAAACGAACAATTTTTACCGCCGACGAATGTCGAAGTTGTTTGAAAAATTTCGTTGCTAACTTTGTGGCGCGAAAGCATCAAAGTTGCTCTAGTTTTTTGTAAATAAGATGATTGGAGGAAGAGGAAGGGTGAATAGAGTTTTATAGGTTTATACAAGTAGTTTTGCGGATAAGCGCGCACGACAACGGTTGATTATCGTAAGTTGACTCGTTGGTTTGGGGTTGTGTTGAACACGCCTCCTTTTATACAATAGTGTAGTTGACAGAAAGTCCTTTTTTGGTGCTTGCCTAACTCAAGCGCGGTATCTGTCGGCAACATGATAATGATGATGATGATTGTTATTAAAACGTGCAACGCGGGACAAAGCATAAAAAAAACGTTACGAAAATCACAAAAAAATGGATCACGATTATTTTCTGAGAACAGAATGTATCTAAATCCAAAGGCAACCCAATCGTGAACCATATCTTTGGGGATTTCTTGCCTCGTTTAAAAAGCATTCAAGCAACATCACATAGAATGACAGACTTAGTAGACGCATTCGTAACACGCGCTATATTTGCCATCAACTGAACTGAGCTGAGCTGAAACAAACCATCTGAAGGCCTCACAACTGAACAGCAACAAGGACTTATGTACTATGTGTGCGCGCACTTAGAGTGTACAAAGAAAGTTATGGTTTTTGGGCCTTGGCATAAAGTAAGCTAACTTTGACGCCTGTTTCGTTTGCTCCACATTCTATGCTTTCAGTATCATTATTATCATCATCATTATCATCATTATTAACAGAGTTTCAAATAATTCATCATTCATCATCACCCGACGGTTTTTACAAGTTTCTTTTGCCTACTGTTGGTTTGATGCCATTTCTTCTTTTTTTTTGTTCTTGTGCTCTGCTTCTCCTGCTGCTTATTTTGCAAAAATGACTCAACGCAAACAAGCATCACTCGCTCCACACTGATGATGGCAGGATGAAGTTAAAGACAAGGTATACTCAGTACTAAGCGCTAAAACGCCCACGCGGCGAGAAGTCGAACAACGAACCCATGAACAAACCAACGGCCCATCACATTCCCCAGACCCTCATCGTATAAGCCTAACCCAAAGGCACAAAGCGGTGTGAGCAATGAAGAAAATGGAATGAATGAGGAATAACTGAGTAAATGAGGGACAACCCCACGATATACACAAAGACATACACACTCACTTCATGTCAAAATTATGCTGCCAGCAAGAATATTCTTCAACGGAAACGAAAAGAAAGAAAAACGAATATTATTTGGGGCGTTTATCATCAATTTTATGTGCGCCTTTCCTTTCCTTTGCCATTGCTTTTACTTTTGCCCTTGCCTATCCCTTTTCCTTCCTATGCCATACCTTTTACGTCTTCAACTGTGGCTTTGGCACCCATCTACTATTTACTTCTGCCTCCATTCGAAATCCCTAGTAAATAGCTTGGCAGTCACTCAAATTACTCGCTTTGTCTGCTTTTAGGCATCTAGTATCTATGTTTTCCTCTATAAAGTATTCTACTATAGTCTTCGTCATTGTACTTCATCCTCAGACATAGTACCATAGTAGTCAGTTGTATTATTTCTTTGCATTAGTTTTTTTGTTAAGGAGTTGGGGCCATTGGGGTTTGGGGTTTCTTTTTGGGTTTGGTTCACCCCAAAAGCCCTAAAAGGGGTTAGTTTGAGGTGGTTTTGATATGTGTAAGAGTTAGTTCTAATTTTTTGTTCGCTTTTGTGGTTTGATTAGTGAACGTAAGTGTTATGATGTCTAGTTGATGAGCTGGAAAGTGAGCTTTGATAAATTATATTGTTGTATGACTGTGAGTTTAAGAAGATGAACTCGTGTTGTGGATAATAGAAGTCAATACACTTAATTCAACCTTTTTGCTACCTTTTAAATTAAGAATTAAAAATCTATAATAAAGCATTGGTCAGTTAGTTGACTCTGTTTGGTTGTTCAAATCAAGGCAAGAACGTAATGTAAATGTAGCGATGCAAACAAACTTGCAACCGACCAAATGACTATCGAAACAACCCAGGCGAAATGAGCCAGACGCGTGCATAGATAAACTTTAGTCAGTTTTAAACTTTTTCAGTCTAGTTGGATAGTGAAGTTGAAATGGTAGCTGGTGGTTGATGGGATGTGGGCTTCGGTTGGCTATTATATAGTATTTTTATATTTGCGACTCAGACGAAAGAAAAACTTTCCTACCGCTCGGCGGTCAACGCAAAAAGAGATACTAAAAGGATGAGTGAGAAAACTACAGAGAGAGATAGGGAAATAATTCGCAGCATGTAAAACAAAGGATTTGGCTATATACTAGTTTTCATGTGATTTTTCTATAACTCAACTTTTATTTCTACTGTCCATCCTAGCATCCTAACATCGTTGCTAACGTTGGTCCATAAACTGAGCTTTGTAGTATTTGTAAGCGGCTTCATCAACTTGTGCTCAGCTAATGTCTAGTCATAGTAATCATGGCCCGTAGCCGCCAACAGGATACGCCAAAGCGATGCTGAGTAATAATAATAAAAATGGCAGAAAAAAAAAACGAAAAAAAAAAGAAGTGTACAAATAAAGAGAAAGCAAGGGGAAGAAAAGAAATGTGATGTGATGTGCTGGCGATGGGACCATAACGAACCAAGCAAAGGAGTAACATGCTCGTTAGAGATACCAAAAAGCATATAAAAAATGAAAGAAGGGAAAGCGACCAAACGCAAGACAAACTTTCTGAGTCGTGCACTCCAACAACTAAAAATTCAGTCAGTAAAGTGCGGATAAGAGCGAAAATGAATGAACGGGAGGGGCAAAACGGGGAATATCAACGAATCTTAGAATGAGAAGAATGAATATACTGAGCAGAACTGAGTAGAGTAGAGAAGAATGGAATGGAATGGACAGACAGGCCACTGTACCATGTAGACTAAACCTCCGCTTTATGGGGCGAACTGTACATGAAAGAACAGTGAATTGCATGAGGAGAAAGGAAATGTTTGAAATGGTAACATGGCAGCCAACGAATGAGCGAACAAGTACCCTACAGCACAGCTTAAAAATGGACAAGCGAAAGCATTGAGTATGGTAAAGGAAGAGATGGAGCAAAAGGTGGTGCTGGAGGTGAAGAAGGGAATCAACCCAAGTAATATGGTAAGCAAGTAAAGCAAGGACAAGCGAATACTAGCGCAAGCAAGTGAATGTCTACAACAAATTTATACACAAACAAACTTACAGACAGAGCTCTAACCCAACTAAAATTGGTGGCGCACAGAACGGGTGGGGGGGAAATAATATTATAAAAATTGTGCTGCCAACAAACGAAGAGAGTACTGAGCACAAAAGCACGTCAGCTGAAGAAAGGGTCCAATACCGCTAAAAGCACTGTGTTATGAGATGGAGAAAGAGGAGATGGGTAACAGGACTTACATCTTGCTGTCAGTATCAAACGACCAAGCAACGAAAATGAAAACGTTGCAGAAAAGGGTTTTTTTTTTTGTGATATTTGGCCGCAGTTGGTAGTCGTAATCCTAATACTGCTATCTGTTGAAATAAGACAAGGTGGAGGGAGCGACGCATTGCAATGTTGAAGGAAGAATAAAAAACCAGAGGTAGGTAGAGCATGAAGAAGGGGTCACGACAAAAGTGTCAAGCATCAAAGACACAAGATGTACCAAAAAGGACTGCCAGCTTAGAGGACTCTGACGATGAACTGTTTGGCTTAAGAGAATAAGAGTGAAGAAAAAAAAATGATATAACGAATAATGAAGCCAAGGCGCTTGAACTCATATAATATCAGGGTAGGGTACTGATGAAGTGGGTGCTGATCTGATGGGTGTTGGTTATGGATGGAAGCATAGTACGAGTATAACCTTAGCTTTTGGCAGTTATTATTTCTTTCCCTACAATAGTAAAAAAAATTCTAAATGATTGAGTAACTTGACTTCCCTACAGTTTTCGGTCGATCTTTCATGAATACATGCCGACAACTATCTATTCTAGTTCGGTTCGCAAGTTTCCCAGACCACTTAGCTAACTGTCCATTTGTGCCACTGCCAATTCAGAATGCTTGGCATTCATTCATTCTTTCATTACTTTTTCTACTGCGGATTATATTTGTTTTTTTTTTTTTTCCCCATTTCATATCCTTCCATCCAACATTGCTTCTGCTAGATTATTTTTTCGTTTTCCTTCTGCTATCCAATGTTGCCTTTGCCAGCGGAGTCCTCTCTAATTTGTGTTTAAGTTGCTTGACTCCAAAGTTGTATGTTCATGTCTAGGTATATAGACGTATGAGGGTATCTCTGAGTATCGTGAGTATGTGTATTTGTGTTCTGACGCAGGAACACCCTCACAACGAAGGAGGATAGAAATCAAGGTGGCAGCTAAAGTCCGAGCTAAGGAAGTAGAACATTTGTGCTGTTGAGCAACCGGAAACCTTTTTTCTTACTTGTTTTCTTCTATTCCTTTTCTTTTATATTTTGCTTCTTTAACTTCTATGACTTGGCTGCCATAGAGCAAGGTGGAGCAAGGGACCAAGTAACATGCAGCATTGGCAGCCTTGGAACATGAGGTACACAACTCACATACATAACGAACACATTAAGAGTGTTGCCTCGAATCAGGCGCACAGTAGACTTTGACAGCACCAAAAATGTAAGCCAAAATCATATTGTGTGGAGGGAGGAGGAAAAAAAAAACATCAGGACCAGGAGAAAGAACAGAGGCAAAACCATCATCACCAGCACAAGAACTAAGATAAAGATAAAAGTCTCCATGAATCCAAGGAAAATACAATAATAAAAGTACAGGGAGTGTGGACGTGAAGGCAAACAGCCGTAAGATGAATCGCTTTACGTGGGCGTATAAGTGTGTGTATCTATGAGATGGTGTGTGTGTGTATGATTGTCTAAGTTCCGTTGTTTGGTAAACCAAAAGAAAACGAAAACGAAAACGTCTTGTCACAATAGCAAATGCGTATTGGAGAGATATTGGACGCGACATTTGAGAGTCAGACTTGGTTGAGAGGCGCGTCCGGGCGGGTCTATTGGATTCTTTATTCATTCGCTTAGGTTCCATGAACACATCAATCGTGTGTTACAGGCTAGAAGTCTCAACTGAAAAGGGCCTTCACTTTCATTAAGCGAAAAACTTGTTTGGTGTTATATTTGTACGTAAGTAAATTGTTGTTGGCGGTCGTCTTAGCAAGGGGTTGTAAAGAAGCTTAGACATCTCCTGCACACAAAGCTTTCGTGCCATGTCGCAAGTAATAAAAGTGAAACATTTTTCTGATGAACGTTGCTTGGTCTGGCAGTTTTGCTTTTACTGCGGACTTCCTTTTTTAGAAGAAACGTCACTAAACTAAGTAATGCGACCCTACAGCCCATGAGCCAACCAGCTAAGCCAGCAAGTAGAACAATGCTAGGAAAATAAAAAAATAAAAATATAATGCCAATTCAAAAGAACTTTCTTTTGCTTATTTCTTTCTAGCAAATAGTGTTTGGGTAGCTGGTCAAGGATTGCAAAATGTAAGAGTTCTTTGGACTTGGCATAATAAAAGAATAGGAAATCAGAATGGGGTTGGTGTAGCTGGATATTCATCTAGAAGACTAACATGTGCGAAGGATATATATACTATATGTTATGTGTGAATGTAGACTGGGAGTCTTGGATTTTCTTTATGAAACTTATAGAAGAAGGATGAGTAAAGCAGTTAGACAAACGAACGAAGAATACATGATCAAGGTGATGGAATAGTTTATAATATTAAATGGAGATGCACCAGCATCTATTTTCCTTGAATATGAGACATCACAAAGTTCCTGAATCCTGGAATATCAGCATAGAGCATGGCATTGAATGCAGCTAATGGCCATGAAGGTAACTTAGTACTGACTAAGGCGAAAGCAAACGATTGCCAAGTATCAACTTAAGGCAATACAGAGATTTTGTTTTACCAGGAAACTGATGACTTTGCAGAGCCTTTCAGCACTCAGTATGTACAATACTTGCAAAAACAAAGAAGGGAAGATGCAATATTAGAATAAGTAACACTGGTAGCGATACTTCCTTGCAAATACCTCAAACAGCAACAAAGGCAGCTAAAAGCCAAGGAGAATATTGCAAAAGGCATAAGAATGATGGAAACTGAAGACGAGTAGATGGTGAGAGCATCGCAAACAAATAAGAGTTACTACCTCTACCATAACCGCTGATAAGAAGGCAGCAATAGCACTCTCTTCTTGCACTACTTCACTATTACTCGAGTTTGAGGCTTTTAAGCAAACGTCTTTCAAAGCCAACAACACAATTCTCTTCATAAGAGTATGAGGGATGTGTGTGAAAGATATTTTATATTTCAGTCTGGTAAGGGTTCAGACTACCATAATACATATACGAGTACTACCAATAACCATAAGAATCCAATATGCCAAGCCAAGCTGAGCCGAGTCGGTCTTGCGAGAACAACCAAAAACTAGAAGAAAATTAACCAAAAATACTTACTATGCCAAGTTAAGACATAGTAGTACATACTATGATGCTGTTGTTTTGTTTCTGGTAATGATGATGGTGATGGTGACGATGATGCTGAGGATTGTGATGGTGAAGATGGCGAGGTCTTTCATAGCAGTTCGAAAGGAAAATGAATATGTGTAGCTTATTTTCTGGGGCGCTTTTGACTTGAGTCCTGAATATTGAATAGAAGAGCAGGTAGTAGGGATCGTCAACGCAGTCACATACTACAATACAAGCACAAAAGAATTAGAAAGGAGGAAGCAAGCAACTCGGTATTGTTTCTATGCCGAGGTGTGGGTACCAACAACAACAGCAGCATTGAGCATCTACAATGAAGCATTGCAAACATCATCATGTGGTGTGGGGGAAGTAGTTGCAAAAAGACTTGCCATGTTGCCAGCTTAGAACTCACTCTATGTGTGTGTTTGTGTGGATAGATGAGCCAAGGCTATATATTTTCTTATAGTAACTTTGATTGTGGCTGCTGCAGAATACTTTGAATCGTCGTCGTCGTATAGGAATCATCATTGGCGGGTAGTTGGAGAAGATTGGGTTTTTCGGATACGAAATTTATTTGACACAAAGACATTTGGGCGGGTGGCATTGCCTTCCTAATCTAATGCGGTGTGAGTTGTGTACGATGCCTTTCACATATGAAACTGACTGACTGCTTGTCTTCTACGAGTATTCCTCATACCCCTAACCTACTCGTCTATGCAATGTACTCCTTGCCTGCTTTTGATGCTGTTGTTGTTGTCTGAGAGATTTTTCAGTGTGGGACATACATATGTATGTACGTGTATGTCTTACTACTACCCATTTCATTGGTAACCATTGTTGAGCTGGAGTGAGCGTCCGTGTGTGTATGCAACCAAAAAACCGTAAGCAATTTTCCGTAACGTCTAACGAAAGGTAGCATCATGTTTTCTAAGACTGGGTGAGAGTAGCTAAAGTTAAGAAGAAATTGTTGGTGACTCGTAGAAGTGAACATTTTCTTGTCTTCGATGATTCGTTGTTTCGTTGGATCTACTATCTGTATGTCGTCCTTACAATATGCGGGTAAGAAAGAAGCTTGTCTGTCTCTACCGGTTACCAGTGTGTCTGCCAGCGACATTAATGTTGAAATGTCTCTAAAACTCGTCTTACTTGTTGTTAATGTTGTTGCTTTTTGACTACTTCTACGGTTTTTGTGGAACAAAATGTCGTTTTCTTCTCAAACTCAGAACGAAACGCCTTCACATTGCCCTTCAACTCAACAAGCTCGATTGCCATCTTCATAGAGAACCGACACTAGGCAAGTCAAGTTTGATTATAGTTGAACAGCATAACACGTTGAATGCTTCAATGAGTTGGTCTGGTGTTGTTAAACGAAGACATTCACACATTCTTTGTGCTCTTTAAGCATAACAAAAATTTGTCAACTTAAACTTCTAAAGAAAACTGTCTTAAGCTCGTAAAATTTTGCAATTGTTCTTGTTGTTGTTGTTGTTGGTTTAGCTAAGGGCGATTTATGTGTTTTTGCGCTAAAGCTTGACCATCACTCGTTTCTGCTTACACCTCAGTGAATCCCATGCAGGCTTAGTTACATATATACAAAACTCATATACTTATAACTAAACTCCAAGCAAACATTTAAACTAACTGACGGGCTGGCTAAATGACTGACCCACCCATATTTATTGTACAACAAACAAACTCAAAGACAGACACAACCGGACAACTGGACAGACTCACACAAGCAAAGCCAAGCCAAGCCAAGACAAATGCCAACGGACAGCAGCTAAACATGGTTCATCGCATAGAAAAGTTGAGGGTTTGGTTTGGGACTGTTACACTCAAAACGCACCCAAGAAGCAGCTTTATTTCTTTTGTCGACGACCGACGATGACTTGACACCCCGCGTCTATTTGTTGTTGCCGTCGCCATCACCATTGCCATCATCGTTATCATCGTCGTCGTCGTCGTCATCGTTGCCTACACAGTAGAAGAAGAGAAGTCTTTTGATGAATTACCGTGCAACATACAAAAAGGAGAAGGCACGAAGTAATGGGTGCACAGCATAGTACAGCCTTTTGTATATTGATCCCCTTTTACTTACTCACTTGAAATCTTCCTTTCTACTCACAGCACATTTGTTTGCTTATTCCTTTTGGTGACTGTCAGTCGTCGTAGTCGTCGTCGTCGTCGCTGTATGAGGGTTTGAGTTTCCTGGCGTTTGGACGCTTAGCTAAATCTACCCAACCATACTCCATCTACAATCATACATCCAGTTGTTACCCTATACCACATGCGCTGATTTCTGTATTATGTACTTTGTATCGTGTGTGCGTGCGTGTGTGTCTTATGTTTTCTTCGTCCTTTAACACCTCTTTCTTACACACGCCTGTTCATTGTTCTTATACTATTGTAGTATATGGTATATTTGAGTTATGGGGTGTTCAATTCTTACACTACAAATATATACAATAGCAAGTACGTGTGTTGTTGCTTCTTTATGTACGAGTATCTCAATACAACTAATGCTCATATGAGTATCTATGTGAGTAAGAATAGTTTTGTTGTGTTTATCTTATAATGCGCGCTTAGCGGCATCATAATAACCGCCATGATTAAGTTCTTTGGCTCATTAGAATGATTTCAAAATCAAGCATCAATTTTATTTGTTGCGATAGTTTAGTTACAATATATTGTTGACCCATTGACTAATCATTTGATCTTTTAAAGCTTCACAAAATTTGGATATGAAATTTTAGTAAACTCAAGGAATACAACAACAGGTTGAATTTGATTTTCTATGCTAATAGGCTATATGATTGGTGGAATCACTTTAAAGATTTTATAAGATAAGGACTTCAGAAAGATAAAACAGCATTACAACAATGAAAGGAGTTTTTCATATTATTGTCTATAACATCTTATGTGACTTATTCTGAGTTCATCATGTTGGAAGAATGGTGGAACTCACCTTATGTAGCAACACCGATGCTTTTCTTTTTGAAGCCATCTTCGTGCTGGTGCCACCACCACCTCCGCCCGCTCCAGCGGTTGATGACCCAGTACGTGTCGATGTTTTTGGGGTTTTTCTCGGATTCTTCGGAATTTTGGCAGATTTTTTTTTATCGTCGTCAGGGATTAAATATTATTAATCAAAATAAAATGGAAAAAAATGGAGTCTCTTTACACACAAACTTTAAATTTGAACACAAGTTTAATGCTTTTAGATTTCTTTGTATTATGAAAAATACAATATAGAATTTTATTTTTTAAAGGTTTTCAATAGATGATGATTTTCAAAAATGAATCCTTAATTTTTCAATTGAAATTGTTTCACTTTCAATTTTTTTTTACAAAAGTTCACTGCACTGTTAATTTTGAGGAATTAAGTATTTTGAAATCCTTTTCAAAATCTGTGTCAAATAGAGTTTTACGATTTGATTTCGTTGTTTCGAAAACTTTTTGAATTTATTTCAAATGTAACGGTATTTTTTTTAATTTTTCTTTTTGTGTTCTGCCGGTCGAAATTCACTCAGATTTCACTAAGAAAGAAATTCCGACTGCTCGAGAACTCAACACGACGAAAGACAACTGCTGACTGACCAAAACACAAACATGCAATTGGGTTTTGAACTTTACTTTTGAATTTCGAATAGAACGAAGACGAAAGAAACCGTTAAGCGCCAGAGAGAGTATACTCCTAAAGGGTAAAAACAACACAACTCGAGAGAGAGAGAATAACAGAACGAGCGAATGGCATGCGCGTTTGATGCGAAACGAAATGTGGGACGCCAAAAATTATGAAAACACATGGTGATGATAGGATGATAACAACGAAAAGAGGAAAGGAGAACAAAAACAATAACAACAAAAACGAAGAACAGAACCGAACCGAACCAAACCGACCCGATCCGATCCGAGTTGTACTGTGTTGTGTTGTGTTGAGTAGAGAAAGCGTGTGTAGAGCGAAACGGCAAAAAATATGCAACAATGAATGGGCTACAAATGTTTGTGTCCTGCAAGTGTGAGTGACGTAAAAGGTGTAGGTGGAAAGGAACGGTGAGGCGTGGTGCAACATGGTATGCCATGTGGCGGCATGAGGTGCTTTTGGAGCGCGCGCAAATTTTGTGGATATGAGTATAAAAACAGAGAAACGCCGATAAGCGGCAAAATGTCAAACTGACAGTCGGGCAGGCGCAAAGCGAATGAAACACGAACACGAAAACACACACGAAGCTACTAAATCGTAAATTAAGTGTGGAGTTACCAGGGGGGCGAAGTGAGCAGTGGTGTGCTGGGCCTTCGAGCGGCGGATATCGTTGAATCAGCCGTATAACCGGATGGCGGCGGCAGATGAGTTGACAAACAGCTGAGTGACGATTGTGGCTGGGCAAGGACAGACGACAAGAGATGGAATGGGATGGGATACGATGAGATGGAATGGGAAGGGAAGGGATACGAGACAAGAGTGTGGGTGAAATTATTTTTGTTGCTTTTTTTGTTTTCATTCTTTTTTTCATTTCAAGAAAAAAGGCAAAGAGAGGAAGAAAGGACAACGAAAAAAAATAAACCAACAAACGTAAATGTTAGCCGAGGGCGACGTTTGAGTGTGAGTTTGAAGGCGAGTCCTTTGGCGCGCATGATGCATTGTGGTGTGAGTTTGAAGATCCTGACTATGGTATGAGTTTATGAGTGTAGTAGGACTGTGTCTCTTGCTTTGTTTTGGGTGAGTGAGTGAGTGTGTGAGTCAATTGCGTGCGGCGCGCTTTTGTCTTTGAAACGCGGTGGAAGGCGATGGCAGCCGAAACCAGTAGATGGAGTGAAGAGGGACCGTGTTTGTGTGTGGACAACTCGTTGGCGATTTTTTGTACGGGAAAATATAAAAAGGAAAACAGAATGAAAGCAGGACGAAACGAATCGAAACGAATGAACTGACGAATGAACGAATACTAGTACACGACTAAAGGACAGAGGACGGCGATGAGACTCTACCAAGTGGTTTGAGTATGGAAGACAGTTGTCGGCGTTTCGGATATGAAAAAGGTAAAAAAAAAGTACACAAAGTGGGGGTGCGCCGCCAAAAAGGATGACGACCACTCCGAAATAGTATGAGGAAATGAATGTGAATTGAAGTAAGTACAGTGTGCTCTGATGATTGAGAATGGGGAAGGATAACTGCAGAATGCCAAGTGTGGGAGTTAAAAAAGCACAAAATAAATGAGAAAAATGGTAAAAATGTTGTAGCGACGTGGAGATGAGTACTGTCGACGGCGGCGAAGGATGTTTGAAGGATGAGTTGACTCTACTATGTATGTGTGGATGAGTGTTTGTGTCTGTCTGTGTATGTTGGGAAGATGATTTTGTTGGTTTGAGCGCATATCATTCCCGGTTACTGTCGGACAAGTTGGCATGAGAAAAGGGTCAAGAGCGTAGTTAGTGGCGACTATATGATTTCTAGCCGTGTTGTTTACAAGAGGTGCCTTTGTGTGTTTGTCAAAGTGTGTTTGCATGAGTATGCAGTCGCCATTGTCGTTTGTCTATGTTTATTGATGCTGCCAAAACGCGAGAGATTTCTCTTTTTTCACTCTTCACCCTCAAGGATTGCTTTCCCTGATGGGTGTCGTTTAGTGCCGTTTTTAGAGCTGCTGCGATGACGGATTTTTTCGGACAATGCACTTTTGTAGACCAAAGCGCAATAAATGATTTCAAGCAGTTTTGGTTTGCGATGTCGCCATCACCATGATCATCAACATCATCACCATTGTAGTCTTTTTATATTGACCACAATACCATAGATGTGGAAGGTTTTTCGTCCCTTTGTTCTTTTGTTTTTTTCTAGTTTTCATTTTTCCGTTGATTTCTTTTTTTTGAATTTGCGTAAGTGAGAAGTTCAAGTAGTTTATACTGCCTTTAGTCTTGATAATGATGATGATGATGAGGTAAGAATCTACATGAAATGATAACGACAACAATGCGTCTGGGCAGGGACTTGGTTTGATGATTTTTATACGAGTAGATTGATTTGAAGTGAATAAAGTATTTGTAGGTTAACTGAGCTAAAAGAAACCCAACAAATATTCAAAGATTATAAATTAATAACTAAAAACCCTGAGCACTCGGGCATACAATATTCTCTCATATACAAGTACCTAAATCATTTTTTAAGCTCCACACACATATGCACAAACACACCCACACATGTCCAAACGAGAAAATCTAGTCCCAATACAAGAAAGGTAAGTGAGCTTAGTTTTGTGTAGTCTTTTTACCAAAACCCACCTCTAAAATCTCACTCAAAAGCCAAACGCATCAAAAAATGTCACAAAAAAAATTGTAAAGGATATGGCATTTTCCATGTGTTTGTGTGAGTGTGCTTTGTGTTTTATATATATCATAGTTGTGTGTGGGTTATTATGATATTTTTTTCCAATATTTTTTCCCTATTTATTTTTTGTGTTGTGGTTCGCGCCAATTTTTGTTGGCAAATATTCTCAATCAAGCGTAAAATGTGCGCAAAATTCAAAAATTTTCAACAAATTTCTTATGTGTGTGTGTGTGTATGTGTGTGTGTTTGTGTATTGGAATAGTTAGCTTAAAGGACATGGTATGAGAATGATAGCAAGGTGCTTTGGTGGAATCAATATAAAGAATAGAGAACAAAAATCACAAAAAAAGAAAAAAAAATATACTTATTTTTGTCTTTTTTTCCCATGTTTGGGTGCATATTTTGTTATTTATTATGCACGCCCCCTCCTGAGTGGTGAATTTGCACTAAATATTGTTTTTGTAAGAATGTCCTGCTTTGCTGTTGCTGTTGTTGTTGATGTTTTTTTTTTTTTCTATTTAACAACGCCAACGCATAACAAACCAACGAAACAAATAACAAAATCGAATAAAATAAAATAAAAAAAATTAAAATAAAATAAAATAAATTTAAATAAAAATATACTATATACATGCATGTGTGTGTGTGTGTGTGTTATATACCATTTTGTATGTGTATGTATTTAGGTTTGTCCACTTTAGTGTTATGCGTTTGTTTGTGGCACATACCCCAACTCAATTCAATTCAATAGAACACAACGCAATTCATTTCAACTCAAACCCCAACTCAATTGAACTCATTTCATCTCAAATCATTTGCCTATGTCATGGCGTTATGTCCTTTTTTTTATTATTATATTTTTCTATTTTATTTTATTTTTTTGTTTTATGTTGTTTTGTTTTATGTTGTTTTGTTTTGGTGTTGTCTATCTCTATGTACTCTATTTTCATTTCAGTTTAAGGGGCAGCATTTTAATGGAAATGGCAACCCAAAAGCCAAGCTCAAAAAAGGCGCTGCTAATACCACACACAAGAGAGGTGCACCTTTGGTTTTGGACCCATTTCTCTGGCTTTCCAAAGGCTCAGCTCATTTTTTCAACTTTGCAACTCGCGTGCATTAGTTTTTTGGTCACTCAAGTATATAATATAATAAATATATATATTTCTATATGAAATATTGTACATAAACATTTTTAGTTTTATATGCATTGCATACTTTTAGGGGCGTCGCACATATTTTATTTATTAATTTTATGTATTTATTTATCTCTTCTTTTTCTTTTTTTTTTGTCAATTTTTTTATTATATATGGTTTTTTTCTATTTGTAAAATTATGCATTTTTGATGACGATGTGCAATTTTAAATTTTTATTGTGCGATTTGTTCAATGTTGTTGTGTCATTATTGTTGTTGTTATCGTTGTCTTTGCCCAATGATTGTCGGTCGAACTTGTCCTAGGCTAATGTAAATTTCACTTGTCCTAGGCTTTTAAATTGGTTAAAATTTTTCTTCAGTACACAAAAAGAAAAAACTTAGCATGCAAAAATTGATTAATATATTTGCTTAAAATATGGTATTATATTCTTCCAATCATCAAATGAGAATTCAAAAACTCAATAGATTTATATTCACCATTGACCTATTAAGCTATTCGCTTGAAAGTATGCTTCGCTTGTTGCCTGTCTAACTTTAAGGTCAAACACGCAAAATGAAATTCCCAAAAGGCTTGAAGGTTTCAAATCAAATGCTTCTTTCACGCCAACAAGAAACGTGACGTGCACGAACCCGAACCTGAACCCGAACACGAACTCAGTGAATAAATAGATGTAGATGAAGATGTCGGCGGCATTGGTTGAGTTCATTGTTCTAGCTTATGTAATGACAATCGACATTATAATCATCATAATAATAATAATAATCAACAACAATCAACAAGAACATCATAGAAGTAGGATGAAAGCAAAGACCGTATATAGTAGTAGTGGAAGAATTGCAAGGCCCCCATGAACAAATGATTAAGCGGAATAGAAGAAAGAGAAAATGTTTGTACTACAATAGATAAATACAATAAATACGCATTGTTTAAATAATACTATGGATGGGTATACCATATAATATAAGAGAAATAGGGGATGGACAGCTTTCAAAAGATTGACAGCAAGAAATAATGAAGTGTGAGTTTGAGATGCCTGTCAAATGAATCAATGTGAAAAGTGTCTAAAAGGTTTTTCATAGAAAACAAAAGGAAAAGATGATGAAAATTGTGGATGTGCTTGTGTGTGAATCCTCATTAAAGGAGGATGGACTTCAATATATGTATGTATAACATAGACTTGGCAAATTATTGCAGTTTTTGGTAGTGACTAATGAGAATCTTGACCAAAATAGAACTTCCAATAAAATAATAATTAGCTTGCATATTTATAATGATGAAGAACTAAGAAAGTAGAAACCACAAGTTAACATATGATGCATGTGCTCTGGTCAATTTGTTTTTCTAAATCTATTTTAGTACATGTCGCATGTTTTTTCAAGCAAATTTCTTCCCCATCTAATTATGCATTGTTGAACTTTCACTGGAAAACCAACCAAGAAAACTTTTACAAAAATTAATAGGCATTCTTAAGAAATCCCAGAATGAAGAATAAATAGAGAAAATAAACCAAATTTCGTTTTTCTTTTAACATTTATTGTAGAAAATTTTTCATAAACCCCTTGTCACACACACCCTCTTTAATATTTTGAGTCAATCCCCACCCTTAGTGAAACCACTTGTGTTCAGAGTTTAGAGTGTGGTACTCATACTACTACCCTCTTGGACTATACTCGTACTAGTAGTATGCACTCAATTCAGTTGAATTCAATCCCATTTCGCGCAACTTTGCAACTTGTCTAACGCCACCAACGTCAGTTTACACACATTTCTCGCTATTTTATTTCAATTTTTATGATTGCCGTCGCTCAAAATGAACGCACCGTTTCACAGTTGCATCAGACAAACTGACGGACTGTGGAACGGACAAATGGACATGACTACAAACCGGACGAGAACTCAAACTCAATCTAATGTAAACCCCAAACGCTATTTGAACTCATGCCACCAATCGAGGGTTGCTTGTAGTACATCATCAATCCATCCATCCATCTATCCATGTATCCATTCATCCGTCTATCCATTTGTCCATCTATCGTTTGTTGGTTTTTTCATTTTCTCTTTTTTGTGGCTGTTCCGGTGATAGTTTGTGCACCGCCTGTGCGTCTCTGAATCAAAGTCTGTGTCTGGTGTGGGTGCTTCAGCTCTCACTATTTTTATGTCTATTTTGGTTTGGTCAGTTGGTTGTTGGCTGTTGGTTGATGGCTAGCTGGCTGTTTAGCTCAGAGGGTGTTTCACTTTTGATGCAATGTTCGCAATAACAAAACAAAAACAAGTCTATTCGCGAACTGGACCAGTCGTCTCATCCAACAATTTTCGCTTTGCTGCAGCAAGTGATGACCGAATGAGCACAACTAAGCTTTGGTTTTTTAGTTTTATTTTGTGGTCCGGGAATCATACATTTTTTTCTTATCCATTTACAATTTTAGTGGCATCGCCTGGCCACCATAGCGCATGGCGCATGGAATGCCTCCATATGGATAGGAAAAGTTGTGTTTGAACTATTGTACGTATGAACGAGGAGGACAACGGCTGAATGGCGATGATGGAGTTGAGAAATGTCCTTTATGGACGAGTATGATGGACTATGATGGAGCACTTAATTTGCTTTTGCGGTATGTGTAGCCCATTCAGGTTTGTTACCGTTTAGTTCCAATTTTGTACATTCTTTTCTTATTTTGTGCAATTTGTTTGATTTTATTTTCCAGAAAAAGATCATAGCACACTTCATGTCATACTTTATGGGAATCTAGTTGAACAAAATTGTATAGAATGTCGCTTAAAATAAGTTCGAATTCACCAGAAATCACTTTGAAACCATTCTATAGAAATAGTTTATCTGAAGATTATACAGTTCTAAAGAATTAGTTCACAAGCAAATTCCAAATAAAAGCAATTTTCAGAGACTGTTCCTTTTATCAAAGCGTGCTGTTTCTCGTTAAAACACCCATCACTATTCGAATCAAATTCCTCATAACTTTCTATTATTTTGAATTTCAATATTTATCTACATATAAAAGAATGAGTAAAGAAAAGTGAATAAATAAACAAATGCATGGCATAAAGTTTTCTCAGTTCTTTGTTATTACTTATTTATTCTCTGCTACATTGAACCAGGTGATAAGAAAATGTGATCGATCGTTTTTGCTAAAACAGTCTCCTGCAGGTGCATTCGGCAACGTATAAAAAACATTCGGTTCTTAAATCTGTTGTGAAGACCTGGTCTTTCAACTATTTTCTTTTTGAACCAAAACGTTTTTTGTTATGTATCACGAGATTACACACTTTGTTGCTGGATATGCCTAACTTGACCCCACGGGAACGGCCCTTTTTGAACGGGACCGTCTCTTTTTTCTGTTCCCCGTCCAGGTGTCCCCGAACAAAGCTTCGAGACGCAAAATTGTTCCGTTTTCCCAATAATCTAGTTCACAAGTTGGAATACATGTTAATTCTTGGTACAGCTTGTTAAAATATTGCATACGCGATAGCTCATTGGACTCGTAATGACGTCTAGAATAATGTAATTTTTGTTGTGGTAACATAGTGAAGTTTTTTGTTTTAGAATCTTGTGTAACTAAGCCAAAACCTAAGCGTACGGTCAATGATAGCTTACAAGCAAAATACCCGTTTATTAATTAATTATTAATATTAAATACTTCAGCGATTGTGCGTCAAAACTAATCCACTCATGTTTTAATCAGAAATTTAGATGCGTGCGTTCGAAAACAGAAGATTTTGTAGAAAATGTACAGCGATCAAAGAATTGAGAGATGATCTTGGTAAATCCAACTTTATTACAATTTAAGCCGATGCCTCAAACACGGTAACAAGAAAATAAATCCTAATCTAGTGCGATTTTTCCAAATTTATGAAGGTGCTGAAGTAAAAATTTTAGACCTCCAACACCAACCAGGTGAAACTTTTAATATTATTGTCAATTATTTGGTCCAAGTGTTCTCAGATGATAGTTTGCCTGCAAAAGTGGTGGCATTTTGTGGAAACAATGCCAACGTCTATTTTGGGTGCACGTCTAGGCGAGAAACTAATGATGTGTTAATGAAATTACAATCATCTCTGAAAGAAACATTAATAGGTATTGGGTGCGGAACCCATATAATTTACCAACGCCTATCCTTAGAGTACGAATGCATTATTTCAAAGATGTCCCGTTTGAGAAAAAAAAAAACTTGGTCACAAATGGTTACCAAAAAATCTGCCAAATAGGGCAAGCCGTTCAAGTACGCTTAAAATGAATAAGAATTTTCACAATTTTTTTAACATTTTTAAATGCCCCTTCCCTTGGTAACATAAGCGCACCAAGACAAAATTCCTGTTACAGGTACTTTCGCTTCCTTTATTTTCCGAATATATAAATTACTTGGCACTACGGCTTTTGAGTCACGACATATATTAATAATATTGGCGTCATGTTTTTGTTACATTTCTGGCATGTGACCCCTTTTCCAAAACGTTTTCACGCTAAAACTTTGTTTGTGAACCAATTGGAATAAAACACAAACACCAAACCCTCCCTAATAAGTCACTCCGTTCATTGATGAAAACCGTATGAAAATCTCTTAGCTACTTTTAGAGTATCACGTTCAGTCAGACAAACAGACAGACAGACACAGATTTATAAGATTTATAAACATTATGACTATTTATTGTGAATTTAAATTACATCAAGACAATTTCAAAAGAAACCCATCAAAATTAAATAGATTTAATTGGATTTTCTTAGCATTATTATACTCTTCACGAGAGTGAATAGTATTATAAGTTTGTCACACAGAAGGAGACACCGCGGACCAAATAAAGTATGTATATTAGTGATCAGCTCGATGAGACGAGTTTATTTAGCCATGTCTGTACGCAAACTAGCCCCTCAGTTTTTGAGCTAGAGAGTTGAAATTTTGTACATAGGTTTACCATACGCAGCACTAGGGGGGTACCGGAGGGCTACCTCCCATACAAACCCAAAATTAAATGAGAAACTTATTAAGAATAAATAAAGTGTACAATAAAAGTGCCACTCATCTTTCTTGATACTCAAACGGTAACAGAGAGAATAAAGTAATGCTAAGAAAGGAAGGTTGGATGTAACTTGGAGCGAGAAGAGTATAACATCTTTGGCATGAGCCAATGATAACCTTCTGTCTGGTTTTATCATACTTTTAAGGAAAAAATCCTAAAAATCTATAATAACAAAAAGAACTAACGTTATTTCCAACTAAATGACTTTTTATGTTCTGCTTTGCTACCGAAAAAATAGAAGAAATCTAATTGACAATCTCTGTAACCACACAGAAAAGGGAAATACCGGAAGCTGTCCAATCAGTTTTAATCAAAAACGCTCAGCAAACGTAAACTACTTTAGCTTATATAAGTTTCATCTCTACACCCCATATACATACGTGTATATGTACCATTCATCTATCCAGCATAGTATTATATAAACGATAATATGTGTGAGTACTCACACCTAACTAGTTGTCCAGTTAATACATCCTGAAGGCACTATCCAAACACACACACATACCCATAGACACACACATATATTTATACATTACTCGTAGTATATCCTCACACTTTGGATCATTGTCAAGCAACATCTTAAAGACGTTGAGTCGCAAGTTGACAGCAGCAGCATGAGAGCTGCGTTTCCGCATGTCTTCGTCATCTCTATTATCTATACATATATATACAATATAGTATGTGTGTAGATATATCTGTGTATTTCTGTGTCAGTGAGTGTGTTAAACTCAAATGGGGGGTTTCTCAGAGATGCCTTCTTCGTTGAGTTTGGGATCAAAATAATGCATTAAAGACACTTTGACCAGACCAAACAGTAAGTCACACAGATACATGCAGTCACACAGACAATACACCACTTTCATTACTTTGCACCAGCTAAGAAGGCAACTCCAATTCATGGTAGTAGATTTCAAAAGCGAAACCCACTAGTATGTCCACATACTCACAATCATACAAACTCTCAAGATGTGTAAAATGAAAAGAGGCACTGACAGCTTGCCATCTTTTAATACTGACTACATACATAAATTGTAGAAGGTTTTCTGCCAAAAATGGAGGTGGTCTTTAGTTTCTAAAATCTTATATCATTCATTGCACAAGTCATTTTCCAAATGACAAAGTTTGAGTTTTCTTGGGTGTTTTTAAGCACAGAAACAATACTGAAGACAAACAAACACTGAGACACTTATAAAAAGGACATGCGCTGCTGATTTTACTTAAACTTCCTTTTGCCTCATTCCCTTCCCACATCCTGCAAAACAGCTACACATGCTTAAAATTATATAGTAGTAGAGAGAAAATAATATTCTATAATAAATTTGCTGACCAATGCATGCGTTGCAACAAAATGCATTTGCCTGGCTTCCTTCCTTTCTTCTGCCAAAAATTAAATGCCAGTCAGCCTATAAGTATACTATAGTTTTAAGCCTTATGTTCAGATACTTTGGTCTCTCTCGACAGCCTACAACAAAAAAAATATTAAATAAGTAAGAAGGAAAAAAAAAACAATATTTGCATATTTCTACTTCTTCACATCAGGTTCAGTGCAGTTCTTCTGCGTTCTGTTCTTTCGGACAAAACATCTTAAATTTTAATGAAAATCTTAAGGCATACACATATACAATATACAATATATCCTTTCCCACACACACACACATACATCCTTTTTTGTCTTTCCATTTGAACATCTTCCCCATGTTGTTGGTCTTTAGTTGAATAGTTATTGTTGTTCCTGTTGCCGTCGTTGTTGACTTGTCAGGCTGCATAATAAGTTTTCTATACTCTCTTAATGTCAAACGCCTGCCTTATATGCAAAAACCTCATGACCCACCCCCCCCCCCCCCCCCCATTACCATTTTCTAAATCTTGGCTCGCCATGCATTTCTAATGCACCTAGGATATTGCAACAACCTAAAAACTTGACTTGCATTTCATTTAAAGTGCATTTTCTGCAGTTAAACAAATTGTGCTGCATAGTTTTAGGCGTACAAATGCACTCATATACACATATCCAATACACATGGATACAAATACAAATACATTGTACCATGGCCTATGAGTATACATATGTGTGTGTATGTTTGTTTGTAGGTAAATGCAACTTTCTTGTACAATTTCTTAAGATGTTTCAACCTTTTGCACTTTCTTTTGCTCTCTCTCTCTCTCTCGCTCGCTCTGTTTCTCTGTTCCTTTCTTTAGATTTTTCTTTCATTCTATCTCACTCTCTCACTCTCTCTCTGTCTTTATCTGTCTCTCATTTGCACCACAAAAGAAAAACACTATTGTTGTTGTTGGCCCTTCCACTGCATCTTCTATGTGTGCATTTTCTTAAAATTTTGTTCAAATATGTGAATAATTACTTTGTGTGCGTGTGCGTGTGCGTATCTACAATAAATATGCATGCATGTATGTATGTGTATGTGCTTGTATATAAATATATTTTATATCCTTGAAAGAAAATGCAATATATTTTGTGGCATTAAATTTCATTGCCTCCTTTTTCTAAGTTCCAAAGGAAGGGAGGAAAGGGTTTGGAGCGACAACTGATTGAGTGAATCTGCAAGAGGCTTCTTTAGCATTTCAGTTGCATTTTCTTCTGAGAAATTTTCTTCTAAGTACAAATCGAGTATATAAACACAAACTTGTCTATCCATATATAAACTCACATACACAAAAACATGCGTGACGTTGAACTGAAAATCCATGTTGAAAATTTCCTAAAATTCTCATCATCTTCACTTGTTCCGCTCCGCTCGCTCGCTCTTCTTTAGTACTGTTTATTCTTATTGTTGTTTTAGGCCAAGTCTCTTGAAATTTACATAAATAACTAAAATTTTAATATGTGATTATATTTTCTACAATATTTTCTATATACAAAAATAGTGGTTAAAATGAAATTGGACCCCATTCTCACTCCGCAATTCATTAGAAAATACTATATTGTACAAATACATATGTATTTTTTGCCCACATATTTCTATTGCTGCTCAAATACGCCTAAATATATGCTCTAATAAGTTGCATTAAAATATTAATAGCACTTGTTATGGAGAATTTTTAGTTTTTGTCAAATTAATAATGCAGTTTGAACATGAAAAGCCAACATTTGATTCATTAGTCAGGATGCTTTGAGGGATCTACAACTACATAAATTCAGTACTTTAAAATGCTGCATTGCATTTGTTAGTAGTACTTATTAATAAAGGGATTTATTCTAAATCAAATTCCTGTCTTCTCGAAATTCATTAAAATTTAAAAGTATTGATATCTTAAAGACAAGTTATACTCACATTTAGAAGCCACTTGTGCTGATTACTTAGTCTAGAGTCTGGTCTTCATCAATAGACCTACTACTATTACCCTCACCAAAGGCAGCTTCATCACAATCACATTATCCTAACTCACCATTCAAAGTACAACTTTTTTGGTATTTTTTTTATTCTTTTTCCATTTAATAGAAGCACGAAAATTGATGACCAAACGTTGATGCCGAACATTGGCTGTGGGTTCTTTGAGCCGTGGTACATGGGGCCACTGTGCCACATCTACTCTTTTCTTTCTTTACTTTCTTATTTGGTCATTGGCATGGCAGCAGCAGCAGTAGATGCCTCGGCAAAAAGAACTAAAGTAATTCATCTTATTTTGTGTATGTGTGAGAGGAGAATCTTAGTTCGAATCAAGTAAAGACTTCATGTTGTTTTTGTCAAAGTCTAAGCAGCTACCAAATGAACGTGAACAAATGTTAGTCCTCCCGCTACATCATCCATTTCCACCACTTTCACTGACAGAACAGAACAAGAATGGAACAGAATCAAGGGAACTGATAGAATAGACGCCCACATGTGTATGCCTTGAGCTTTAGCTATGCCAAAAAGGATAATGAAAGTAGCGGCAGTAGCAATGTGGAGAAGTAGAAAACTTTTTGCTAACGTTGAACTAAAGTGAACTCAAACAAAGGCCAAAGTAAAAGTGGTTGGAGTTGTCATGGTGTGTATAGGTAGGAGATGGAGGAGGATAGGTGGCATATATACACTAGTCCATCCAGTGAACTAACCAAGCAACGAATGAAGGAACCAGTGTAGCTGGGCTGCCTTAAGGCATCATTACATCAAATGTCCTTCGCATTTGGCAGTAGAACAAATAGGGAAAGAAAAAACATCAACAAGCAACCGACCGAAAGAGGATTGGGAAAAATGAAGGAGAAGAAGTTGTGAAATGTATAAAAATGCTATAAGGATAACGTAAGCAACCAAGAAAGTTAGCATGGTTGAAAGGAAGCAGCTCAGTGTGGGGGTTTGGGTGTGTAGCTAAGAAAGTTGGCGCCCCAAACAAAGTTGATCCAAGGATGTGTTGTGAGTAGAAAACGCACCAAACCCCAATTGCCACCCAGCCACACATTGTGGCACTCACTCAGCAATAAACGTTAAATTTTCGCTCGTTCGTTTTGTACCATAATGGACAAGAGCTGTGTTGGAGTGGAGTGGAGCGCAACCATTTGATGGGACAAGGCGAGAGTCTGCGAAGAAAAAAAAATCCTTTTTTCATTGCAGGCTTAGCTTAAGTTGGATTTGGATTTGACGAAGGAGTGTAGAATATGATGATGATGAAAACAGAGGCAGAATACAATGAGCTTTTGTCTCTATGCATGGGTAGGCGGCAACGGTTGCTTGGAAGGCAAGTAAGAAACTGAAGACGAAGACAAAATGTGAACGACAACATTGCCAAAATCAAATGGAGGCAAAAGCTAAAGGAAATGCCATCATAAAAACGCTAAAGCATGGAAAGATGAACACTAAAATAAAAATGGATTGCCAGACAAATAAATAGAGACATAGAGACATAGGGGTATCATACCACTACAATGCCAGAATCTGAGAAGAAGATAAACACAGTTGATGGACTCTATTGATATTGAATTTTTTTGGATAAATTTTGGAAATATAATTTTCCAAGTATAATGAGGACCCTTTAAGGGTAATAACAGGATCTTCTCTGACTCTGCCTGGATAGCCTATCGTATGGTAACCTATAAAAGTAACAAGCTTCTCTTTTGGCTCGAACTTTTGCTGTTTAGAAACAACCAAATGCCATTAGCCTCTTACTTTGGCTGCTTCATTGATGCGTCACCTATTCTCTCTCCTTTGGACTTTTATGTTCGCTTTGTACCGCACCCTATTCCATCGACATAATTTAACATGATACATAACACCAACAACCACGAGGGCTTAGCCCCGCTTTACACACTACGACGACTATAATACAATATAATTTGGATGTATGTATATACATATACTATTTGTATGTGCCACAGGACATCAACTGTGTTAACACCAATAGCCCCAATACCACAAAAGTTACCACCGTTTCCACCTCCTTCACCACACATCAAAACTCATTTCGTAGCGCATTATCCTTTCGTGCACTCGCGTTGACTGACAGTTGATGGGTGTCAGAGCATAGATATAACTATATAGTATATGTGAGATTCCCTGCTTGTGGATATTTGGGTGGAAATTGTATTAGCTGGTAGGGGGTAATAGTGAGTTATAGTCCGTTGACTGCCTTCTACATACAATACTTTGCAGTTTGTGACATGTATGGATACTTTTGTATGATGGACACATGTTCAACTTACTGGTCACCAAAATGTATAGTATTTGGATATATTTTTTCATTGAAGCTATACGAATTTCTCTACTTAAAGATAGTGTCGATGCGTGAAAGTGGGAGAGAGGCACAAAGTTGTAGATTACAAGTAGCCTTAAGACATAGGGAGACTCACTTGACACTTTCCTATACATACTTCATTTCATGGTAAACTAAAATAGTTTTGCCTTGGTTAGCTTGACGATGGAGACAATAGTTATCAGCGACCTCTGTGTGTATCATTGGAGTACATACATACCATACATGAGGGCGAAGTCCCCTATGTATTTCTTAAGAAAGTATCTCACATAAATTTCATTTGTATTTCGCTTTTGTTGTCATTCTTAAAGCTCACCCAATACCACCTTACCCGCCCATTAATTCCCCCCAATTGATAAAAACTTTCTTCGCTAACACACCCACTTAACTTTATCCTTAGTCACTCCCTTCTCCCCGTAAGCCACAATTTGATGTGTCCATTGTGTCTGTCTTATCAAGCAACATGGTTACCAAACCCAAACCTACCCATACCTTACATCCCATTTCCTTCGTAACACGCCTGTTACTATTGTCGACCCCCTTTACATATGTGCATGTTTGAACATTTGAAGACCGACCATACATGCGAAGCGCTGAACTGAAACACAAACCCTAAAAAGGACGAAATGATTTTGAAATAAAAAAGGACGAAATAAAAATAAAGAATATCGCCGCCACCGCCACAACCGACTCCAACAGTGAAAAGGGACACATCAGACACACGCTCGCTCACTCATTCAGTCAGTCACTTGGTAACACAGGCAGGAGAGGGCATTAGATCCATTGGCGTTCTAGTCCCTTGGTATGTCCTTGCGGCCTTAGATGTTCACTTCCCCCCACTCCTCACTTGCCCATCTCCCTTTCTCTTCATCACTCTCATACAATGGAAGACTGTCCAAAAATAAAACGCGCACATTTTGTGTTCGTCCTTTTTACATACATACATACATACATACATTCATATATTCATTTGTACAAACGTCGCTTCGTCCCATTGATCCTTCATGCATTTGTGCTTTCTGTCTTGGTTTTCTGTTAAGGCATCACCATGGTGTGAGTGGTTGGGCCGGTGTATTGTGGTGTGATGTAGAGTAATGTGACGTTCAGAGGTTAGCTACGTTCCCATTTCATTTGTATTTGACCCGCTGTCCCTGCACCACGATGTCTGGGTTTAGGTTTTGCCTTCTCCTCCTCCATCTTACCATTTCCATTTCCTGTTCAAAAAATGCCAAGAAAAACTTTTTTGTTATTTTCCTTACTGCTTTTATTTCATCGTCGTTGTTGCCATCGTCCTTTCGCTGAATTGGATACGTTGTTGCAGGCATCCGACTACCGACGGTCGCAGGGAATCGAGACGAGATGAGACGAAGACGCATAAGGAATATGGGTACCACCAAATGCCTGGCAACAAAATGTAGCCAGCTATACTAGACCGAACCGAGCTAAATAGAGTAGAGTGTAACATTTGAAGAGGGTCACATTGGCACATTGTATGTACAATACTAGTGTGTATGAGATGGTGAGTATCCTTGTGTGCAGTATGTGGGAGTTAGTGCTAAGCAACCGAAGCCGCGAGCATTGAGATGTGGTTATGGGGGTCTGTAGCAGTAAATGAGAAAAGAAATATTGTAAGAAAGCAAGGAAAAACGAAACTCATGTGCAGAAAAAGTAAGAAATCCGGCAAAGAAAAGGGACATGTGCTTCGGCTTAAGGACGCTCAAGTCCTTTTCGAATAAGCGAAATAGGAATGTGGAGAGGGTGGAGTGAATAGAAGTTTACTTAAGTCGTCGTACGTTGGTCTTCTACTGCTTTACTCTGTTCGTTCGTTGGCTTTGCCTTTGCCTTTGTTTGTCCCGAATCAACTTGGCATGGGTTGGTTGTCTTTGATGGCATCGTCGTCTTCATCCTCATCATCATCATCAACTTTGTCTGCATTCTGTGCTACTTCGATTTAATGAAGGATCTGCGACATATCCTTTAACTTTTTTTCATTTATTTCACAAAGTTTTTCTTCTTCTTCTTGTGCTACTCTTTACCTTACATTTAGCAGTCTAAATGCGTCACAAATGGGTTTTTGAAAAAGTTTCTCATCTTCGTTGTACTTTGTTGCGCCTAAAAAGCTACCACATTTTTTCGTTTTTTCTTTATGTCCTTTTTTTCATGAGTGCATATTTTGTCAGCAGGACCTTCTTTACTTTGTCAACTTTTTCTGACGAAGCTGTTTTGCATAATACCAAGGATTTTCGTTGGGTAATGGGATGAGGGTATGAGAACTCTAACGTTTTGTGGCCATTTTTTTTTTTCTTTTTTGTGTGCGTTTTTCTTAGAAGGACTTTAAGGAAACTTTGTATCGAAGCAAGTGTATATGAGATCATATATTTGGTTTGAAGAAGTGTGAAAGAAAAACTCTTTTTTTCATATTTCATATGAATTCATCACATGAAAATCCAAAATAAAACTACAACAATCCGAAATTGACCTTTAATTAATTGAAAGTGAGTTTATCTATTTAACAGAAAACAGCTAGACGACCGCAGGGGTCCTACAATTGAACCCAACCACCTGCCAACCTGCAATGACATCGAAGAGTTTCTCTAGTGCTTAAAGCAGTGGTGGAAGTCGTCAAAAAGTAATTAGATTCTAGGTTATAATGTAAGCGCTTGGAACATATCCCCAAAAAAAAATAAAAAGAATTTGAGACCTTCGTTGGCATGTGAGCAAGGTAAGGAGTGGCTAAGGACCCCACAAATACTTGGTTCTCTAGGATAACAGTGGATTCGCAAAGCGAAGCAGACACAACGCCTGTTGCCAACAACAAATTAAATGCTGAAAGTAATACAAAGATGTTCTTTCTAGTGACAACAGAGGCATAAGCGGTGTAAAGAGCTCAGCTTTCGATCGCCGCCGCCGCCGCCGCGTGAAGGATAACGTGCAAACAAGGGAAGCAACGAAAAGAAAACATATAGACAGCCATGCAAACAGACCTAAATGTTTAACGGAGCAGGAGAGCCACGCGTTTAGCTTAGATGGTAAATGGTGAGGGCTACGACAACGGCAAGTTGGACTGCCAAGCTGCCTGCTCTTCCTGACGAAAGTAACTGTGCTGCTGCTGCTGTTAATGTTACTGTTGCTGATGATGATGATGATAAAACGTATGAAGATGGAAGGAGTAATATTGTCGGTGACTCCATGAAAGTGAGTGTATGTGTGTCTTTGCACCATAGTAATATGAATCACCCTACCCGAACTCTTAACAATGTGCCGCACCATTCTGACGCGACATGAGCACCGCACAGCGCGACAATCAACGCCACCATCAATGTAGCAGTCGGCGAGGACATTGACAGACGATTGTGGTAGGGGTTGATGGGACTTACTCCGTCCCATTCCATTTGCTTGGCAGTCGCACCCATTGAGGTACGTTATATCAGTTTCGTAACGACATAAACACGGCATGGAATAAACGCTGACATAGATGAGGACAACTATGATGTTGGGTGACTCTACCTTCCTATGGAGAGAAGGAACGTAGTCACTTGAGTGGGTCGTCGCCCGTAAACGATCTTGCATGTGTGTGTGTGTGTGTATGGATTCCAGTTCTAATCAAAAATAAATTTCTCGTTTGAAAAATAACTTTTTTTTCATTTTTTAGAATCATTTTTTCTTGTTTTTTCGTACTTGGTTCTTGTTGTTCTTCGTTGGCTTTGTGAAAAAGGTTGGAATTCATTCATTTTTGGGTACGAAAATGTCTGATTTGCATATTTAAGAAGGATGAAGGTGCCCAGGCGGCATAGACTCAATGCGCGATAGATACAATATGAAGAAGATATCTTCTCCTTCGGTTTTTCGTGGAAATGAAAAGGGTTCCCATTTTTGAGACTTTGTCTCTGAATTGGGATTAGAGCAAAGGTATTTCCACTACATGGCAAGATTATGTTACTATTGCTAAGGGTGGTGAGAGGTATTTGGGGTGCTTGCCGAAAAGGGTTGAATGAATGCGTATGGCAGGTGAAGAACTTCATTCTTCTATCTTCTTAGTCTCTAATGGGAGTTTCACTTCTTTGCATTCAATTTCGGTTAATTCTGTACTTTTTTTTTTTTTCTTAATTAAGTAAAAGTTTTTGGGTGGAAAAGTAATGGAAATGTCAAGGAAAAGTGGTGGAAATTTGTATGGTTAGTAATTGAGAGAATATAACTAATATGCGAAGGGGTTAAGTTCGCTTAGTAGAGTGAGTAGAGTGAGTGTGAGGCATATCAAAGTAGTCATGACAAAAAATTGAAATGAAGCAGTACTAAATGCTTGGCTTATCTTCTTCTTCAATCAATAAAGGAGCTTAGAGTACAGTATTTTTTTTTCGCCTATTAAATAGCATATATGTTTCCAAATCTTTGTTAAGTTACTGAAGGTTCTTAGTTATGAGAAACAAGAAATAATGATATGCTTTTGCTTAAAAAACCTTTAATCAATATCATCTGCAAATGTATTTAAATATCTTCCACTAACCAATAATAGTATCGCATACTTTTCATCTGCTAATATTCCCAAAAGATAAATTCTTAAAAATTAAATATTTAAAATATGCAAAGAAATTTGCCAAAAACTAAGAACACTAACAAGATGTCCAAAGCTGACAATTTTACAGTCCGAAAAGCCCAGTAAATGCAGTACTCAACTCATACTTAGGTCTACCATATACGTACTAGTATAAATGAGAAAATGCAATTTTCTTAAGACATAAACTCACATCTCCCACTCCAATTAGAAAAAACAACAAATGTGCTAAGATAACAAAACAAACTTTGATATGTAAAAACCAGAAGCCATAAGGCAAAACAAGATACCATACCATATCATACCATGATGATGATGATGATGATGATGGAAGGAAGTAGGAGTAAATGAAAATAAAGACAAGTGCAAAGCATTAGGCTATAAACGATTTTCTATTGCATACTTTCAGGCCTACGATAAGTAAGTAAAATAAATGCCAGCGAAGAGAGACGAGCGGCCGGCTGCATAAGAAGAAGTAATGAAGAATGAGCATTATAAGCATTAAGGATGAGATTCAGATTGAGAATCAGATGATAATGATGAAGAGTTTGTTTGTATGAGATGAGGATGATGCATTTGAATGAGTTTGAGTTGCATAATAATAATTATAATAGTAGAAGAAAATAATGCACACACCAGCTCAGCATAGCATACTTGGGCGGTATTTGATTTAATATTTTTAATTGGTGCGGGGGAAAAAGTCCATAACTACTAATGTACATATATGTGTCACTTACTTTCTGTATTTCTCTCTCTATCTATCATTCACTCTTTCTCTCTCTGTCTCTATCTATTGTTGTTTTTGTCGTTCTCTTTGTTCACATTAAAGTGCTTTGTTTGGTCTAACGCATTGTAAAATAATTATGAGGCGTTCCATGTGACTGAGTGTACTGATACTTACTTGATGCTACTGTAGGTGTTTTATAAGCGACACAGGACATACATACATACACATATAAGCAGATAAATATGCATCTCAGTGTGTGTGTATATTGTATATAAACGAATTTATCTATCTATCTATTTGAATGCCTATAGAGTAGTGTGCATTGATTTTACAGCCCTTAAAATGCCTCAAAATAGTTTAATACTCACACCTCAGCCTCAGGTGCCTTTTTCATCGTCCTGATCATCATTATATTATAGTCATTATTATCATTATCCGATATGAAAATGCGTGTTGCACACTAAAGTAAACCAATAAAACCTCTTTTTGTGGGCATCATTGACTCTGTGTGACATAAGGGCATGGTTATGGTAGCTTTTTGTGTGGGTAGCAATATACCATATATAAATATATTGAAATATATGTGTTTGTGTGTACGAGAATCTGTGTGTGTTAGTGTGTGTTCATGAGTACAAGTGCATTAATAATTATGTAAAAATGGAATGAGTTTATGCATGAGTTTGCCTCACTTTATGCTTATATTTAATTAAATATATTTAGTTAATATTCAATTATGATGATATTTTATAATAAAAGAAGTTAACCTATAATAGTACCTGACTTCATTTTATATTGTAATATAATAAAGTTGCATACAAATATCTTTTAAAGAATTGAAGACATAAGTTTTTGAAATAATTAATAAAATAAGAACAGTTTAAATTAAATCTCTTAAATTATCTCATATTCTGCAGAAATATTCTTCATGATTAATTTTTAAATTTAATAAATCAGATAATTGATCATTCATTTTGTATATTCATTGGTTGCAAACGTGTTAGATTTCTCTATCAAATTTATACTTATCTCTTAATGAGTCATTATGCCCAACATATTGATCTTACCGTAATTAAATTATTGAAACAAAAAACAATAGTTATCAGGGGTGCCACAGAAAACTCTTCCTCATCTATTCCACCAGATTTTTGATTTAAGGTTCCACAGAAAACTCTTTTGGGAGTGTTTGATTCCTCCTATTGTGTTTTTATATGCTGACAGCCCTATTAACATTCAGTTGAAGCGGTTTGGTTATTCGATAAAATCACCGAGTGGCCGAGTGGAATGCAAAACTCCATACGACGAAAGCACTAGAGTTTTCTGTGGCACCCCCTTATGATTGTTTTCTTGTTTACTGCAGTTTTAATCAGCAACCCTGTACATACAATACAATATATATTTTCTTATAACACTACTGTACTTTTCTTGTTTTTCTTCTAATACAATTGCATATTCTTATGTTCAATATACACATGTTTCTTGGGGAAACCTCAATGCCTCATTTATTCACTGAAGTATATGAGTATAATGAGTATGCCTAAATTAAAGAAACACTTCACTTCATCTTCCCATGCCATAAGTACTTTCTTTATCTTTGTATTTGCATCTGCATGAAGGTTGATGTTGTGTCCAATGGTCAGTCAGCAACTGTACTAACAAATTTCTTAGCTCACACTCACAAATACAAAATCACAGATACTACAAAGTTACAAAGATACCAGGCCCCCTCCCAAAATGCTTTTTCTAAATGCAATAACAAATACAAAAACAAAACAAAAAAAAAATCAAAGCTTGGGTAGAAATGAAAGTAGCTACTGCTTACAACAATCTTTACTACTACTTCTTTACACATACACCTACTATAGTAATAAGTGCATATATGTATTTGTGTTTCAGTTTTATAAATGTGTGTGTGAAAACCACAAGTGCACATACACTGATATACAACCATAGCGACATACGCATGAGTAGCATTTGTAAAAGTTGGTTTGAGCATCAAAAACTCATTTTACCCATTGACTTGGTCAGTTCCTTGCAAGAAAATCTAATCAGTAAACACAAATACACACTCACACATATATTTACAGTACACTTACACATACATATGTGTTGACTAATTTCCTTGTCCACTACCCCTGTATGGAAGAGGATGAAGAAAGAATGATAGAAAGAAAGGATGACTAAAAGATGTTACGCATATGAGTTTTGAAAATTTCCAAATAATTTACACAAACACAAAAGAGAACGAGTAAACGAGATAAAAAACAAATGAATTTTAAGTCTTTTTCACATACACACACACTCACACACACACACACTGTTAGTAAACTCCTTTCAAAAATTTCTATTTTGCAAAATTGTCAAGAAAATTTAACACAGCAACACACAAACACACACACACATCAAATGAAATTGGCAGGAAATGAAAATTTTTGGTCACCCAATGTGGTCTGAGTAAATCTTAGGACACTTTTTGGACAATTTCTGCTTAACTATCTATGTGTGTGTATTCATATATGTAAGTGTTTGTGTTGTATGTATATTCTTCGGATGTTTTGAAGCAATGAAGAAGGTAGTAAAGCCTAGAATGCGGCCTAGTAAGCTATGTGGTTTAGTATTTTCTTATCTTTTGTTTGCCGCCTGACTATGCTGACTATGTTGAAGCTTGAGATGTAGTAGCAGTAGTAGTAGTAGTATGTAGTTAGCATTGAGTAAAAGACCGTGGCCAAGGAAGCCACAACATGCATAATCAATGCAGGTCTTTGATGCTAGCACTCAGTATCAACATACAGTATAAAATATACGTATGTATATAGGAGGTAGTACCCCCATTTCATTGGATTGGATTGACTATGTGAATATCTGTGCTTGTGTATAATTTGTAGTAGAAGTTAGTAAATAGAAAAAGAAGCATAGTACCATAAGAATGTACTTTTATAAGAACGAAGCAAGTAAAGAAAGGCATCGTCTGCCTCAATGAAGGATACTTTACTTTTTTGCCATAAACTTGACTAATGAGAGAATATGCATAGCAAAGTCAGAGTCAGAGTCAGTGTGAGTGTGTGTGTCTTTCTTTTTCTTTTCATTTTGGTATGAGTTCACCACCAAATGGTGACTTAAAGTTGACAGATGACAGAAAATGATTGCTGAGATTTAAAGTCTTCGATGAAAAGATAAAATCTTTTAAAGAAAAAGATGAGAATTTATTGATTAAAAAAAAACGAATTGTTTTTTCAGTTCCAATTTTTTAAATATCAAATTGTCAGTGATGATTATGTAAAGTGTTCCCATTCATTTGTTTACATTGAAGTCGTTAAAAAGGAGACAAATAATTAATGTCTTCAGCAGACACAAATTAGTAAAGTAAACGACACTTAAGAGAACGTGAAAATTTTCTGAAAAACAAACACGTCTCAGAGAAGAAAATTGTAGCAAAAAGAAATAATAAAACAATACAAAAAATTGCCAAAAAAATAAAAGAAAAAAGTACACGCATTGAACAAATAAAAATTAACCACAAAGTGCAAGGAACAACAAAGTGAAACATAAAGAAAGGAAACAAAAATTTATGGCAATAAAAATCAAATAAAATTTTTAAAAGGTACAATGAAGCAACAAGGACATACATATGTATGTAAGAAGAAAACAAACAAACAAAAACTTATTTAAAAAAAAAACAGAAAAATTAACAGGATGTGGAAAGAAAACCACCAACAAAAGCAAAAAATCGCAAAAAAAAGAAGCGTAGTGTTGACGCGACATTAAAATTACAGACGCAACCAAACATACGCTCAAAGTCCTTCACATACTCCTACACACAAACACACACACAGATACATACAGACATACAGCCATACTTGCATACATGTACGTACGCGATGCGCTAAAAAATAGAAGCAAAACAATTAACGTCCTTGCGAAAATTTGTTTGCTCCTTTTTGTCTGACGACAACGACAACGGCAGTAACAACGGAAGTAATGACGAAGCGACGGCAAAGGCAGAGGGTGAATGAAAAATATATTTTAAAAAAATAAGACAAACTCAAACAACAAAAAATTAAACACAACACAACAAAGAAAAAATAAAAATATACAAAGATAAACGGAAAAGAAACAAAGCAAGTGGCAAAGCAACAACAAGTGTCAAGACGATGGAGTAAAGGGAACCAAAAAGAGAAAAGAGAGAGTACAGCAACAATGTTTATATGCAAAAGAATCGAAAGACACACAAGAAAACTCTTTGGCGAAGTCGAGCACAAAATAAAAAAAAAAAACACAAAACAAAAAAGAAAAGAAACAAGAAAACACAAAAACAACAATGATGATGGTGATGATGATGATGATAGTAGAGGCAAGGAAGAGATGCTAAAACAAGACAACAACCTGTTGAGCCTTCAAGCAAGACTCGACTCGACTCAACTGAACTCAACTCAGAGAGAGAGAATCGTGCGACGTGCCTGCAGCTCAAGCGGAAATGCAAATAAACAAACATGGCGTTGAGCACGAATGGCGGCGGCGACGACGACAACGACAATGGCAACGACGATACCATTAACGATGACGATGGAGACAACAGCGCCGAGCGGCAAACAAAGATGAAGCGAAGCAGCCAGCCACTGCCACTGACGACGATGAACGAGGCGACGAACAATGCGAATGGCATCGAGTGATGTACGAGCTTGCACGAAGTGTTTTTGGTGAATTGGCGAAACCAAACTCACGCACACTCCCACCACACCAAACACCCCAATACACATATACACGTATGTGGTATGTGTGTGCCAGACATTTGTAGTTTCTTTTCTGGTTGTGTTTGCTTTGGTTTGCTTTGTGTTTTCCAAAAATAAAATCAAAAAAACCATAAAAATTTTAAGCAAAAAATAAAAACAAAGCAATAAAAAGTAAAAATTTATTTTTTGAAAAATTGTTAAGTTTATGACACACATATACATACATGCTTACATATTGTATATATACACACACACACACACACATAAATTACTCAAGGATTGAATGAGTGTATGATGGACTGACTACATATAGTACAAACACTAAAAGCAAAAGGAAAGGAAAGAAGCACAAAAGAACAGACAGACGTAGACAAAAAGAAATAATAGTCTTCGTTGTCGTCGAGTCCAATCGTCGTTAGCATTAAGTGTTTTGTTCTTCTTTTTGTTGTTGTTGTAATTGCTGTTATCCTTTTTCTTTGTTTGATTTATTTTTATTTTTTTTTTTGTATTTGTGCGTCTTTTTCATTTTGTGATTATTTGTTGTTGTTGTTGTTCTTGTTATTTTTTTTGTTTTTTTTGTTTTGTTAAGTGTGAATGATTTTTTATAAGTGTGCCGTCGATTTTCCTCTCACATTCTGGCGTCTTTTCCATATATCATTCTACAATATTTTATGCATGAGCTTGAGATTTTTATTGTCTCATACATAACAACATCAACAAAAAGTTCCAAAAGAAAAGTCAATGTTTTGATTATTGGTTGTTGTTGATGTTGTTGGTATTCTTCTCTTCTCATACTTGAATTCGATTGTTATTTGTTTTTTGGTAATCGTTTTATTGAATTGTGTGAAAGTTTGAGTATATGAGTAATGGAATGAAATAATATGTTTGGGACTTACGCTTTTTTCTTTTTTGTAATTATATTTGTATAATAATCCAATGAGCCCAAAGGTTGTCGATGAGTCAATTGACTCTTGATAAGAAGAACAGTGTATGGAAAGAAATCAAACAAGTTAAAGTTTTTCATGTGATAACAATGTTCGGTTAAAGATTACATACTCTGTAAGAATTTTGTATTCTCTTTGATATTATTTTGCTTGTAAGCAATAATTTATATCATGACACTTATTTAGGAATAAAGAATTAGTCGACCTTGGCATTGATAACAAAAAAAAAGTTGCAGAGAAGTATTGGTCCCTGTTTGGCGTTAAGCGATCCAAATATGGTGGACCGCTGCTGCCAGCCACATCCAAGACCAAGGCACTTTGTCGCATAACTTGAGCTCCTTGGTTTGTGGGAAATACCATCTTACACAGAGATTTAAGCGAGATTTTTTTAGCACGACTAAGTCCGTCAAAACAGCAGTCGTCATCAAGAGAGACTGCAAAGTCATCCAAACAACCTTTTGACAGCCCTCAACCATGGCATGAGCCGATGCCGATTAAAAAGGTTCCATCCTAATAATCTTCTTAACAGAAGGTCACCATCTAGTTAAATATACACTGCGATGTTATCGCCCCCACGTCACTATGCATATAATCAGCTTCTTCGGCTGGTGGTCGGTTATTCGGTCCCTTGTTCGTATGCTCTTCGTAATATAAACACACATCAGTAAAGCATTTTTATCTCTCTCTCTTACTCATGCATAAACATTCATTCTCTACGCTGCAGTCGAACAAGCCAATGTGTATCCCCCCTCTAAGCCTCTCCCCCGCATCAACATATTTGATTACTGTAACGCTTTTTTTGGACTTACACCTCGCTAAAGATGTTTCACTTCAAAATAATAAATTGATATTGAATCTAAACTATAACATCTTTGTTTGATCTTCGTTAAAATTTTGGAGCCCTTTGAGGCTTTTATACCACAGATTGCTTAGGATTATATATCCTTATTAAAAATTTGACATAAGTCATTATATTTACCATAAATGAAGTGTGTATAAGTGCAAGCAACATAAGTGACCATGAAAACCTGTCGCTGGTCGTTGACAGCGAACGATTAACGTGCACGCCTTCAGCAGCGTTTGTACTTTCTTAAGATATCAAATGCCAAGTGTCCCAAGCACAAGCATAAGTCATGTTGCTGATCGCATGATTACATAATACACTAATACACACATACATACTCCACATAGATTGTAAGGATTATTCATAAAGATATTTTAAGAACGAATTGTATCAGAGAATCAGTTCAAAATAAACGGCATAACCGAAAACACGTTGTCTCTTCATTACACCTACAACAAAGTTCATTCTTTTATTTGTTCGAATGAGAAAACTAGAAGTAGAACAACTAATTTGTTAGATTTCCTTGATATTGAGGGGGATTTCAATAACGTCCGAATCGAATCAATCTCGGCAGCGCTGGAAAGAATTGGTTCTGATTCGGTGTTCTCCAACCGGCATGGCAACAAGCTTCGCTCTCGGGTGATAAACACCGACCTTGGAACATTGACAGTAAAGAAGTAGGTCACAAGAGGCACTCCTCATGGGGGAGTTATATACCGTCTTCTTTGAAATCTAGTTCTAGAACCTTTTAAGATATCCTTTCAGGAACCAAAGATCAGTCATGAATTGGGCGAATGAGCTTGGCTGCACTGTCGCTATGACACTCTGGCCTTACAACTAATCAAAAAGGTCCTTCGAGCTCTTACATTTTAACAAGAAAAGGATTCTGCACAATCGGGATGATGGAATGCATGTTCCATATCATGACTTCCGTCCAATATTTCCTATGTGACTGCCCTGCTCTTCTTGGTGGACAAACTCATCTTATCGGGAAAGTGTTCTTCGATGAGTTGGGTAGTTTGGCAAAATGACCATTGGGGGGACCTGGCTCTGTTCGTAGACTGCTCAAGTTGGTTTAAGAGGCTGACGAAGACCAATTTTCAAATTTATCAGGAATCATAATGGGCCGTAAGGCTTCTGAGTAAACCCGACCTGTTTAACCATACCTAACCTAGCTAATTTTATGAGAATAAATTTAATGCATCAAAGTCGCATAGACAATTTGTAAGATACACGTTAATTACTCTTATCTTTTAAAACATTCAAAGCAGACACTTAAATACTTAGTACTATTCCTGTCATCAACTCTCATTCTAGTCATACCTAATCCTAACCCACTAATCAACCCTTCTGTTCTCAATTCGTAATTCTCAATTTCTTCTCCACCCACAAAAAATGAAGCTAATCGATGGAGCTTTAAGTACCCCAAGAGACATTTTCTTTCTTAATAACTGTCAAGTTTCACAAAACAACTTCCAATGCCCCTTCAACCAAAGCCAAAACCAACCAAGGAATGCTATCAAATAGGATATAAAAAAATAATAGATAAATTAAAAACGAAAGTACAATTGAAGTAATTTCCATCTTCTCCATATTCTAGTATGACGACATCCGATTCAGTAGTAATAAATACAAAACAAAAACCGAAATAATAGAAAAAAAATAGAAAATGTGAAGAAGGAAGAAAAATGTAAACCGAAAAAAGAAATTGACAAATTAAAAGTGAGTTGTAAATGCCAAAAAGTATGCAATAAAAAAGAACAGAAGAGAAGAGAAAAGAAGGAACCAACAAGGGTGGGAGATTTTCTGCACAGACCTACGCAATCTAGCGAACAATTAAGCAAGTAAGGATTTTCATTTCAAAATGTACATCACGAAGAAAGGAAAAAGGACCTCAAACAAGAGGACAAATCCAACAGAAATAAAATACAAAAAGGGTAACTCAAATTGTGTACTAGCAGCATTGAAACAGAACCCAACGAAATCAAAGAAGGACAGGAAGCAGTGGAAGCAATGATAAAAATTCAAAAGAAATTGGCAGACGCTACCTTTTTTTGATGAGAGATTCACAAAAAATAAACGGAAAAAAAGAAGAAAATAAGGGAAAATTATGATTACTCTTTGGGCATTGAGAAAAGGATGATGGCTCTAAAGACCGCACAGCAATAGCTTGTCTTATGCCCCCCAATTTGGGTGGGTGGGTAAATGGGTAGATGGTAGAACTTAGTTTTGTGCCAACATTAATTGTTTTTTTCTCTTCCAAGTGAGACTTTCGTTCGTCCCTTGCGGAAATTCATTAGAGCGGCAAGAAAGAAACACCCACAAACCCATCAACCCACACACACACACATAGACACACAGAATGATTGCAGATGAAATCCAGTCGCCCGGACAGACTCCTTTTCCCATCCATACTCACACTTAAATGTCAAATAGTCTTTGCCGGTATCTGGATCTCTTAGTGTTTGAGCTATAAAAATTGCAATTTTTCTTTAGCCACCCAACTCCCACTAATCTTTGTTGGTGCTTTGTTTGGGGGTCTACTCTGTGTTTGCTCCCTTGTTCAACCTTCTTGGCTTGACTATTTCGATTACTGGTATGCTTCCTTTCTTTTTAGCTTTCGAACTGTCTAAGGGAGTAAGCACCCTTTTTTTCTGCCCATTTTCTTCTTGTAAATACAACTACACTAGTATATCCTTCGTGAACTCACTTCAATGTGTAGTCCTTTGCCAGTCTAGTCGTCGTCGTCGTTGTCGTCGTCAACGTAACGTCCAACGTAAGTGGGGTATTGGCGTTGTCGACAATGGTGGTATCACTTGTTTTTCCTGCGTAGTACTAGTAATTTTTTTTTCTGTTACTCTTCAGAAGAAAAATAAAGCGGGTTTCGTAAAAGGAAACTAATGGCAGCAGCGAAAAGGGTCCTTCTTGCTGGCATACAACATTGATGTAGCAAAAGCTAGCAAAGCAAGTAAACTAGCAACATTTCCTCAGATAAAAATAAGTCCGTTGGAAACATAAAAATGCGTCCTCATACCTCATACCTTCCTTCCTTTCTTCCTACCATAGTCTATTCTTCACCAATCTAACCAATTCCACCTCAACAACAACATCATCGTTGTCGTTGTCGTCATCTTCATCGAAGCAGGAACTCAACTTAAAGCAATGTGAAGAGTAATCATGAAAAAAGCAAAAAAGGCAAAAAAAAAAGACGGGCCCTATTTCCTTTAACCCAAACCCAAACTGCTTCGCTCATTTGCAGTGAGACATGCCAACTTCGAAACTCGCAATTCACACCCCTTAGTCAGTTTAGTCCTATTGAAAATACCCCAAACCCAATCGGACTCGTACATACTCATACTCACACTCATACTCACTCACACTCGTCCATTTGGCAAACTCATCTCGTAACCGAAAAAAGTACTAAGGACTTCACTGTCCCCTCCTGTCTTCTCTATTTACTTGTCTAAGGTTGGCACAGAAAGGAACGAAAAAAGTTCTGCCTCGTTTCCTTCCTCGTCATTTTTCATTCCTTTAATTTTTTTCTTTTTTGTGTTTTTATGATTATTTTTGTTCGTTTTCGTTTTCAAAGGTTGGCTGTTGTTTTCCTTACTCACCCCACACACTCTGCTCATCGCATCGTTGTTGGCGTCGTTGCCGCCATGAAAATTAATGAAGAAGTGCCCGACCCATGTCTGAAGGACGAGACGCTATCAACTCAGCGACGGAAAACATAACAGGCACAAGGACCCAACAAAAAGTATGCGGCGAGCGATGGCCGCTTTGGTGTGCATGGCTTCGGATCTAGCACGGCCTGTCTGCATACTTTCCTTGACTAAGGCGTCACAAACTTGGTTACGCTCTACCTTTTTTTTTCCTTTTTTTTCTGATTGGATTGAGGACTGTATGCTGAGCTTCAGTTTGGGGGCGCCTGTTTGCGTGTTTGTCCTTTCCTTCGCCAAAACACATAAACTCGAATGTATTCGGGAAAAACTTTTAGGTTGAAGATTTTTGCGGATTTAAGCTATGTTACTTTAAGTCCTGTTTCAGTTTGAATAGAAAGAGATTCCTCTGCTTATTTTCATATACGTAAGTATATTTATTTCAGGAACAAAATAAAAAGTCTGCTTGTCTAATATTTTATAGAAATGTGTAAGCTTCTGTTAAGGAAAGATAAGAAAATGATTTCTGTAAAATTTAATTTCATCAGAGGTGGAGGAGCGATCCACCCATTGGTTATATTGACAAAGAAATCAGTGGATCACAAAAAATGGTGACAATACTAAGTCATCTGTATTAAAATTTTTTTCATAAGGATCTTAAGCTAGCTTCAAGCTCGTGACTATATTATTTTTTCCTTTTACATTCAGTACCCTAGCTAACTGTCTCCATAAACTACCACCCATTGCTTTGTACTACTCACTCAATACTATCGCGTCCGTTTGCTTTAGCAACTCAACTGGTTTCGGTAAGCCAAAGCCAAACCCTTAAGGGAACCACGGACATACTTAACTAAACCTGGCAACAGCCAACTCAGCTAAGTAGATGAGAACCTCTCTGACTCGTTGGCAACGGTCAAGTGGGTGTTGACCTCTATGTGACGGGGATAGCTAAACTTTTGGTTCCAATGACGCCCACACTTACATCGGCTAACTTGCGACACAGACACAGACCCAGATATATCCAACTCTGTACATACAATAAAAAAAAGAAAGAGGATGACGACTCTTCTTTACTGTTGGTGGTATCTACATGGCATGTGCCGCAAAAAAAAAAACATAAAGAAAAAACAGAGGAAATGGGGACACAGAAAAAGGTAGAAAAACAGTTGCACTGACACACAGGTAACCATCGTTTTGTAGGTGGCGCCTTTGCTTTTAGCTTGATTGCCAAGCCTAGTTAACTGTAAAGTTGTATACCTCTGCAGAGAACCCCCATACCCACCATGAACTAATGGCAAAATGACGATCTTCTCACAAGCGCAGCACGGCGTGTAACACGCTTAAGCGTTAAAACCATTTGGTTTATGGCACGCGCAATAGAAAAACTTTAATGGTGAGAGAGAAAGTCTATTGACTCAGTCAAAAACCCCCCCATCTTAATTTCATACTACTGTATGGTAAATGATTGTCAATACTTATAGGCTCTTATAGTTGTATTTGTGGGTGGAATGGCACAGAGTTCTGTTATGACTATGACTAAAACTATGCATGAAATCAATCAAAATCCAATTTTGCTTCACAATGAATTTGTTTGACCTCCTCTAAATTTACATAAAAGTTAATGTAATCTCTTTTGTTGATACTTTCATTATATAGCCGATGCCGTCATAGTAAAATCGGCATTCAAACAACCTTTTTTCGCTATCGTCTCTCTCAAATGTTAGGTAAATGTTGTTGGCATCATCTTCGATGTAACCTTTTTTGCCCCCTTTTTTGATATGGATGGTATCCTTGGTTGAATGACACTGTTTCCATCACTCTTAGTTATTTCTAAAAGGCAATTGAAGAAGGAGAAATGACACTACCACCTTCTTTTGCTTGTTCTTTCTATTTGTTAAAAGTTTCTCTTTTTTTCATCAAGTTTTTCTATGTTGTTTTGCTGATGAAATCGTAATAAACTTTCGTTGTTCTTTTTTTCCTCTAATTTTTATTTTACTATTTTCTCCAGATCCTGCTTAGTTGCATAAAAACCAAAATTTTCTGTAATGAAAAGTAAGGGTAAAACTACTCTAATTTTTTTATCTCACCATGCCTTATGTATTGTATGTAGTTGCCCTTTTATGCCCAATTTTTTTATATAAAATAAATATTTAAATAAATTAATAACATAAAAACTTTGATATTTCCATCAAATGGTATTTTACAAAATATAGAATTTTGTATCGTTGTTTTATTTTTACCAATTGTAACAATTGTGATTGAGCTTGTTGTAAGCTTTTGTTATTGGCCATGTCAGCAACGTGGCCAATTGAATAGAGATTCATCCCTAGAGTCGTTAAATTAAAGAGGAAATCATCCTAACAAAAAAAAAAAAAAATGAAAACACAAAATAATAAAAAGTCTTAAAATCATAACTAAATACTATGCTAACAAAACAATTATTTTACATATTGTATATTCATCAGTGGCGAGCGGGGAAACCGCCTGGGGCCTTGCGCTTCTTGGGGCCTTGCGAACTCGCGCAACAACCCAAATAGAAAAAATTTTATATATTTCACGTCACGCCACTCGTACTCTCTTTCGACTTTTGAACAAGAAAGACACCGGTGGAAAGATATTTTAGAAAGACTGCTTGCAATTGTAAACTTTTTAGCATCTCACAATTTATCTTTTAGAGGTCATAGAGAGAAAATAGTATCAGATTCAGATGAAACTAGCGGCAACTTTATAGATTAAGTAAAGTTAATAGCCCGATTTAATCAAATCTTAAGACTTCGCCTAAAACAAGTAGCACAAAAGAATATTAATGCCCACTATCTCGCAAAAAATATACAAAATAAGCTGATACAACTTTTGGCAAGTCATGTGAAGACTAAAATCGTTGAAAAATAATAATAAAGAATAAATATTATTCGATTATTCTTGATAGCACTCGAGATGTTTCTCGTGTTGAACTGATTTCAATTATTATAAGATTTGTTGATACAAATACAGTTAACATCGAAGAACATAACATTGGCTTTTTAGCCGTTGATAAAACTACATCTGAGAGTTTGACTAATAATATTCTTAAAGAGCTAGAGCTTCTGGGTATACCATTGCAAAACTACAGAGGACAAGGTTAAGACAATGGGGCAAATATGCATGGAACAAAAAGTGGTGTCCAGAAACGTATACTAGTATACTGTGGAAGTCACAGCTGGAATCTGATCCTAGGAGACGCAGCATCTTCTTGTGTTCAAGCAAAATCTTTTTTCGGTTTGTTACAAAGACTGTACATTCTATTTGCTAGTTCAAGTCAGAGGTGGGCTATCTTAAAATCGAATGTAAAATCTTTATCGCTAAAACCACTTTCCGAAACTAGGTGAGAATGCAGGGTAGAATCGGTGAAGGCCTTTAAATATCAACTAAGCGATATATGCGATTCTTTGAAGGATTTAGTAGAAAATACGACAGATTGTCAGTTGGTTAGTGAATGCCATTCTATAGAAAATGAAATAACCAGTACATACGAGTTTATAATTTCTCTCGTCGTTTACTCAATGGCTTGATAATTATCGTGAAATCGGTTTCCAGTGATCCTTGATAACAGCGAGGGAAATGTCTGATGAAAATGATAGTGATACAGAGTTCAAAGTCGTGAGATGTAGACGCGTGAAAAGAAATTTTGATTAGGAAGGTGTAGACAAAGCTCCTGCATTAGCTGCGGAAGATATTCTCAAAATATGTCATTGTCGACAATGTGCGCGCAGGTTGCCAACCTAGATTTGAGGCACTTAAGCATCATGAAAGCATATTTGGCTTATGTTAGCATAAAATAGTTAAAAGAAATGACTGACTGTGAACTTTTGAAGCAATGCAGCAACTTACAATTATCTCTAACAGTAGGAGACAAATCTGATATTGATGGACATGAATTATATGAAGAACTGAATATGTTTATCCGTGTATATGAAGGAAACGATGACATTGTTTCGGTGCTGAGATATATTAAAGAAAAAAACTTAACGGAAGTGTGCCCTACTATCGAAGTTGTCCTTAGAATTATAGCCACCACATTTGTTACAGTTAAGTCTGCAGAATAAAATGTTTCGAGATTAAAAATTATTAAAACATATTTGCGGAATACTAAGATACAAGAGCGGCTCTCAGCACTTGCTATCAATTCAAATAATGTAGCTCATTTGTTAAACTATTATGATTTAATTAATGATTTTTAGCCGTAAACATAATTTCTGAATCTCTGAATAATAAAAATAATAATAACTTGTTATCTTTGTGTTTATTAATTTTTGTTAATTTCCTATAAAAAATTTTAAAACTCTAAATTTGCATTTCACGTCATTAAAACTAATTCCATAAAGACAAGGGCCTCGCAAAGATCTACCCGCCTGGAGCCTCACAATGGCTACGGCCGCCCCTGCTTTTCATTGTTAAACTTTAAATACTAATAGTTTCAATCTGATATTTGGATTCTAGTTTGTTAGGTCAATGGTTATGAGTCTGATTATTTCTAGAATTAGAATTATCCAATTGAATCATGATAATTCTAAACGGGTGTTCTTATCTTAAACATATTCAATCTCAATTTCAATAAAGGAAACTCATTGTATGCATTATCAAAAGCTTTTTGATTTCAACAAACGAAACATAGCGATCAAAAGATTATCAAGTCAAATAAGTTTTGACAAATACAAACAAAAAAAAAAAAAAAACCCATATGACGTTATCAACTAATAATATTCGTTGACTCAAACAGTTGAAGGCAATTGATAGATAGATAGTGATATATGAAAATAAATAACAAATGCATAATGTAGAGTGCAAAATATGATTTTCAGAAATTTCTTCAGAGATTTAGTCATCATTCAAACATTCTTCAATCAGTAGACATAGAGAAACATTTCCAAGAATATTATCACAAAACAAAAGTTATCAATCATGAGGTTTGGAATTTTTGTTTGTTTTGCGTTTCTAATAATTGTCCAGGTAAAATCAATCAATGGGAATTTAAGTAAATTTTAAATGTCCATATATTTCTTTCTTTTAGTATTCCTCTAGTCATACCCAAGCACTAACAATCGATGAACAACCCTATATGACAATGAACACATTTGGCAACTTAACGACCACCACAGAATTGGAATCATTTTTTTCAATCCAAAGTTCTATATATATTGTTAATGTATATAGTGCCTATGAAAGATTTTTCTACAAGCTTCTAGCTAAACTACCGAAATGTATACGACGACTTCAAATCCAAATCGTTGTGGGAGAACTACAGAAGTTTCTCAATCAAGCTGATGATGACGACTTCAGGACACTTCACAGTTATGCAGGTTTTCTAACACAATTCGAAAATGCTTTCAATGAGCTGCTTATTTATGATGCTGATCAAGTTCAAATCTCACCGGAAGATTTCAATGAATTGTATGTAGCGGAAGGTGTTGAAGAACTACTCACATATGAAAAATATTATCAATTAAATAAGTATGAGCAGGAAACCGGCAATGGAATTCGATGGTTTTTAATTGAGAATCGACCAAGATTAGACAAGATTACAATTGAAGAATTTAAAGCAATTGTGGGTAAATTTCTGGAATCCACAGATTTCTTTGGAAAATATTTAAGTCTTTTGATATTTCTACAAAGATCAAGGGCATATATGTTATAAGAAATTGAAAGGAAAACATATAAAAATAAAATAAAATAAACAAATAAATAAATGACTAAAATTCTGTGAATTGATTTTATTACATAAATTAAAATAAAATTGTTGTGTTTATTTATTTATTTGTAGTATAGAACTGTCGGACAGACAGACAAGACTAGCTAAGTGATAACCTCGCTTTGCATAGACGAAACTGCTTATCTGTTAATACTGTTATACTTAGTACTACATATAGCAAAGATTAGTCTTGATTTCGCGAATTGAATCGCAGTTTAATTTTAGCAAACGCTCAGTGAAGACGTCTGAATAATGATGCGAATGAAACTATTAATATTTTGCTTGGTACTTTATACTACAATAAAGGTAAGTCCCAATTGAGAAATTGGTTATGAAATTGAATTTTAATTGTATTCATTTTTCTGCAGCACTCTTCAGCACGCACATTATCCAAACAGGAATCATGGCGTAGTAGTTTAGTAAATGAAGAGGATTTACCACATGTTGGCAATGCTAGATTTAGCAGTCAACAAACAGAAGCGGTAGAGGTTGGTAAAAGAAATCTACCGGAAGCTGCTCTTATCAAGCAAGCCAGTGATGCAGGCATGGATGGTGTGGCAATTGCTGAGCTACTACGTACTAAAGATCCGGTTGTTATTACAAAAACTGATGCATCGGGTCGCCGGCTCACGACAACTTATCAATTAACTGACAATGGTAGTATTTCAAGTCGTACGGTAACGGAAGGACATGGGCCCTCTTTTGATGTCAATACACGTGGGAACTTCGAGTTGTCATCTTCACTCTCAGCAGCACCAGCATCCACACCTTCGACATCCTTGAACTCAGCAGATCCAAGAAAGGTAGAAAATGACTGGGAGTGGGCATCGGTGCCTAAAACTAATACACGTACTTATACTATCAGTGGCCAAAGACCATTTAGCTTTGGGTCACCGTTCGGTAGTGATGTAAACGATGATGATTTTTTCAAACCACAACCAAGACCAAGACCACGACCAGCTCAGGGTTCAACTACAACAACAACATTTGGTGAAATACCAGACAGTTGGCGAAATAGAGATTGGTTGAATAAGCCAGGTTTTGAACTACCAACAGGGGCTAAACCAAAAGTCACGACTACAACAGAGATTGATGATCAGGGTCGCAAGATAACAACTACTAAGAGAGTATACAGTACCTTGCCACATGATCAGTGGCCAGACAGCTCATTCCCAAGTTTGTTTGGAAATGATGATAGCTGGCAAACAAGTGGAAGTGGTTTGCCAAGAGCACCTAAAAGGCCAAGCAGTGTTTTGCCAGAAAGTGACGGAACGAAAACAACAACTCAGCGTAGTATTTTCACATATCATGATGAATTCCCAAGTGTGTTTAACAAACAACCAAGAGCCGGAGATGATGATGATAATTTCTTAACCACAACACAGAAAACTTTGATACAACCCGGTATAACTTTTACCAATCCAAATACCAGAATTAATTTCGATAGTCCCCGATCTACAGTACCCTCCTATGATGATGACCATCCAGATGTAAAAACAACCACACCTTTACCTTCTTTAGAGGATTTCCTTAAATCCCAATATGGAGGCAATACAACAGTCTTGACCTATGATCTAAATTCGTTTACAACAACACCTAGAACGTGGAAGATTAATATTGATGAGCTGCCAACCACCACGACGGCATCAACCAAAAAAGTTAAAAATGAAATAAAACCATTAATAGAAGATTTCTGGTTACAAGAACCATATGTCACAACCACAACAAAAGTGAATAATTTAAAACCAGAAGAGGAGGACCCTGTAGTATCTACACAGAGTGGCACAAAAGTAAGTACACTCAGTAAAACTGTAACCAGAGATGGTTTGCCTACCATAGCCGACTTGGATACCAATATGCAAGAAATACTTCTCAAAGCTGGTATAACAGATGAGGATTTACGGAATTCAAATGGTCAAAGAATAACTAAAACTCGTGTAGCACCCGATGGAAGGGTCATCAAAACAACATATGTAGTGCAATCTTTGCCACAAGAGAGCACTTCCGAAAATCGTGTGGTATTACAACAACCCCAAACATTTACTGTGAGACGTCAACATGATTTGCAATTGCCAAGTCTAGATGCCAATTCAGAACGTAGCTATAGCCATAAGCAAGAGCGTGCATCATTCCCAGAGTCTACAAATTCAGTGCCCATTGATAAACACAATTCTATTGATCGATTTCTGGCCAATGTAAACTTAAGCCCTGAAGAGATTTCATCAAAACAAGGTGAGATCACCAAGACTCTAATTGACGATAATGGTCGCGTTCTAAGTGCAACTTTTGTTCTGAGTACGGTTAAAGGTGATAATGAAGGTGAACGAAAGAATGCTGCCAAGGAATTGGAACCATTTAAATAAGAAATGATTTCTTGTAATAATATTCGTAGTTAAGAATTATTAATACAATAATAGTAAACAAAATAATAAAATTCAAACTGTTTATGGAACACTTCACTTCGCAGATAGATTCATAGATATTTTTAGATCTTTAAATTCACATGAAATCTACATGGGGTAAAACTAATTAAAGGGAGGCAGATTATTAAAGATATGTACAACTCAAAGGGTGTCTTATAAATATTATTTTATTATATCTTACCTTTTTTGACGAAAGCTGAAAGAATGAGTATCTTATCTATAATATTGTTGAATGGTCTACAAAAAGCGAATTCATATTAAAATATAACACACTATATAACATACTTGATAACTAATAAATTGTTTATTGTAATAGATTTAATTATTATTATTATTATTGCAAATACTTCAAATGCAAATTACAAAATATTAATACAATAAATAAAAAAGCATCAAATGTTTATTAAACTAATTTACAAAATAATCGAATATTTTCATTTTGGCTTCATATATTCTTTTTTTTTTTTTATTATTATTAATCGCATTAATAACTGAGCTGCAATAAAACAAAAAATAAAAAAATAAAATAAAGAAATAATAATAAAAAATATTTTAACAAAATATAAATAAAAACAAAAATAATACTAAATATTATTGTATAAAAAATATATGTATAAAAATATATCTGAATAAAAATCAGTTTAAGCGCAATCAAAAAGCATAAGAGATCATCGTCAACAAACTAATAATTAAATCGAGTAATAAAATAAATATTAAAGTACAATACAATATGTAATTGCAAATGAAGAAAACAGGAAAAAAATAGAGTTTAAAAATTAACTATTGCATAATTTTGCGCGCTGTGCTCTATCGAAGGATATGATGAAGCAACAGCAGCTGGTAATGGCCAAAATTGTTGATGTGTTTTTTTTATTGTTGTTGTTGTTAAAGTTGTTGAAGCAGCTCAAATTCCTCAAGCAATTTGGATTGGATTTTTTTTTCATTATCATAGCATAAAGCGATATTGCGATAGAAGCGAATAAGTTGAATAAGCCAAGCATGTCATAGAAAAGAGAAACTAGATTAGTAAAAAATTGTTTATTAAATTGTTTCATAGTTTTTTATAATAAAATTTTCTTGTCCTTTTTATTTTGTTTTTATACCCTTCACACTATTATGAATAGTTGTTGGTACTTTATAGTGATATTTGTAACAGACAATAGAATCAGTTGTAGGGGGCAATATATGCAGAGATGATAAGCAGGATGAAAAGAAGAAGCAAGTTGTCAGAATGATAAACAGATTCACAAATCTGCTCCTGGATAACAAGTGGTACCTAGGCATTTCAGTCATTGCTAATATTGCTTTTTATTGCTTGGTAGGACAGGTGAAAAAGTTAGTCTAAAAAAAGAATGCTGAAGGAAGCACAATATGCTGTGGCTACCTTTTCTAATTTCAGTAATTTTCAAAAATCCCAGGAACCAAATGCACTTAGTGCAGCATTGCTGGAATATTCAGATTCCACCAGTCTGAAGGCAATTAAATGCACTTAAGTGCAGCTTCCCGTATTGCTATAAATTCAGATAACAGTCTTACAATTTGTGACTTACTGAGCTAAAATTTAATACAGACACTAAGAGTTAATACGAGGGCGGTGCATTAAGTACCCGTGTTTGACGATAGAGGACGTTCCTGAGTGAAGTTAGTGTTATCATCGTGTGCTGCCATCTATCAGACGACGGTAATACAAATTTCAGACTGATTGATAGGTTAGTTTCGATTTGGCAGCCATCCGAGTGATTTTCGCTAAGATAGAAAAAGAGCAGTATCGTTCAGTAATTCGCTTTTTGTTTTTGGATGGGAAAAAATGCGAGGAGATAAAAGCAAAGTTGGATGCTGTTTATGGGGACACGTCGCCATCTATGACCACAGTTAGATATTGGTTCAACGAATTTAAACGTGGGCGAACATCCGTTTTTGATGACGAGCGACCAGGACGCCCGGTAGACGTGAATACCGAGGAAATCATTGAAAAAGTCCACGACATGATTCTCGCTGATCGACGAACGAAAATGCGCGAAGTAGCAAAGGCCGTAGGTGTGTCGACCGGAACGGCAATTAATGTTTTACATGATAAGTTGGCGATGAAAAAATTGTCGATTGCTCACGCTGGACAACAAGCGAATGCGGCTGTTAACTTCGAAGCAGTATTTGGGGCATTTTAAGCGAGATCCGTAGGACTTTTTGCATTGAGTTGTCAACGTTGATGAAACCTGGATTCATCATTACACACCAGAAACTAAGCAACAATCAAAACAATGGATTTCTCCCGGTGAATCTGCACCAAAGAAGGCGAAGACAGTCCCATCGGCCGGTAAGGTCATGGCGACGATTTTTTGGGATACGAAGGACGTCATCTTCATGGATTTTTTAGCAAAAAAGGAAGAACAATCACTGGACAATACTACAGTGAGTTGTTGGACGGCTTCGACAAAAAATTAAAGGAGACACGGCGAAAAAAAGGTGTTGTTTCATCACGATAACACACCAGCACATTCATCTGGTGTTGTCTCTGCCAAACTGCATGAATTGAAAAAAATGGTGTCTTCATTTCTAACACGGGTACTTAATGAACCGTCCTCGTATATCGTCTGGAAGATTTACTGGTATTCAGGGGACATATTTTTTTCATAAATGGCAAAATTTGTTATAACTTTTTACTTGGAAAAAATTTGTTACACAAAAAAGAATGAAATGATAGAAATAATTAGCAAGATGAGAAGTTTCACTTATCTGACTTACTGAGTTAAATTTGGGACGGATACGAAGAGCTAACATATCCACTGGAAAATATAGTGATAATTTACTTAATTTGTTATAACCTTTTATTTGGAAATCATTTGCCTTTCAAAAAATATTCACAAAACAATTTGCAATGACACAATTATCACAATATACTGAGTAGTACTATGCAAAACACAATGGGGTGCGTGTGAAAGGTATATTATCTTCGATGAACCGAAGTTCACATTTTAATTTGATATACATACATATGTATGTAAATTCATCAATGTATATGGTATATAAATAAATAAATAAATGAATAAAAAAGTGTATATTATTCTAATAAAAATTGCAATAAGTTGTGTTAATAAAATTGAATGAATTTGCCGTCGGTACTGGCGAGCATTTTGTACTAATCAAAAAAGCATTGCCAACTTTCAGGCATTTATGTATATTAATATAAAAGATATTTAATAATATTTTCAAAAGATATTTTATAGAAAAAAATATGTGTATGTATAACATTTGGAAAAAATATGATTTTTTTCTATTTCTTTTTTTTTTAACAATATTTGGTAATAATAATAATAATAAGAATAAAGAAATAGAAAATTTGTGTTGGAAAAAATATAAATTGTTTAATAAAAATGTTTGCAACAGAACAGTTGGAAAACTTAACATTTAAAGGGTAAAATATTGAATATTAAATATAGAAATTGTAAACAATCGATGATATAGTAGGTGAAAGATATGATTTTTTAAACTTTTTGAGCATAAATAAAGTAATAATTAACTTCGAAGATTGTTTCCATTCTAAGTATCATCAAAATTAGTTTAAGTTGTTTTGAGTTAAGGGTATTTTAATAAACATAATAAATAATAAACTTTGAATTGCAATAAACTTATTTAATTAGTTAATGTATTGATTATTTAATCAATCATAATCAACTTAAAAACTTTTAAATTTATGCATTTGCCTTTACCCCTTTGAACTTTAAACTTTGTCATTGTCATTAAAGTGAAAATTTGAAATCTTTACTTACCAAGTTATCGAACCGTAATGCATCCTCATCACTGAGACCCATGCTGCGTGTTAGCTGCAAATAGGTCGAAGTGATTGGTTTCAAACGCTCCAAATCTAATGGTCCCAAGACCTGAGGTAACATTGGCGGACGCACGAGTGGTATACGCAGTTCAGGCAATGGTTTTGGAGGACTTGGTACCTCCAATTTAACCGAAGTAATTGTATGTGGTGTAGAAGTCAAAAGCATTGGTTCTTGTGAAGTTGTTGTTGTGGCTATAGTTTTTGGAGTTTGTGGGGCAGCTGTGGAGTATACAAGAGATGGTGACGACTGCGATGATGGTGGTGGTGTTCCATTTGATCTGGAAAAAAGTTCTTTAGTTAAATTAGTTGAAGATGAGATGGTTGTGCCTGTAGAAACAGCGGCAACAGACAAAGGCGATAATGCACTTTTCACATTTTTCAAACTATCAGGTGATAATTTAAATTTTTTAGTTGCTGGGGCTTCTTCGGAAAGAGCAGACTGTGAGGTGCTGCAAATGGCATTTGAAATATCGGTCTGTGTAGGGGATGGTACTTTTGTTTGGTTTTTCTTAGACTGGTTTGTATTGTATGGAGAAGAAAAAGATGAAGAAGTAGTGGTGGTGGTGGTGTTGCTTGTACTAGGATAAGACAAACCCTGAAGAAGGGTGCTACCAAAGATGGGAGGTGCTAAAACTGGTTGTGTATTTAGCATGAAGCTACCGCCGGCATAGAAGCGACGCATGAATTCATAGTAACGTAAGAAACTGTCATGTGATTTAAGTAGTTGCATGTCAAAGCAATGAGCATTGGGTTCAGTAATAGATCTGGGCATGGCCTGTGGTTCTGAAACTTGTACTTTGATTGGTGGTAAAGAAGGTGTTGAAGCCACAGAAGGCGGAGCAGTAGCACCACTAGAACTAGGTAGTGTCGGTGTAAGCGGACGCTGTAACTGAAGTTTTACTCGTATCTTAGGTACTGTCGCTGTTGACTGAGCCGCTGAATCAATAGGCTTAGGAATGGGACTTTTGGAAGTTTGCGAAGAAATTTCAGCAACTTCCGATTTTAAGCCATGGCCACACTCAGCATTCGAGTGTCTACGCTTCTTGGCTGTGGAGCTCGCTTCAAGTGAACTTTCGGTATGTGAAGAGTAATTTAAGGCCTCAACTTCTGAAGAACTTTCATTGGCCAAGTCTTCTTTGGAGGCCGATGGTGATGAGGGTCTTAGATTTTTCTTGCATTCTGGGCAAATAGTTAAAAATCGTGTGACAGCCTCACGTGGCAAAAAAGCATAAGTTTCGGTAATCTGTAAGGATAAAAGGCTACAATTATTAAGCTTCTATGGTAAAGAAATTTTTGGAAAACTCCGCTCAACCGACTCACAATGCGATATGTGCGTTTCTGTCCAGCATGCATGCCACTGCGGCCACCCAGTTCCATGTGCACATTATAGATGATATCGAAAAACTCTTCCACGCATGCCACTTTGCGATAGACACGTCGCCCAAAATCCTTGTTGGTCGAGGCAGCATACAAATCTACAGCGCTCGCATGATCCGAGAGCACAGCATCCGGTGGCAGGGCAGCCATGCGTCTCTGACTACCAGCCGCCTCTTCAAAGCCTTCCGGGCGTCTGGTAGTGAAACCTTGTAACAGATACATCTTTATGTATGTTTGTATTAACAGAAAAACATTTGTCTTACCTTTGGTTTTAACCCAGAAACGAAACTTTGAACTATCCGGGCGACTGTGCTCTTTGCCTTCGAGCGCCTTAAGAATGCGTACCTTCTTGTGCAGCGTTATGGTTTTGGTCTTTGTCTGATCACCATAAGTGCTAAGAGCCCAAGGTTGAAATAATTCATAGATTTGCTCACGTTCATTTTGTAATTTGGCAGCACTTTGAAGACCAACAAAAACAAAACTATCACCAACACTTGCAGGGGCAATTGGTTCAACAACATCATCAACATCTGCATCGTAGGCAATATCAGGCACAGTTGAGGACTCACCAACACCAGTAATAGTAACAGGTGAGCCACCTTCTTCACCTTCATCAATTGAATATAGTTTACGTGGATTTGTTAAGTTATCCTGTGAGGAAGAGCTCGACTGTATCTGTTGCTGTTGTTGACTTTGAAGTATCTGCACTTGTTGTTGCAATTGATGCAGTTGTTGCTGTTGTTGTAATTGTTGTTGTAAGTATTTGATTTTTTCTTGATCTTTATTCTTATCCTCATTAGTTGAGGATTCCATGGTATACAAAGTAATGACAAAATTTTAATGCAAAAAATTTAAAGAAGTTTGAATTTTCGATGATCGATCAGAGAACAAAGTCCAAAACTATAACGCGCACATTTAATGGGATTCAGATAACTGAGTGAAGAGTTTTTCTTTGAATTTTTTCAATTTATTTAATTGCAAATCGAAAAAGAAGCCAACAAGAACTGAAATTTATATAGAATACACGACATTTAATATTATAGTAAGTAACTAGAAAACAGACACATCTTATCATCAATTTTTGTATTAGAAATTAAGTTCACTTTAAGTAAATAATTGTAAAGTATTAAATAATATAAAAGCATAATTTAAATCACTTAAAATCACATCTTGTAGATTGTTTTAAAACTTTTCTGCCTTTTGCATTTAAAATAAATTAAATTAAATAGTTTGCTTAACACTAAAAACACTCATGGTTTCATTGGTGATGAGTTCATTCATCCTTTCTTATTATATTTACTTTTGATCCACTGAGATTGAAATTGAATTAGTAAACAAATTAAAAACATTAACAAATAAATTAAATAATCAACAATAAAACTTGAACAAAACAAAAAACTATAACAAAAAGATTTTGAAACTAAGAGTTTCAATGAGGAGAAACCCAACACGCAACACGACGCGACCGTTTGAAAGTTCAAAACTAAACTGATTCTGAGATTGACCAAAGTCCAGTTCTTTGGACATAAGCAACTTAGTAACGAAAGACAAAAAGGAAGTCCAAGTTGAGAAGCTGAGACCAAGACAAAAAAAAGGTCCAGTTAGGTTAGATAAAAATGAAGCTGAGACTGAAACTGAAGCAAGTAGAACCGGTTAAGATGAACTTTAACATCAAGAAGAATCATCAGAATCATCAGTTAGAGATGCAAAGTTAGGGGTTAATGGAACTAGTTGTGGAAAGGGACATGCATTCATTATCTAAATAGTATATACAAGTACATACATACATTATATATTTCAAATGAGCAGCCGTTTTAGTTGCCTACCTCAATAATTGGGCAATTGTCTTTGAATGAAAGTATAAAGAGGAGGAGGAGGCAGCAAAAACTACCCTCTCTAACACTCTTACCCCTGTCTAACAGACTTTTGCGTTTTCCTTTAAGCAGTCTACATACTTTGCATTAGTCAAAATCTTAAGATGCCACACTACTATGTTATGGAAAAATTCAAGGGAGCCACCCTTAAAGCATATTTTACATATTTATTTTTCGTGTAGCATAATTTTTGGCGTTCGCTAGCTCTTTGTTGAATCGTATCAGAAGTTCACACGCTCTCGGTGGATTTTTTACGCTCGCTCACAGCTTGAAGCTGGTGAGGACATTCGCCAAATGCTAAGCATGTTTCGTGCTCATTTTTCTCACATGACATTACATTGCGATGGCGATGGCGACAACCAAAAATGCCTGTTGCGCCTGTAAATATGCTTTGTTTTTCTATTTTCTTGCTTTTCTTTTTTTTCCATTTTCCATCGAGTCACGTGTTGCTGTGTGTCGTTGTAAATATTGTTAAAGAAGCAGAAGAAAAAAACTTGAAAACTCGCTAAGCGCATTGACTTTGTTTACATGTTGCCAGTTATCCTTTCTTTTTTTCTTTTTTTTTTTTTTTGTTGATTGGTTTTCTTTGCTCGCGCACAAAAGCGTGCTACGCCGTTTTTCTTTTTTTCAAGAAATACTTCAACTGACATGACTATGTACAATACTAAGTACTATGGCATATTGATGAGGATGATGATGATGATTATGGTGGTGGTTGTTTTTCCTTTCCTGTCCTTTGGTGAAAGATTTGTTTTGATTTGTTTGCTTTTTCTTTTGTTGTTCGCTTTTTTATTAGATGACATTAGATTGGTCTTTGAATCGCAAAACTACCCTTTCCTATGATTTACCTGTACTCTATTTTCAATGCAGAGTTTGTTGATTGGTTGTTCTTTTCTTCGTTTTTGTGAGATGTCCCAGGCTTATGTACTCAACTATTCAAATACTACAATGGTTACCTCTTTTTTCTTTAACTGACTTCTTTCAACGACTTTTTACTCTTTACTAGGGCAACTGCATCCGGGCAACCTTTGCCTGGACCAGGTTCGCTTTAATTACGGTCGCAAAAAGGCGCCCAAAAACATGTTTTATTCAATACAAAAACTGTCATTTTTTCGTTTTAAGGCGGCAAAAAGTTGTTTAGTACAATATTTATGTATGTATGTATATGTGGATCGGTTGTATAATGATTTGTAACGTATTTAGTTAAATCAAGTTCAAAAAGTGATGTCCTGTTTGTGGTAAAGTAATTAAGTGAGGTCCCAAACGCATAGCCAAATTTTAAATTCAATTAGCTTTAATAATAATAATCTTTGAAAGACTTAGTAATAGTTTTTTCATAATTGAATGCATTTATTCAGTTTAAAAGAATTTTAAAAATAGAATATAAAGGATTTCTGAAATCTGACTCTACGAACTGAGATACTGTAAAAAAATATACTGAACTACACACATTCTTTGGAAATGAACTGACATTGTTAAGAAAAGGTTCTCAATTTTAGGAGAGAGATAACTGTGACCCCATTTACTCCCAGCAACAAACAAAAAAAGCACTCAGAAATTTCTTGCATTTGTGACTTCTCTAGCGTACGGTTTCCCCAAATATCACTCTAATCATGCAATTTTTTGGGGGGGAGTTTCCGGTAATGTTCTCTTTAAGTTTTTGTCATTTTAAATTCACAGTTCATAGAAATATTTTGTGCAAAAGATTTATTTCTGAAAACACCTTAAGAAGTATGCCAAGAGGAAAACAACTGAACTTAACAGAAAAATCAAAAATTATTGCCTTGGCTGAACAAAACGAATCAATTTATGAAATAGATGCTCAAGCTAATGTTAATGAAAGCTCTGTGTGCCGGGAAAGAAGGGTTGGGCAGACAAAATGCACAAGTAATAAGGAGGATCGTGCTATCATGAGAACAAGCCTCCAAGACTGATGCGACAATGCTGTAGAAATATCATTGGAGGTGCAACAACATTTTAGAATTGATGTTTCGGCTCGAACAGTTTATTCGCAAGAACACCTGCATGAACACTTTTAACTGATCGAATGAAAAAAAATCGCTTGAATTAGCAAAGGATAAGAAAAATTTAAGTGAATGTGAGTGGTCACGCATTATATTTTCGGATGAATCCAAATTTAACATATGTGGACCCGACGGCAGCTGCAAAGTCCGCCTTAGAAAAGGGATAAGTTATTCTGAAAACTGCTATATTGCCACCGTAAGCCTTATATTATGATATAGTCAATTTGAATGATAGACGGTATAGAATCCTTTGCATGAACTTTTAATCAAAATTGATGCATAAATAAATCAATGTGGGTGTGTGTCATATGTAATAGTAAACATAATCTAGTGTTTTCCGAGCCACTCAACAACGTTCTACGTAGAAATCAAGCTGGCTTTCGCCCTCAAAGATCTTGTATTGATCTAATAAACACTGTACGTATTATCGTAGAGCAATTCGAGGAATTCAACTCTACGTTATATCTAGTTTTCATAGACTTTCTGAAAGCGTTTGACACCTTTGAAGCCCGGTTAAATAGACTCGCCACAGAAGCCTCAAAAATTGGTCTTAAAATCAACTGCGCAAAAACGAAAAGTTTGCGGGTAAGCCCCACTAATACAAGCGCCCTTATTATCGACAACTTGCACATTGAAAACGTTGACAAATTCGAGTATCTTGGAAGCCAAATTACATCATCCGGAGAAGCACTGGACGATTTAGACTGCAGAATTCGTAAAGCCAATTAAATAAATTCTGGCGAGAACCGAATATCCGGCGAAAAACCAAAATACGAGTCTTCAATGCATGTATAAAGGCGGTTTTTTATACGGTTGTGAGACATGGTTCATTACCAGTATCATTGTCAAGAAGCTCCAAACATTTGTCAATCGATGTCTCAGAAGCGTATTACGTATATGGTGGTCCCGAACCATTAGAAATGTGCACCTTTGGGAACTTTGCGAGATCGAGATTGAAATTCGCAAGTGCAAATACGGTTGGTTGGGTCACACGCTGCGAAAAGATTATGATGAGGTACCGCATGCAATTCTGGATCTGCTCACACTGCAAGTGATTGAAATCAAGGCCAAGCAATTAATAATAATAAAAGAATTTTCCATGTAAATAGATTACTTATAAACTTAAAATGTTCTTTTCATTTTAACTATCTATCACATGTTTCAACTTAAAATAGTGATAATACTTTCATTGAAATAAAATTAGGAAACTTATGTGAATTAAGTAAATTGAGCTCATTAAAAACTTTTTCTAGGTTTGATTTTTTCTTCTTTTTTTTTAAAAAATTCTTGTAATCGATTGACAAGTACCATTTAATTGCATTCGTCCTTAGTTATTCCACGTTTCTCATTCAATCATTTGCTTTCATCACGTCTACTAATTTTAATCGTTTATGCATTGAAATCGTCAGTCAAATGTGAAAAAATCAATGCATGTCTGATTAAATTGATGTTGCTAATGGAATTTCTAAGCTAATAAGATGGAAACCTCCAAAAGCGCAAACAAAACATCATTGGTTCGAATTGTATGTTTATAGATGGTACTATTGAATCTTCAAAGTTGTTCCAAACGTTTATAACAAGCAGCTGAAATCAAATGTCCATAGCAAATTTTGTTGTCAATGCTAAGGATAATGAATCCAGTGAAGACAAAAGCCAATTAACTTGGTCAAGTTATGCCTGACAAACAAGGCAAACAACATTTAACTAAGTGGCCAAAAGACAAATTATTTCATGCAACCAAGCTGAGCATTGATCAATATGTGCCAACTTGGGTGATTCCTAAGTAGTTTATGGGGCGTTGATACTAGTATTTAGTCATGTTCTAATTGTATATCAAAAGAATTCTAAAGTACAACACAGAATATTGTAACGTATTTTTTTATTTTTTATTACGAAATTGACAACCCTTTTTATTATTTTTCTTTGCTTGGACCAGTTAAGTTCAAAGTGCACATTAGCAGCTTCCTTAAAAGCATGCATACAGGCACATAAATTATCATTAGATGTCAAGGAATCCCAGTTGCTGAGACAAAACTTTCTCACGCTTTAGCATTCTACAGGACATTCGGTAACATACCGGATTTCATCTTTTATTAATTTCACAAAAAATTTGCTGAACTTTCACATCAAAATTTCAACAGAATCTCACTCAAAAATGAAAGAAACACAAGTCCGGTTTTTGAAACTGGACACAGCATCATCATGTGATGACGATCATGATCAGCATCTTCTTGGTTCTGTCATTTCTACATAACGTTGAACTTTGACATGCAATCCAAAAGATCCAGCATCGGCTAGACAACAAAGTTTCAGACAACCCTTATGTTTTATAACATAGTACGAGTAACATGAAACCTGTTTTCTCCATATGGTCAAATGGTTATTCAGCCTGTGTTTACTATCGAAAGCTGAATATCTCAACAGAATTTTTTTCGGGGTTGTTTATTGTTGGCATTTAGTTTGGCTGTTCTTCTTCAGGCAAAGATGCTGCCCGTATCTTTTGATTATGTACCCGCATTCTCTGTTGTCCTACCCATCTCTCATCATCAGTGTGTCCTTTGCTTTCTTACTGTCTGTGAATGTCCAGTTTTCTGCAATAATTATTTTTCCTTAAATTTGTTTCTTACTTTTTTATGACATTTAGGAATTGCGCAAAAAGGATGCCATCGAATGTTTTGTATGCACATTTATAACTGAATTTTACTTGTCTCATTTTGTTTTTTAGTTTATTTTAAGAAAACCTTTTTGATTTACTTTTGTAAATGAATGCGAACGGGTTTAGATTTTAAGCGGGAAATTTTGTGATTGAATGATTTGAAATCAGTGAATTTTTGTTTGATAATACTTACGATTGAATATGGGGTAAATAAGTTATGTTCTTAAACATTTCTAATAATTCATTATTTTTAATTTTCTTCAAAATCTTTGTGTTGAATTTATTTTATTTTTTTAAATTGATACCATAATATTGAGGCTGTCAGCCAATTTGGATAAATTTAAACTAAACTTTAATTCAAAAATTGCCATTTCGCGTATGTGTAGCATGTGTCGATGATCCCATGAAGTACATACATAAGCATATGGAAATGATCATAATGATGAAAAAATCAAATATGACCATGCTCATAACTATTCAGTAAGAACATGTCTCATTGTGATACACAGCAGACAGGCCAAGATCAGTGTGATAGTCTCTATAGAAAATTCACTTCTAAGTCAAGAGATGGATTGGGAATAAATCGCACCAATATTGAATGAACACAAAAAATATTAGAGTAGCTAACACAAAAGACCACTAGCTAAAAATACTAAGACTAAAGGCTGGACAGAATGGTGATGCTGAAGCTGAGTCTGAAGCCGGTGAAAAAATCAAATGCAGTTACAATGTCAAAGTAGTTGATTTCACTTGGCTTCAAATCATCTCTCTCTACCTCTCTCTGTCTGTCACTCAAATGACAGGCACAGCTGATTGCTATTCAAAACAAAACCGAAAATGTTTGAAAGCGTATCGAAGTTGATTTTGCTGGTACAAAGTAGAGAATACTGAGGCTGAACCTTAAATTCTGTTCACTTTTTTTTTTCAGGCATCAGCTTCTTCATTCTGTTCCATCCTTAAATCATTTTTTATTTCATATATTGTTATTCTAAATATTGCAAATTAACCTAGAGTGATATTTAGTAGTAACATGTGTTCAAACTAGTTATTATTATTATTATTGAAGTTTGTCTTAAATTATTCTTGTGTTTTTGATTTCGTTTCCACCTTCTTCCACATGCGTCAGACATGAGTTTTCAGGCCAAAGAGTTCGGATGAGTAGATAATCTGCTGCCTAGTTTCTAGATGCCTAAATAAATTTCTTTGTCGCTGGTCCATGTACCAAGGAGTGCCAATGATACAACACTCAATGGGAAAGGTATCCGTGTAATATCAGGACATTGCAATATTATGAAACACTTACATAAGTCTCAATAATCAATGTAGATTATATAATGAAGAAGAGCAAATTGCAGAGAATATTTAATGCCACTGTGAGGGTCTAATTTGGACGAGACACGGATATCTAAGCAACCAGAACTTACAACTCACTATATTAACAAATTTGTCTGCTATGAAAAACATTTGGATTCCTTATGAATACCAATAACCTCGGAAGAACAGTAATTATGAGGTTTGTTAACATGTTATTTCCATCAATTTTGTAAGTCCTTATGAGTTTTTTGATAGAAAAACTGCTGTATTTCTTTAGATATTGAAATGTCATGAAATATATGAGATATTTGAGATATTTGGATAGCAATTTGATAGATTTACAGAATAATATCTTTAAAACTTTGAAGAAAAAAACTCTATTGAAAATTATTATTATTTAATTTGAAATTCGCGGTTTCTTTTTGTTTTAATTTTTCTGTCTATTTAATCATAAAATTCTGCAGAATTTTCAGATGATTTGTTCTAAAAATATATGATATTATATAATTTTTGTATATTGTACATATGCACATATGTATGCGTGTATCTATTTCATTATGAATATTTTACATTTTTGCAGAACAAAAAATTAATATTAAAAGTGGGGAGAGAAAAATCACAAAATCAATAAAAGCCTAAGACCCAAACCTATAATATTCATATTATGATGTACAATACCATATACCATAGTACTAGTAAACTTATATGGGTGTGCAGCAGCTTTTGGATTTTCTCATATAGTAGTAGTACAATATATACAAATACTTTTGTTTTTCCATTTTCTTTTTTTGATATATATATTGTATTTTTTCAACAGCGATATTTCGATAAATTTCAATTACTAACCCAATTAAAAAATGTTGCGCGCTTTTAGGCGCAATGCAGAAAATCACAAAAAAAGACCCGTGTTTTATAAAAAAAAAAAACCAACACAAAAGAATAAAACAAAAAACCAGAACCAACCTGACTCGAACCACTTAAACTCAAATTTAAACTTGCATACACACACATATGTACATACAAACTACATACTCATATGACTCTACTGACTATATGGATATGTATTTACGTTATTTATTTTAATTTTTTGTATGTGACACATTGAGGTGTTTTGGGAAACCCTTAACCAAATGAGCGCCACAAACCCTACTCAGCGACCTATAACTGCTGCTGCTGCTGCTGCTACTGCTACTACCCACAACTGATGATTCTGATTCTGTTACTGACGGCGCCGTCATCATTTTTTAACAAGACTCATACTATCCATAGACCAGATCCATGGACCTGGACAGGGTTTTAGGTACACATCAACATTCCGGGTGCGAGTGCTCCTGCAGCACCTACATACATATGTATACCATACATTGAGCGCCCAGCTATAGTATATGTAACTTTAATGGCGCTGGCTGTGACTATGCTGTGGACAGGCTGTGACCGTACCGTGCCGTGAATCCTGGGGCCGGGGCTATGCCCGTGTACAATCGCTTCGGCTCGTTTGCTTGCACGCATTTTCACATTTTGGCATCTCTTTTACTTTTTGTTCGTTTTTTACACAACCCAATCCAATGACTCAACATTCGACAAGGAGTTGAGGTCCCATGCCATGCTGTGCCGTGCCGTACCGTGTCGTCGTCACCAGCGGTTGGCGGTGCCTATGCAATCCAAATGAGCGAGCGAGCGAGTGAGCCAAAGAACCAACAAACGTAGGTTGCACATTGCATATTCCATATACAATATAAATGCGCTGAGGTGATGAAGCGCTGCATGGGTGTCGCTTTACATTCAATGCAATAAATATCTACATATGTGTTTGAGTCTGTATGTGTGTGTGTGTGTGTGTGTGTGTGTGTGCGTGAAATGATTTTTATATATTTTATTTTTCATTCGCGCACGCATGCAATAAAACTTGTAAAAAATCCAATTGGATACGCATGCGAGCAAAAGAGCGAAAAAATAAATTGCAAAAGAAGTAAATAATATACAACAAAAACAACAACAAAAAAACATCGAGTGCAATTGCAGTGACAACACCAACACCAACAGCCTCCTGCCTGCCTCCGTGTGTATCTGTGTGTTGTGTTGTTGCTTTGTTTGTGTGTGTGGTATGTTTGCATTTCATTTTGGCGGCTGGCCATGTTACACCTCCTCAAATCCTTAAACCCCTACCTTCACCTCATTCTCCTCAAATCAAGAACAAGAAGATCCGTTGTCTCTTTTTTTTATCATTTTTTGTGCGTATCGCAGGCAACAACAACATGAGAAAAAATTAAAATAAAATAAATGAAAATAAAATAAAATTCACTGTGCTGGCACTTTTGACAACTACACCAACCGACATACAGACAGATGGACAGACAGACAGATGGACGGGCGAACCAACAACAGCAACAATGATAATGATAATAATAACAACAGCAACGATATTAATTGAACAGTGAAACAGCAATACGAAAAAAAGAATTAATACAAATTGGAATTGGTGTCCTTGCATTTAGATAATCCCAATGATTCCAATTTCCAAACTCAAAAATGACTTTATATATTTAGAAATAAATAGAAATTGTTTAAGGAGTAATACTTAGTTCAACATGCGCCTCTTATAGACTTTTGGTAAGCAAATGCATGCAAATCTTAGTCATCGAACTATTTTCGTTGAGATACTCGTATGATGTTTCTTAAAGAATTCCTTATTTCAACAAAATCTTTGTTTAGATTGATATACCTAGTCAAAATTTCTTGATTTCTTCCATTTAATAGTAGTATGCGGACCTCTAATATGGTGGTGTTTTCTAATGCTATGGTAAATCTCGTTTTACCCAAAGGATTCTTTATTTTTAGTGTAGTAAATCTATGACATAAGTAGGATGCCGAAGCATCACATTGAAAGTTCCGTTGGCAATCGGTGGAATGCTTAATCAACAATATGATTAATACTGCATGTATCGTAAAAACTAAAGCCATCACTTTTTCGACCATAAAATTAACCCCTTGCACTCCAACAATATTTCCTTTGACCTGCAAGCAACTATACTCGTGGACTTTATTAAAAAATATAACTATTTCATTCTACTCCGAAGACTTGTGGCAGCTCAATTTCAGCTCAGAAATACAGTTTTGTACCGAGTTCTTCGCATGCCAATAGTGAAAGAAGAAATTGCTAGGTACAGTAAAAGCTACATAAAAATATTTAAAAATCTAAGGCATCGTGTGCCCGTTGTGCCCGAGCGGCACGTTATAAATGACAACATTGTTATTGTTTCGTCGGCTCGTACGCCAATTGGTAGTTTCCAAAGTCAATTGGCGCCGTAGAGTGCCACCCAATTGGGTGCTGTTGCATTGGAGCTGCTGTTCAAAAGGCTGGCATTGGCAAAGGAGATATCTATGAAGTGATTATAGGAAATGTGGTGTATGTTGGTTTAGGTCAAGTTCCTGCTCGTCAAGCTGCAATTTTCACCGATCTACCAAAAAATATTTGCTGTACTACTGTGAATCAGGGTTTGTATTGCTTGCTCCATAGCAGCAATAGCAACAGAAAATATGCTTTGCTCTTGCTCTTGCGCTTAATTTGTGAAGCACGAACTCCAAAAAAATACTATTTATAGTCGGAGCAATAGCAAAAAAAAAATAGGAGCAATCAGGAGATTAGCAAACGAAATAGTTTTGTGCGCAATTGCTCCGGCTACTGCACTGCTCTGCTCCCGTAGCAAATGTTCATGCTTCGAATAGCATTCTACGTTATTTTTAGTATTTTTTTTTTGATTTGTTGGCAGCTATTTTGCTATTGCTCCGACTATAAATATTATTTTGGAGTTCTGTCAAGTGCTCTTTGCTAGATGCTTCACGAATTGAGAGCAGGAGCAAGAGCAAAAAACAAAAACTATGAAATAGCATAGCATTTTCTATCTCTGCTGTGAATAAAATTTGGATACTCGGGCATGAAATCCGTTATGTTGGGTGCACAATCATTAATGCTTAATCAGGCTGATGTTGTGGTCTCCGGTAGAATGGAATCAATGACAATTATACAATTTTTTTTGAAGCGTGGCTCAACACTATATGGTGGCCTGAATCTTACCGATGATATTGTATTTGATGAACTCTTCGATGTCTTTGGTTGTACTAGCTGTCAACCTGTTAGACAATAGCAATGATACAAGAAACGGTATCACCTAGTTGACTAACCATGTAGAGTATACTACAGAACTGTAAATTATATTGTATTGTAGATTGTCGCCACTAAGAGTTACGGAGTTATGATTTATTTTTCTATGTATGGAAAAGGTTAAAATTATTGTGATTTGTGATTTGATCGCGTATTCTTTCACTCTTCAATTGTTGATTACGGTTTTGCTTAACTTTTTTCATTCGTAGCTGAAGGTGACAACATAATTTGAACGACTTGGACAAACTTCATCAGAAATGCCTTTTGAATTCAATTGTCTAACATTTTCAGGTTGATTGGAAGTTCTCCTGAAAAATATTAAGAACTGAACAGTTTTGATAATAAATTATTGACCAAATCAAATATAACTATCATTATGTTAACTGTATAATTTCAACCACTGTACCTTGAATGCATTAAAGACTCCCATACAAACTTATCGTTTGCATTATTCTTTTTGTTGTTGTCACCGGCTCATTGATGATGTTGTCGTTGTTGCTGTTGTTGTTGTTGTTGCTGCTGCCGTATTTGCAACAGAAATATGCGTTAATTTATGTTTTGTTGTTAAGCGCATCACACACACACACACAAGTACACACTCATTGACTCACATACATACATTCTTTTTGCATTCTCCTATTTGTGTGCATTGGGCCGTAATAGGTCCAGCAAAGGGAGTCCATCCTAGGTCTGAGTTCGAGTTACGGATTTAGCTGGCAGTTTTTTTGTTGTTGTTCCTTTTGTTTGTTATATGGTAGGAGTCTTTTATATTATAATTGATAGCGGTATGCGATGTACCCCTTTTGCTCATTAACTTTTTTTTCCTTGTTGCAATTTTACATTTTTGCATTTCTCCTACTCAAGGCATATCCTTTGTTAAACTGTCCTTGATGTTTTTGTTGTTGTTATTTTTCGTGATTTTGTTGTTGTTGTCACTGGTGTTGTTTATTTGCTTGTAATTTAACAAACCGTGAAAATTATTTAAAATCACTAGTGATGTTGCCGTAATAGGCTTATCTACGGCTGTTGATGATCCTTTAAAAGTTTATCTTATCTTTTTTTTTAATATTTTATTTTAAATATCAATTCTTAAAATTGCAAATGGTAACAATAGGATCTCTGTGTGGAGGATTAAAACATATGAAGTTAGAGGAGATTTGAAGAAATCATTCGTGTATGTGCCAGTAATCACTTTCTCCCCAATTGCAAAATTTTGTGTGCCATCGATTTTGCTTGGACGGTGTTGAAATCTCCCATTTTTGTTGTGCCTATTTAGTTAAATTAGGCCTTATCCGAAAAAGTCTTTTTACACATCTGTTCATTTGAACATTCATTCCAAATCGCCCTAAATTATTGTCACACGTGTAGTTTTTTGGGCGATATTGAAAACAATCCGCTTCGAAACCGTCGGAGATTTCTGGCACCTACCCAATTGTATTATTGTGGAATAGAGACACATTATCTATTAAGATTATGCCAGCAACTAGCAAAAACGATATATGTAGTCCCCATATGGAATAGAAGTCTGTTATCATATGTTTTTATTCTCAGTTACGGCATTATTGGATCAGCTAAGCAGTGAAGGCAAGAAAACTTGTCCCACCTGGGGATAATACTTGTGAATCGATCAAAGTTCAATTTGTCAATGGCTTACCAACTCCAAGACTACGTTCTATGCCCACAAAGACTCTAATTTGTTACTATATCAGAAAAGTGATGTGGGAGTGAGGATTATTATGGGTCCCAGAAGGAAACCACTTCTTAGATATTGCTAAGCTTAAAACGAAACCTTGGATGATGGATAATTTTGAAGTGTTCTTGTAAGTACTCTTATTAAAATGAGGAATAAAGTTAATTGAAGGTAGTAACACATTCTGAGCTTTGGTCACATTACTGCCATCTAATGAAAGAAAGGTATTTAGAATAGCATTGTCTAGGTCCTTCGGCATAGATTATTCTACCCATGTTTGTGATTGTGGTAGTAATCAAATTTAAAATGAAATATTAACCTAGATCAGTGTGGCCGATTCGGAGTAATGGAAATGTTCTTAAAACAAATCTCTTTTTGCTCTTACCATTTCTGCAGTATCCTTAGTATTATTATCTCTTATGCTTTTCATTATATTTGATCTCTTTTGATCGTATAGATTCTGACTTCGCTAAGCAAATATAAAAGAATAAAATAATTAATAAATGCAATTATCCTTTTTAAAATCATTGTAAACTTTGTAATAGTAAAATCAGTGCAATCAAGCAAAAAGCTCATTATTTTTCGAATTCCTTAAAGAAATATGCATTCTTCCAATTATGCACAAATATATAGAAATATCCATACACATATAGAGAAGGAGGAGAAGGAGGAGAATAGATATGTACTTTAAGCAAGACAAACATAGCAAGTGCCAAATAATCAACAATAACGACAAAAACAAAGATAAAGTGCCACTAAGAAAACCAAAAAGTCCTGCTGCAGGAGTAACCCTTACCGAGTGCTCAAACCAACTAACCAACTGTCATACTGGATCCTTGTTCATTTTGTAGACAAATTTGATGTTGCAGCTGCATAAACAGAAGATGATTCTTGCATCTTACATCTGAGACGATGACGTCTTGCAAACGTCACCATACATTTCACTAAACATTTCTGCTTGTCTTAGTGGATATTTATGTATTGCATATGTATATGTGAATATATGTGTGTATTAATTTAAACGAATTTCTTCTCTCTTAAAAGAAAACTTTGTAGAAATTAGAAATGTACACACATTGACACTGAAATGGGCATTTGAGTTCAAGTCAAAGTGCATTCAGTATGTACAATATTTTTGATTGGGTTTGAGTTTTCTTATAAAATAGCAAAATATCCTTAAGAGAATTCGAAAATCAGCAAAGAAACCAAGAATATACAATAAGAACAATAACAACAACAATAATACTTATGTATCTCAACTGCAACAAACACAAAAATGCAATTATTGAAATGATAACAAGAGAGTCTAAGCATAAGAAGAAACCTACTATTCATTCATTTGCATGTGTGTTCGTTCGTTCGTTCGTTTATATTAAAAGCAAGTCAAGCATAAAATGCATCTATCTATATATCTACATACGTATATACTCGTACAATACAATATGAAAAGTATATTTTTCAAAAACCACTCACACAACCATACGTAGATATCAGGCAAATATATACAATATACTTACTAGTACTTATATGTAAAATAAAGGAGAATTTATATTAAATTTTAAATAATTCAATTTTACATTTTATCAAAAATATATTGTAAATGAGTAGAGCAAAAGAGTTCTGTCATCTCAAGTTTCACCATCCATACTCGTATGTGTGCATCATAGTATATATTTCAAAGTATGTATATATGTGTGTGTGTGTGTTAATAAGTGCATTCAACTAAACATGTGTATTGGTAACTTTGTTGAATTTTCATTATTTTATGCATAAGATTTTCCTTGCTGACCAAAAAGATGCATTCAAGCAAGCACCTTCTTCTGTCTTCACCTTATCTTGAGCATCTTAAAGAAAATCTTTTTAGTTTGTTTTACATTATTTTCATTACCAAAAAGTATCTGCAAGAGAGAGATCGACAATTTGCTATATGCATGCATAGGTCGCCTTTTGATCAAAAATGCATACGCTTAGCACAAATGCTTCAGATACTTTAGCTGTTGTTGCTTCTTTAACTATAGTATTTTCTATTGTGGTTATTCCTGTTGTTTTTGCTGTGGTTATAAGATTGTCCCTGTGTGTGTGTGTACTTATGGTAGTTTCACTTAGGCCTACCTAGTACCACCTTATCTTATTGTAATAGAATATAATTTGTATAACAAAAAAGGGGGCCAAAAAATATACTAGTATTGCATTTTGAAAATCATATAATTTAACAATAAATAGGTACATAATGACATACAGTAAAGCATCAGTAAAATGGAAATTAAAAGTCATGAAATATTTTAATGGTTTTATGGGGAGCAGGATTTTAATCATGCTTAGCCTATTTTAAGTTTTGAAACTACCAACAACAAACCGAATACAATAACATTAATAACATTAGGACAATTGAAGCAACAACAACAAATTCTACATGAGATGTTGATGTCAGTTTTAAAGTAGATGGTTCGATCAAATTCATAAGCAAACAAAACATGACCAGACGCAAGTCAACTTGACATTAATTTGATTAGATAGATAGATCACTTGCATGATGAACACCGACAATATCGTTTCAAGTTATTATACACCATTCTCTTTATTTTGCTAATTTTATAATCGCATTATAAAGTCCATGGAATGGGCATTGCTCTAATAGCAAGCCAAGCAGTCTCATTACTAGTACTCCATTACATCTTTCTTATTAAATTTAATCGAAATTTATATTATTATGCTCTCTCAGCATTCGGCTGATTATTCACATTGTCCTCCTCATAAGACTATTTATTACTCGTACTTAGCTTTACAACTTCAATTAAACTTCCATTCACGAAGACCTTCAGGTCCCTTATGACATCAGAAAAAGTCGGAACATTTAATAAAGAACTTAAAGAACGACTTGATGATCTTACCAATGTCCTCCTAGATTCTCATTGACTCTACAGAATTCAATTTATATATATGTGATATTCAAGTTCCATTTATCGTATTATATACATTACATTTTGGTGTCAAACTTACTTAAAGTTCTTACAAAGCTGATTGATTGTAAGCAAAGAAATGTTCATAATAAGATAATATATGGTAGAACACTAAGCCAATGAATATGCCATATATTTATTAGAGCTAAGCTCTTTTATGCACTTTGTTGGGTAGTAAAATTTTGAAAATCGTCACCCTAAAATCATCAGATCTCATTAATATTATGGGAGCACATAGTAATCGCTTTCTATGTAGAATGATATAAATAAAGTTCAACTCGACTCGACTTGTTATTTAATCAAGAATTCCAAAAAACTGTCTGCACGTTTTTTGTAAGAGATGTTTAAAAGCCAGAAAGGTAATCATTATAATAACGACACATTTTTTTGCTGGGAAAACATGAAAATAATTTTAAAATATTTAATAATTTCGCACATGAATACAAACAAAATCCATCGTCTATCTACACTATATTGACGTGTTCTTAAAATTTGTTCATTCTCAATTTTGTTTAATTAAATTTAATCCTTTACTCAACGACAGAGGTTAGATCTATATGGGTGTCCCATAACACCTCTATATTTTGTATTTATTTATAAGATTTAGATATGATACACCTAAATTACCAAGATTACTTGCTACTGGGGCAATATGTCACATTATTACATACCTCATATGGGGAATTATATGTGCATGCCTTTATGTTTGATTTTTCTTTGGCTAAGAACAGTTATCAAAATTTAAAGTATGGAGATTTATTACTCAAATTCATAGTAATTAGACCAAATAAAACTTAAATTCAATATGCATTAAAATTATATAAAAATATTAGAGTAAAGAAATTCACAGTTATAAAGAATTATATGTGCATTATATGCTTATAAGGCATAATATGTTTTTTTTTTCCTTTCAAACGTAGCAAGAAAATCTTATGGGATTCAGCGTTTGCATCTATAATCGATGTCTGTTTTTCTGCCACTACGCTTCATTGTGCCATAGCTACATGGGTTTTTTAAAAATTTAGCTATGGTATTTCTATGCCTGTTAACTTTAGAAGCTATTTCATTTAGTTGGGCACCACTTTCCCGCATTCCCAATATGATTTCACGATCTTGTTCAGAAATACTTGTTCCACGAGGCATTTTCGACTATTGTATAGAAAACTTATTGTAAAACAAACATATTTTCATCAAATAATTACTTACATTTAGTTTATTAACAAATTTCCCAATTTAACAACTAAACAGTAGTGAATAATCAATTGAAGGTGACGCGCACACATAATTCTTTATAATCAAACATTGAACACTTGGTTCATATTTCAAGTAACGGTGCTACGAATGAGATAAGAATGGAAGAACACTAAATGAAAAACACTAACAATACAACACTTAACCAGACTGCATAAAAAAAAAAATTTATTTATAATTCCTCATATGAGGTAGTATAAAGCAAAGTCGAAATTCCAGAAAATTTGAATACTGATTACTTGTAAACCACGCGACCGATAACAAAGGTGACGTATTTGTCTTTCGTTGATGCTATAGTTAAATTGGTATTAAAAAAAAAAAAAAAACAAAACAAATAATAGAAATAAAAATGTGATGTACTACAAACATGTACAAAACCTATCGACATCAAGCCAAGCCAAGCCAAGCCAAGCCTAAGCAAGCCAAGCAAAATAATACACAAGCTCAAGCAGCCTTGGTTCCTTTTGTTAGTTCTTTGTGCATCAATATTAAAGCAATTATGACAAGAATGAACGGTATAAATCGTAGAGTAAACGCAAAAATAGTCACCGCTTGCTGCAGAATAATGAAACTGATGACGAAATGGAAATGGGAAATGGCTGTCTAATGCACGTCGGGTCATTAGTAATATTATAAAAATTTTCAATTTATTTTGCCAATCAAATGAAAGTTTTAAGAAAGATATACAATAATTATAATTTAATAGATCGCATCAAAATATCACATACAATTGCCATATAATTCACAATTTTTGTAAGTGGAAACTCTTTATTTCATCAGTCAGCTGAGATGGTAAGAAAAGTATAAAAACTTCAATGAAACATACATATGTGTAACATTCTATTGATTTTTTAAACTTTCAACTTTACAAATCTTTACTGTATATATTTTATTTAATATTTGGCATTTAATTAAGAAGGCCTATAAAGATTTATGTACAAAATTGAGTACATAACACTTGGTTGATGAGGATATTAAGAGTTTATGAAGAACAAGTTCCAGAATGAAAGATCCAGAAGACGAAGAAGGTTCAATAATAAACAAGATGTGTACCTTACATTAAAACTAGCAACTGATTGCCTGTCTCCCCTTGGTTAGTTTGATTGTGCAATACTTTTGTAGTATAATACAAATATGTATCCATATAATTCTTCGAAACATCTTTTCTCATTCTTTGGGGTTATGTTGTTTTTCCTTACCATTTTGTCCTTACCATTCTGTCCTCAGTCCTTATTCATTTTCTTTGAAGGCCATTTAAAGTGCATCCTGAGATCTTTGAATAACAACAAGCAAAAACATAAGCAAGAACAACAAAACTAAGTACTACTACTATTTCTTAAATGCAGCCTCAAAGTAACATTTTCAAATGTTGTAGATACATATTTATCACACATGTCTGCGTGAGTGTGAGCCTGGCACTAAGAAGGCATAAGGAGTAGAACGAAGGCAATAAGCAACAAACACAACTTTTAGTAATTTGTGCTTATTGTGCGCAAAAGAGTCTTCATTCTTCTGAAGTTGAGAAGATGAAGGAGAAGTAAAGGACTTTTGATAAGGAGAATCTGAGTGAGTGAGTGAATGAGTGAATGAGTGCAGTAAGAAAGCAGGTTAGAGTATTGACTCTAAGGACTGTAAAAGGAACATAAAAGGGTGCCGCATCAGTAACGACAACAATAACACAAAATATGGAGGAAGGAACATGCACCCATTGCATTATATACTACTTACTTTTGTACAATAAAGAGGGAAATAAGTATGTAGTTGTATTGTATAGTATATACATACATACATATGCATATAGCATATTGAGGTAGGTTCAAAGTTGTTGGAAATGAGGAACACACAGATGGAGATACTCATATATTACAAACAATTGTACAAACGAACAAATAAACATACGCACACTTGTGTGTTTGTGTCATGGTGCACCAAATGCTTAAAATGATTGTTCCTGGCGACATGTGTATGAGTATTTATGTGTGTATGTGTGTGTGTGTATTTGTGTGTACTCATGGTCTCATACTTATCATTTTGGCGGTGCTCATCAGCAGGCATCACCGTCAACAACAATAACAACAACAACAACAACACGAACTATAACAACAAACGAAGCTTTTGACATTTACTTATATACTCAACAATAACAACAACAATAATCTTGTATTGTAAGCCATATTTTGTTGTATATAAGGTACATACTTTGATACATATAAACCTTAATTATATACTTTGCCCATACAGCGCCTTATAATGAGCTGTTTGTGGATAATCCAAAAGGACGAAGGACACAACAAGATACGATAGGTGTCCACTCCATTGCAAGCAAGTGGGGTCACTTTGTTGACCCCCAGGACTACGAAACATCATGAATATTTGGTGTTGCTGCTGTTGTTGTTACAGTTTGTTTGTAGGTTCACATCATCGTCATCATCACCATCATCATCATTATCATTATGTATATAATATACATTGTTATATACTCACAAACACATAAGTAAGTAGATACATAAGTATGTTTATGTATATGCACATTACGTAAGCTGATTTTATGCACATCAATGCAGTGATGTGTGTGTGTGCGGAAAATGCGTTTTCCACTCTTTCATCGTTTTTTTAATTTTCCGCGGTTTTTTATTATTTTTTTGTCCTTTTGTTGTTGTTGTTGTTGTTGTTGTTGTTGCATTCAAAAAGGAAAATATGCACAACAAAAAATTATACGCAGGATTCTTTTTTTTTTGTGTGCGTGAGATTTTAGTGTTTTTTTCATTGAAGTTTTATCACACACACACACACAGATACTACCCACATACACTCACAGATAAATTAATAAGCATACGCATTATTGGAATATATGCATTTATGAAGGCAAGGCAATGACCAGTCAAATAGATAGAGGGTTTGGGTATATGCCAGCATCAATGTTGAATATCTTTGTCAATAGTTGATTTCCATTCCCCCATTTGTAGATATCCAAAATTTGATATTATTTGTTATGGAATTTTTAAAATGACCAAGTTATTGTTGTTTTGTTTTTATTTATAGAATTATTTTTATTATCCTTTGTCTTTGTGACATTTTCCTGACGAAACCAAAAGAGAAAAATTTATTGTATATAAAATTAGAAGTGGATATGTGCCATAGTAGCCAAAAATAACACAGCTAACTTACATTTCAAGTTAGTTTAAGTGTTGTAGGCTATAAAATATAACAAATTTTGTTATCAAAGAAGTTGGGTATCAAAATACTATCTATGTATATATTGCCAACTTGACACCTTAAAAACTGAGTGCTAGAATTTATAAAAATAAACAGATCGCTGCTACTCCTCACAATTATCATTTCCATTAATATTTAGAATATTGCGTTCAATGGGTTCTCCTATGCAACAATAAGGAAACTAAAATTTGGAAGATAGGTGGTATTGGTGGTGGTATCGAGCCCTAACCGCGAAAATATGTAAGAGCAAAAAAGCAAATTTCTCATGAGATCGTTCTTTCTAGCAACGTAAGCAATAACATTAAACTTATCTCCGCAACTGTAGTGATTATCGCTATAATACTTTGCCAGAAGATGAGTTAGTATTTCTGGAATATATTTACATTAAAAAAAAAAATCCTAAAAAATTGCGCTTACGTTCTGTTTGCGGTTAGGCCTCGTTATGTACAAACGTGTTCGAAAATATAAGAACAACAACGGCGAACGACTTAAAAAGTGGTGTAAAAATTAAAGTACAGAGTTTTCCAATAAGAGGTGTTATTTTGATATTCAAAGGTAAATGGCATTTTATGAGATAAATGATCGGATGTTTATTTCATTATAAAGAAGAAGGTATGCCGTTAATAATGGAAAAAAAACATCGGCCAAATGGCCACCATGACCACGCTTACACGACCATATCCTTTTTATGAAATTTTTTATAACCAAATCGCAAAGTGGCTGCCCTTTGTCCTCGATAGCCTCACGAATTCTATCTTTGAGGTCTTGAATCGACGCTGGGCTGTTGGCGTAGACCTTATCTTTTACGTGGCCACAAAGGAAGTAGTCGCAAGATGTTAAATCACAAGATCTCGGTGGCCAATTGTGATCACCTCTTTGAGAGATAAAACGGTCCAGAAACTTTTCCCGTAAAAGATCAATGGTTTCGTTGTGTGGCACGTAGCGCCGTCTTGTTGAAAGAAAACGTTGTCCAGATCAATACCATCCAATTCCGGGCATAAAAAATCATTAATCATTTCTCGATAGCGCAATCCATTCACCGTAACTGTTGCTCCAGCCTCATTTTCGAAAAAAGTAGGGTCCAAAGACCCCGCCGGACCATAAACCGCACCAAACAGTCACACGTTGAGAATGGAGAGGCTTTTCAACAATAACTCTTGGGTTTTCCGAGACCCAGATGCGATAATTTTGCTTGTTCACGTAGCTACCGAGGTGGAAATGGGCCTCATCAGTCAAGATGAATTTTCGATGGAATTCCAGAACATTTCTATGCATTTCAAGGACCCAATCAACAAAGACACGACGTTGTTGATGATCGGCCAGCTTCAGTTTTATTTATTTATTTTGATATTTTCAGAAATTTCTTTTTGGTATTTTTAACACTTATTAAATAAATGACGAAAAAAAAATCTGAGAAATTAACCTCTATTTTTTAAATTTTAGCACTTTTGTTATAAAACATGCAAAATTGGCTGTTCCAAATAATAAGTACAAATTCAGTTTGGCAACTTCTTTTATTATTTTAAATCAGGAATCAGAGGAAACTTTGCAAATTATGTGAAAGGGACTCTTGCGACTTACTATCACCTCATTTCACAAAGTTTTCCGAGCAAATTGTAGTGAATTTTCCGTGAAAATGGGAAATGTCAAAAATAGTACTTCTCAAGAAGAATAATAATAAAAAAAAATTGATTGATGAAGATAAAACTTTAACATGTATTATCGAAATTTAAATTCATAATTTTGACCATGCTAGTTGTTAAGATCCAATTATTTCGACATCTAAAAATTAATGGTTGTTGTATATTTAGCTACATGTTGCTACAATTCTATGGTGCTTTCATTGTTCTATAGCAAGAACAAAGACTCTTGGATACGCCACGCACCATTGTTGATTTGCAGTCTTTGTATACGAGCCATCTCAGGATGGGCATGGAGGATTTGTCCAATAATTATTTGATCATTGAGAATACAATCAAAACAATTGATTAGGGATACTTATACACAACGAATTTGTCGCAAGACTCCACATAATATCTTTGATATTCGAGAGGGTTCTGAACGTATAGAGGCAGGTGGTTTTGCTTTTCATTGTACCGTGGATCGAATGTATAGAATATTAATATGATAATAAGATGAATGTATATCCTAATTTAAGGAGAGTATCTTAATCAACATCTGTACTTCTAGAACTCCTTGATAAACGTGAACTTTGTATGATCTCCAGGAAATTCTATTTAATCCACCTTATACATCTGCTTGTGGTCTTCGCAAAAATAAACACTTAAACACTTACAAAAAGAAAACAATTGTTGTTTTCTAAAAACAGAACAAATGTGGCGTCCCACTAAAGCAAATGGGTATTTGATTAGGACCGACTATTTGGCGCCCGAGCAGGGACTCAGTAGACAGTTTGGATTGAATTTGTGGTTAAGAAAAATGTAAGAGTACCAACCGCAATAGGATTTATCATACGGTATTCCTATGTGATATACTACAATACATACGAGTGTACACATAATTATACAGATGTTCTCAAAATAAAATCAATTTTTAATTTCATTGTGTCACACTAAAAACTGTTTTTTTCTTACAAAAGCAGGTTATGGAAAAGTTAGAGGTATTTAGTTGGATTATGATGATAATGATGTAGACATCATGGCATATCATAAGATTAGTTTACAAAGCGTTATGGGAATTTATTTTTTGTTATGTCGACGGGGTCATTATATTGTGGTTCAACTGACAATGAAATTAGCGTGATTAACTCCTTATTTCTCACATAATTAAAGTACTGGGAGATTGGGATTAATTGTAAAACACATTATGTACTACTTCATCTAAAAGAATCATTTTTTATATCCGAATGGGGACGTTAAGTCTAAAAAGACAATTTCTACTTAACGCTAGAGCAGAACACAATATAAGTTTTCAATGGAATGCTGGGATAAAAGAAGACTGATGTAGTCGTTGCAATCAGATCATTCACGCATTAAAAGCGGCTTCGTGGAGTAAAATGCTGGAAAAAGTAGCAGGTAGCACAAATCGCTTTTATAAATACCTGCAACCAGCAGCTGGAGAAAAATATTATTATGCCAACCAAACTTAACGTGAAATAACGATGATATTAAAAGCCTGCTGCGACATATTACCACTAAATGCAAATCGTTTCAAACCAGATATGTCAACCATTTGTACGCTATGCAACAGGAATGAGCATGAAACACTGATGCACTTCTTATCAAGATGCCCTGTGTTAAATGAATTTAGGGTGCCACATTTTAAGAAAAATTCAATTGATCAAAATTAACTGATAAAAATATTAAATGTTAAACCATGAAATCAGTTGGAAGACTCTCGGAAGCTATATATGCATAATATTAAATTATAGAAAAATTCTAATATCAGAATTCAGCTAATGGCTAACAGCCTTGCTGTAAAATCACCTCGTTCTTTCTTTTCTTTTTCCAAAAATGTATAAATTAAGTTAATTTTATCTGCACCTATGTATACAAGAATGAATACAAAAGAAGTATACTACTAAAACTACGACTACTACTACTACTACTACTACTTACCGCTAAAGGGCTTTAATGCCAAACTTTCATTGCAGCGTCTTCTACCGGAAAAGAAATAAGTTATATAAAAAGAACAGCAAACTGGTTTAACTTTAAGGCATGACCACAATAGTTCAATGTACCCGGCAGATGGCAGTGCAGGTTTGCGGCCATTATGCCCAACTAAGTCACACATGCGTTTGTTAATGGTCATGTCCTTACGAACTCACGCATTCTGTTTAATTTTTATATTTAAAACGCCTCCTTCCAGCTAATCAATTCAACCTACTACTTAAAAACCTATCTCTGTGGTCGAACCTTCTAAATTAACCTGCGCGACAAGAAGTCATCGGTTAAGAAGCATTAGAGCCGGTGTGCCGCAAGGCAGTGTACTAGCACCCTTTCTCTACTCGCTATATACGGCAGACATCTCAACAGTTGACCCTGATGAAGCCACCATCGCTACATATGCGGATGACACAGCAATCCTTGTAAGCTCTTACTCGGCGCAAGAAGCAACTGAATCAATACAGGATTTGTTGCGAAGATTTCAGGCCTGGGCCACGCGATGGAATATTAGAATAAATCCAGAAAAATCGGCGAACTGCGTTTTTACCCTAAGATGTGGCACTTGTCCAGTTGTCTACTATGAACTCCATAATCATTCCGCAGGTGGAGCAAGTTCATTACCTCGGACTTATTCTGGACAAGCGGCACACATTAGAACCAGTACCGCATGCTGTTATGCAAAACTGCGCAGGCTTGACTAGTTGCTGCGTCCATCCAGCAAGTTGTTGCTCAACAACAAAAGGACAATATACAGACAAGTGGCTCCTGTTTTGCGCTACGCTTTACAAATATGGGGTACCGCTGCTGCCAGTATCCAAAGAGTCCAAGCCTTTAAAAACAAGGCACTGCGTTATGCTATGCTAGCAACATCATTCTACACAGAGATCTCAATATGCCCACTGTGAGAGATGAAATCATGCAATGCTGTAACCGTTATCAGCAGAGGCTACAAAACCACCCAAACAGCCTTGCGGCGGCATTAACCCATGGGATCAGGCGACGTCGTTTAAAGAGGCTTCATCCTAATGACCTTCTAAACAGAAGGTTGCCACCTAGATAAATGTACACTGCGATATATAATAATATAATAATAAATACCTTAAAAAAAAAAAAATATTTCATGTTGGCAAATTGATATAAAGGCATTAAGATTTTCGTTTTAAGTTGCTTTAATACAATATTATCTAATTTTGTTTAATACAATTTAATCATTAAATTTGGTACAAACATATTTCCATATAATAACATTAAACAAATTTAAGATTTTATACAAAATTATTATTTTTATAATATAAAATTCTTAGAAGTTCTAAAAAGAACAAGTAATTGAACAAAATTGTTCACCATTCAATTCAAAGATTCCCATGTAGAAAGTCATGCGATGTTGTTAGTAGTAGAGTTCTTATCCATCAGTTTAAAGTTCCAGCATTGAATAATTTCCATCTCTTATGTTTTTTCTACATAATATAAGGCAAACAAATTATTAATAAATTATTATCTAATGATTAGATAGACTATAGATTGAATACTTACTCCAATGGGTAAAATATTGTTCATCTCCCACATAAATTTAAGGATATAAAAATAAACTTTATTAGTTCCATTCATTTTATTTAGAGCAAAGATTTTATGAGTTCAACATGCTAAATAATAAAAAAAAATGTTATGACAAATGCAAATGCTTGAAAAAGTGCAGTTCTCTACAGTTGATTATTCAAATCGAGTAGATCTCAAAATGATATATATATAAAAAAACTAATGGTGTAGTTTGGGATTATATTTAGTACTAGTATATATAGCAATTGGTAAGATAAAGGGAAAAGTAGTAAAATATATTGAAATTAGAGTAGAAAGGAAAAAGAGTTTTATTATTATGTTTTTACATGCCAATTTTGATATATTGATTTTATTTTATCAATTTTATTCTTTTTTTGTTTTGTTTTATTTAGTTTTTAAAAAAGAAATTCATTTACAGATTGTCAACAAATATATGGATATATTATATAAATAGTATGCATATAGAAAAAAATATCATAATAATAGTAGAAGAAGATAGTAGAAAGTTTATATGATTCAAGAAAATTTTACTTGTTCAAACAGATGTTGATGTATTAGGTACAATACTCCTTACGCCTTCAATCCGGTTAGCTATTTTTCCATATTTATTATACATATGTGTATATGCAGATATTATATGTTTTTGAATTTGTCTAGTCTAAGGTAGTGGTGGAGGTGGTTGACGAAGAAAAAACAGAAAGAAGTCATAATGATTTTGTTAATGTTTTGCTGGTTGTTGACAAACTGCGCGGGGGCATCAGAATTTTTTTTCAGTAAAATTTTTCTTTTTTTTTCTATATATAAACAATATATAATTGAGTTACGAATGGTGTCAGGTTGACTAGTGAGGAAAATGATTCCATAATTTCTTTTTAAATTTTACTACTTTGAATATAAATTATTGTTATTATTATTTGTTTGGTTTTGTTTCTTTATCTTAGTAATGACATATTGTATTCTTGGTATCTATAGTATTCCATGATCATTTGATATTAAATTGTATTTAAAAATTACATTTATTTTGTATATATAAACTAGAGAATGAGAGAGAGAGAGAATCAATGATGATGTTGTTTGTGTACATTACTTATTTATATTTGATATTGTGACATGTGATTGAATTGTTTGATGTGTAGAATAATGTATGAACAATGATTGATTGATTGGTTAGTAATAATGTAAATAAATTTCTTGATTTACTGCATGATTTAACGACGAATTTATTTACATTTTATTAGTACATAAATAATTTGTTAGTTTGATGTTTACAGATCTCACTGCTTGGATGATGGTGATGAGTTTTACCTTTGTCCTTTGAATCCAGTTAAGCAATCAATCCATAGGCTTCCTCCAGTAATTGAACATCTGATTTTATCTGTAACCCAATGATCTAAAGACTTTTTCGAATCGAATTTATAAGATAATTTCTGTTTTTTGTTTTGGAATTTTCTCTTTTTTATATTTTTCTTCAATTTTTTTTTTGCTTTTTATTTTTATTATTGAATAATAATAATAATTAAAATTGTACAATTTGGTTTTGTTTATTTCAAATGTAATTTGGTTTTTTGTTTCTTTGTTTCTTCTATAATTTAATTTACTATGCAAGTCAAAATGACTAATCAATTTTTACTAATTTTTTACTGCTTTTTTCTTTATTATTTTGTAATTTATAATTTTTTATTTTAATTTTATTTATTTACTTTAATTTTAATTATTCAAATTTAAATACTATAACGACATAAAAAATCAGCGCTTTCTCCTTTTATTTTTGTTTTTATTTTATTTTTTGATATTTTTTATTTTATTTGTTTTGTTTTTAATTTAAATATTTACTAGTTCGCGATTGCTTTTTGCTTCGCATATTTTTTGTTTTTTTTTTTTGTTTTTGTTTGTCAAGACTTTTTTACTTTTAACTATAATTTTATAACTAATTATTACTTCAATTATTTTATATTTGTTTCAATAATTTTTATATAAACTTTTTTTTTATATTTTAATTAATTTATTAAGGAAAGAAGTTGCTTGTTTTGTATTGTAATTTAAATTTATAAATATATTAATTTTATATATATATATATGTATATATATATAATATTTAGTCGTGTATCATTTTTTCCATTCATTTATTTACTTTTTTTTTTTGTATATTTATTTTATTATTAATTTATTAATAAAGATTTAATTTATTAAATATTTTATTATTATTATTTATCATTATTATTTATTTTAAATGAATTAATTTTGATGCTTGTGAGAAGGACTTTGCCATTTATTTTTATTTATGGCGGTCATAGGCTACATAAATCTGTGTTTTTGTATATTTATGTGTGTAGTGTGTATGTATCTGTGTATCGTATAGCGCTGAGTTAGTATAGCATTAGGCGAAATATCCTTTTCTTTTGTTTTTAAATTTATTTCCTTATTTTTGTGTTTATTCAATTTTTGTTTATCATTATTAGTATTTAATGAATTTTTATTTTATCATATTAAATGTTTTTAAAAATGTGTTTAATATTATTTTCTTTTGTTTTTTTTGTTTTTTATATATATAAAAATGATTTTAAAAAAATTATACAAAGTTCGAAATGGAAACTCGATTCAATAAAGTTTCAAAAGGACATTTCTACTCTACGCTAAAGATTTACGTTGCTTAATTTCTAAATATTTATAAATTTATTTATTTATTATTTTTATTATTAATTAATTAATGTTTATTATATGTCATTATCATGTTGTCATCATGATCATTATTATTATTATTATTTGCTTAATTTTGCTTAGTGGCAGCTTTGCTTGCTTTAATTTTTATATTTTTTAATATTTATTTTTGTTTAAGTTATTTATTTAAACTTTAATATTTCTTAATATTTTATTTATTCAATCTTTTTGTTCTTAAATATGCTTTGTATACCCTTTACACTTAATTGGATATTTATCCTTGTAAATGGAAATTTCAGTTTTCGTAATACTGCATGTTTGTATTAATGAAATGAATTTGATAGCCCAAACTTTTGAATTTCCGTCTTAGTAACATTCAATGCAACACTGCTTTTGTTAAGTACTATCTGTTAATAGACTGATGTCAAATTTTGAGCAAGATGCGTCATTAAGTTTGTATATAACAGCCATTGAAAGCAGACAACCTTGTGAATTTCAACACAAATGAAAACCAGAAAGAAGGTTATCACTGGCTATGCCAAAGATGTAATACTCTTCACGCTCCTCTGGGTTGCATCCAACCTTCCTTTCTTAGCATCACTATATTCTCTCTGTTACAGTTTTAGTATCAACAAAGAACACAGTTTGAGTGGCACTTTTATTGTACTTTTATTCTTTATAAGTTTGTCATTGTGCCTGTTAACCCTAGGATCATTGCATACATACAGACCGACAGACGAACAGACGGAAATGGCTAAATGAACGCGTCTCATCGAGCTTATCACAAATATATGTATATTCTTTAAGTGGTCCTTCTGTGTGTTACAAATTTCATGACAAACTTATAATACTATTCACTTCCGTGAAGAGTATAAAAAGTGAATTTCGTGTGCTCATCAAGCATTACTTTTTGTGCAAAAAACCCATCTCCGGACAAAGGAAAGGCTTGATAAAAATACTATATAGATTCTGTATTATCAATTTCAATGGGTAAGAAACGGTTTCTGAATCATGCCAAAAATTGTCGATAAATCCATGAAATGATATTGGACAATTGGAGATTGAAAGTGTATGCGATAGCTGAGGCTGTAGGCATCTCAACTAAATGCGTACATAAAATTTGAAAGAAGATTTGGACATGAAAAACCTATCCACGAATTGGGTGCCGCGATTGCGCACAATTGTCCATAAGCGCAACCTTATGACTACTTAAAAGGACTGTGTGGTGATGTTCAATCACAAACGAACGAGTTTTTACATTGTTTTGTAAACGTGGATGAAAAAAAGATCCATCACAACAGACCAAAGACCAAGGAATCGTCAAAGCGGTGGACCTATCAGGGAGAATGTGCGCTAAAGAAGGCCTAGATATAATAGCGTTAGTTTTTTGGGGTGCATGCACATTCATCACCGGCTTATTCAAATTCAAAATTGATTGATTTGATTCGGACATAAATAAGTAATCCGTGTGATGCCACGATTGCTTCCACTGAAAGTTAAACTGCAATCCAGCCATATTTTGAACAACATTTGCATTGCATGACATATGATTAGAAATGACTAACTGAAATCGATTTTGGTAAAGGGTATTACAATATTCGGTATAACCGAAGTTATAGTTATCTCATTTTATTATTTATATTATATATTTTTTGAAATCTTTTCTCTATTCAATGTGTTCAAACAAATTAAATTTTTCAATATGAAACAAATATTTGTTGTTGTTTAAATAAATAAATTTTGAAAAAAATATTTTTTCTTCTATTTTATTATTTTTTTATATTTTGGTTTTGGTTTTTGGTTTCTTTTTTTTTATCAAAAGCTAATTTAATTTTTGTTTTTACAAATCTTTTTGTTGTATGGAAATTTTTCTAGTAAAAATTCCTAATAATACAAAAATTGTACATAAAAATTACAAAAAAATTAAAAAAATAAGAAAAAATATCTAAAAAAAAATTATACAATTTATATAATTTAAAAATCAAGCAATTTGTTTTTAAAGCAACTGCCACATAATAAAATGTTGTTTCTTTTTTGTTTTAACGTATGTTTTTCTCTAGAAAGTGTTTCTTTTATAAAATTTCTAAATACAAATGTTTTTTTGTTTATCTTTTCTAAAACGCATCTCGTATCCTGATCTCATTGTTGCATAAAAGTCATCAATAATAAATTGTTTTTACAATAATAGTATTTAATATACAATAAATATATGATTTCATAAATAAATTATGTATAAAAAGAAATGAAAATTATTTATTTATTATTTTTTGTCTTGATTTTCTTTCTGTTAAAATGCATTTATTTATTTGTTTCTCTTACTTATTTTAAACGGTGTAAAACTATTTCTAGCTCTTATTTTTCAATTTCAATTTCATTTTGGTTTCACTTTTTCTTCATTATTTAGTATGTATTACTTTTCTGGTTATTACTTTGTTATCTTTGTATTTTTACTTAAATGTCTAGTGTTTTTTTTTGTTTTCTGTTATTAATAAATTTATCATATGGATTTCTATTGAGTGTAGCATATCATCATTCCTTCGTTTTCTTGTCTTTGTTGACATTGTCTTTTCGGTTTGTTTTATTTTAATTTAATTTAATATTCTTTTGTTTTTCTTTTCTATGTTCGTTTTGTGTTTGGTTTTTTTATATTCAAAGAAAAATTCTGATTGTTTTCATTGCACAAGATTTACAATTAGAAGCAGAATAACTGTAACTTAAAAATTATAAATTTTTTCTTTAGTTCAACTTTTGTTTTTAACTTTAAAAATTTAATTTTCTTTTTTTATGTTGTTCAGTTTAATTTAGTTTTGTTTATATGTATGTCATTCATTTAATGGGCAATTTGATTAGTCAGTTATTGGTCGCAACAAATGCATTTCTGCTTATGATAATCGTTTATTGATTGATTGTTATCGTCATTGATTGATTGTGCACAAGTGGCACAGACTGTTATAGAAATATTAGAGTAAATAGTATAAAATACAAAATTTTAAACGAAAATTCCTAATATTACCAAGAGAAGGAAGTTAAGATGTGATGAAATTTGTGAAGATATTTGATTTGAAAGTGGAAAGGAGAGAGCGACTTAATTGATAGAAACATTGCCATTATGGACTTTTAATTTATTATCTTAGATTGCTAATCTTTTGCTCTGAGGTCCTGTCATCAGTGGCAGCGCTGTACCAAATGCAAATGTTTGCGAGGTCTCTTTCATTTCCAAGTCAAAAAGAAAACGATAAATTTTGTAGATTGAGATTTTATAAGTATGTTTGACAAATATTACATACACGTACGTCTCAGCAGAAGCTGTACTGACTGGAACTGTGAGCATTGTTCTGATTTGGATAAACTTCTTCCAAATTATTTGCTTAAATGTATTCTATGTTGGTTTTGTTTATAATTTGTGGGAGTTTGGGTGTGAGTGGGCAACAAAACTTTTAATAATAATATTACATTATTTGCGAGGTCGCCAATGACTAGCACCGCCACTGCCTGTCATACTAATTTTAGCACCAACAGAACGTTTCTTTGTAAAGGCTTTAACATTTAATAGATATTAATTTAGTATCTCCAAGTTCATAAGATTAACGTTTCGAATTATGATTCAGTTAACAAAGAAAAGGCCGACTTCTTGGCTAAACAAGGGGCGATCATGCCCTTTTTTGGTCCTGAGCCATTCTGTGGTCTCTCGAAAAGCCACAAAAATGAAGCAATCAGCAAACTTGAGGAAAAGAAATTTCTAAAACACTGGGTGAGCTCCACTGGACAACGCATTTCCTCACCCTTTCAAAGGGTATCTCGAATAAGCTTCTCTAACTCAGTAGAGAAGACTTACGCATTTTGACTGGATACTTCACGGGTCATTGAAACCTAAGGTATCATCAAAATAAGTTAGGTCTTTCCGACACTGACGTATGTCGATTTTGTGAAATGGATAAAGAAAGTTCAGAGCATATACTCTGCAAATGTCTTGCACTCGGCAGACAAAGACTTCACCACCTTGGTGACACTGTTGTTAATCCACACAAATTGTGGAACAACAAACCCCAAGTTATGTTAAGATTCATCAAAAGTCGAAACATATAGGGTTTCTATTAAATAAGGCCATGTACAATAGATCTTATTGGTCGCAGTGCTTTTGGGCCAGTTATTATTATTACTATTATTATGATTCAGTTAATTGATTTCTTTTGAAATCATATTGCCATTTATTGCCATTAAACACTTGACTGACTCACATATATACAATACAAAAAAATTTAATGTAATTTTTAAGATTTGATTGGTTTTTTCTTGCAGTGTATCGGGTTGTTTTTTGTTCAATTCAATTCGATACATGTACAATTGTGTGCTTGGCTTGGTTTCGATTTTGGTTATTTTGTATGTATTTTATGGTTATTATGGACGATTATGGCACTTTGTATGACTAGAAAAATGCCAATGGAATTGCTTTGGGAAAATACTAAAGTACAAATATTGTAAGTACTAGTTAGTATATGTATCTGAGAAACTAAGGTAGTGGAGGTGGATGATGGTAATGGAGATGGTGGTTTAACATATATACATATGTATGTATATGTATTTTGTACATCGAACTGAGATGCCTTGTGAAATGGGTTTGATTGGGATTTGATTGGGTTGGTGGTTGTAGTATGTGAAAGTGTATGGGATTGGATAGGACTTTTCCTTATACAATACATACTATTTTTTTTTTTTTTTTGGTTTTATAAAGCAAAGCACATAATTTGCACCTGCATTATGTCTGTGATTATTTGTTATTGGTATTTTGTGATTGTTTTCTAAATATGTTTCTATATATTTTGTTGTTACTGTTGTTGATGATGTTGATTGAGGTTGGCTTCGTTTGTTGGTTTATTTGTTTGTTTTCTGAGGTCTTGTCTAAGTAGTCTGCAATGTTTGATATTCATAGTTTGTATGCAATTTGGTGTATTTTTTTTTATTTTCGCATTTATTGTTGTTACTTTAAATTGATTGATTTATTTTTGTTTTTTAAGAAATAATGAAATGAAATGATAAAAAATAATATTAGAAATCTAAGCAAATGAAATAATGAAAAAAATATACATACAGTTTCATATGTTTTAACTAACATTCGCTGTTCTCAATATCAATGAAAAAGCGATCTTTTGTCATAGCTCTTTGAACATTAACGATCTATTTGTTTATCGGTCTACATAATATGCTCATCGTTTGCTATAACAATAAATCGATCGATCATTGTTTGCATCACCAAAAATCATGCAGTCATCAACACGCAGATATTATTGCTCGCAACCATTTTATATATATCATTTTTTGTCAAATTCTCAATTCATTTCGATTTCAGTCGAATTTTGTATCGATTTCGATCTCATACGATTTCAAATTTTCCGATGCACAGTGTAGCGAAATGCACAATTAACAATATACATTTCACGTACCGTGTATCCATTTCCAGGGAGTTGGTCTTCATATGAAGTACAATAAGATTTAATTTTTTCTTCATTTTTTTTTTATTTCAAAAATTAAAATTCCAATTATTATGATTTATCGTAATTTTTCTTTTTTTTTGATTTCTTTTTGGTTATTTTTTTTTTTATTTTGGTTATTTCTATTGGTTTTCATTAAGGTTTAAATTGTGTGTGTTTAGGATTACTTTTTATATGAGGATAAAGAATAAGAATTCAACAAATAAAATTAAAAATTAATGACAAAAATTGTGGGAAAGTTTTGTGCATTTCATAGATATGTCATTGTCATATTTAATTGGTTCTTTTGGGATTGGAATTGGGTTTTAATGGTGAATGATTTAAGTTTAAATAATAACAAAAAAATAAATAAATAAAATGAGAATGGTTTTCATATTGCTTTAAATAAGTTCTAACATCTCTTTTAACGAAAATGTAGATTATTCCGACGCGTTCTAAGAGACGCCCACTCGCATTTTAGCCACCTTCCCGTTGGGTGCCCTGCTACATAGCGGAGATTCGCCGCTATCGTTTGGCTGTTGATGTTTGGTGGCTTAGTTGTGACATGCAGAATAGAAGACAATTTAGTTATTTATGACAAGTCACAGATACAAGTTCTCGAATTGTTCTGTCCTGTGTTCTAAACCTTTATATGTTGAGTAAATGAAAAGCTAGCTTCAACATTTACCAAGTTAATTCCAAATAAATAAAATTCTACACTAATCTAAATAAAATTCCATGCCAAACTAAATCTGATTCCATCTCATATATATTTAGGATTCTTCGAGTCGGATCGCATTTGGACAACATATCTCATTTCACCCCATATTTATTCATTGACAATGTTAAAACTATTCAGAGGCCGAGCAGAATTTCCAAGAAATCTTAAAGACGACTCTATTATATACGGAATAAGTCACTTTATTGTGTGGATTTCGGGATTGTGGCATGTTATTTCTTGTCGTGGTTGAGTATGGTCATTATTTGGCATTGCTTGAAGTCAATCGTCTACATTACACTGTCAAAATGGAGATGGAGGATGGATGGATAATTTCTCTCAGTCAAGACGCAGAATAAAAACTCATTAATAGTAAAATAATAAAAAGGATTGAAATAAAGATACATATATGTTGGACTTCATGATGTTTGGATTTTAGGTTTGCATTTAAGGTTTTTATTTAATATTTTGTTTTTAGTTTTTTTTTTATTATTTTGTTTTTTAATTAGAAATATTGGAATTTAAAATTTTTAAACAAATTTTATAGAAGATTTTTTTACGTTTTTCTTTTAATGTTTTTTTTTAATAATATTTAAATTATTGTTTTTTTCAATTTTTTTGTTTAATTTTTTATTTAATTTTTTTTAAATTTTTTTTTAGTTTTTCTTTTTTATTTACTTAAAAAGTTTCGTTATTAATTTAATAATTAACAAATTGATTTTATAATAAAACCAATAACAATAACCACCTCGCCCATATGGCTACGAGACAATAATATGTGGTGCTGATAGTAGTACAGCTATTGTGGCTAATATTGTGAACATTGTGAATATGATAAGGCACAGTCTGTCAACGACCATAGCTGCAAATTTCCAATCATTGGCAATGTCATTGTCCTCGTCTTCTTTACGTAGCTGTGTTTATTACACAATTTACATTACACAATATATATTTTATATGATTATTATCATTGTCATTATCAATCACATTGTATGTTGATAAGAAGTTGTAAAGAAATAAAAGAGAGGAATAGAAAAAGAATACATAATAATAAAAATTTTGTGATTTTTAAACAATTTTTTTTTGAAAGAATTTTCAAATTATAAACACAACATCAAATTGAATACTTAAGTTCATTAAATTTTACAATATTATATTGGGTAAGTGCAAGTTATATGTGTATTATCATTTTATAAATATTTTATATTGAATATATGGTAATATAAATTCCATGCAATTTTAGGTGGTAATAATCATTATATTGTAATTTATCATTATCATTACTCTAAGATATTAAATTATTTAGTTGTATATAAATCCAAAATTATTGCATATATGACTAGCATTCAATAGTACATACTATCAAGTGAAAAGCATACAAAAGTAATATGCTATAGGAACTTAATTAAAACTAATCTCCGGATTCAATTGTGATATATGGTTAACCTTCCAAGACTCACTTTCACTCTTGAATATTCAGTATTAATATTTCAAATTTATGAAAATGATGACTATATCTTTTGTGTCGGAAACTTCTGCACTTATCTTATTTTAAACTATGTAGTATCACCAGCATCACTTGTATTCACTGATACATGTTGCACTAACGAACTCTTATTATTTTGTAATAAACGGAAATGATTATTCTAGCAACCCATTCTATTCTATGATACTTGTGAATGAATGTTTCCCAGTGTCAATTACTGAAGTGCAATGACAACTTCAAATCAAAATTCCAGGTAATGGAAAATTTTAAGCAGGATCAGCTTTCAATTTATACCGGTGGATCAAAGACAGAGGACGGCACTGGTGCCAGAATCTTTTCGGAGGAGCTAGTAGGTTATCTATCGTACTGTTCAGCAGGCTGGTGCAGTGACCCTTATCAAGACTATGTAGTCCCGCTTTTCTAAGAACCCTGCAATTCTTGTTTTTTTAGGTAAAAAAATGACGAAAGAGATCGGCGCTTTTTTTTGCAGGCCTCTACAAGATATTCTTTCAGGCCTGGAAGCAAAAGCCATGGTAATACAAGGCATACAATGGCAAAAGAGCTAGATTGGATACTTTGGCCTTGCTACCAATCGAAACCGAATTCCGAGCACTAAAACTTTAATAGGAATGGTGTTCAGATGATGATGAGCAGCTTTGCAGTAAGACTTCTGGCGAAGCTGTAAAGACAAGGATGAATCCAAAAGCATCGAACACCTCCTATATGACTGGTCTGCTCTTCTTGGAAGACAGTCCCATCTTCTCGGGAAACTATTCTAAGATGATTTCGGCAGAGTGGCAAATTTTTAACTATGGGACTGTTTGTTGATTCTGCGAGTTGGTGACCTCTGAGACTAACTAAGGATAGATAACCGTTAACTCCCCTATTTCCCCCCTAAATTTAAACATGAGACTTTTGAAGAACTCATCTAGCGATTTGTATAACCTTAACTAACGCAACCTAAGTCCCAGTTAAAATAACTTCAAAATATATACTCGGGGTAAAGCGCTGCTCGAGTCAACACTAAACAAAAAATTATACTATCTTGCTCAAATGAAACATACACACTACCAAAAGTCGCACTGTTCTAGAAAACACTATGAAATAAACTCGTGTCCTGTTGTGTATCACTGAACTAGCAGACATTATAATTTTATGGCAGTATCATACTGAGTCCCAGCTGAAGACCTCAGACGACAGTGCCTTTTTATGTTAGTGTTGTACGAATTCCTACCACAACGCACGATTCGCAAGAGAGCAGACATTTGACTCAAAGGGAAAAACGCAATATGACTCACAGTGCTTGCAATGTGCGCAGTGTTGATACTGTTGATACTTACTGTGCAATTAAAATCACACGCTCAAAACAATTACTGAAGACATCCACGATAAACCACAAGCACATCGAAATCAAATAGAAAAAACCGATACATACACATTACGGACACAGCGACGAGAAGCAACACGCACATCGAAATGCAATAGAGCTTATCTATTAGATACGTACATACAGATGACAGCGCATTTTCATATTAGTGTTGTACGAATTCATACCACAACGTACGTTTCACAAGAGGGCAGACATTTGACTCAAACGGAAAAACGCAACATGACTCGTTGTGACTAGATTTCACAGAGCTCATAATATGCGCATTGTTGATACTGTTGATAATTACTGTGCACACTATTGCTATTCCAAGCATGCTGCCCCACTTCCTCTCAATGAAATCACACTGTCAATACAATTACTGATTCATAGCTGAAAACACTAGACGACAGTATACTTTTATGTCAGTATCATACAGTATCATAGCCGAATACTGTAGATGGCAGTGCATTTTCATATTAGTGTTGTACTGCGATGTACGGTATGCGTAATGTACGACTCACACTGAAGTAAAAATTTGACATAACGACAAGTCTCGTTAAAAAAACTATCATGTTGCGTTATGATACTTTCGAAAAAACCAAATGACTCAGTGGCATGGTGTGCGCAATGTTAGTGTGAACTGTTAACACAACTCGTTGTTACTAAGGACGTTGCGAAAATAGCGAAAATTTTCGACGGAATAACAGCTTTGACATCATTGCCAAACATTTCACATGACTTTGTTTTGGTTCAGTTGCTTTCTTCTTCGTATTTGACGCACTAATCCAAGGATTGACTACACTTGAAAAAGAGGCACAACCCAAAAGAATCATAACCTATTTTTGTTCTATTGTATTTACAATTTCCCATCCAATGTCTTACACAATTGTTTTCAATTAAATTCTCTTCAGACCAACCTATTAATACCAAATTTTGTATTCAAAATTCTTCTTAATTATAGTGAGAATTATCTATAAATTAACTAAAAAAGAGGATATTTTAGAAAACGAAAAAACTTACCTGATCAGTGATAAAGCGAATTTCCTTTAAAATTAAACCTAATTCATAGTCCGTTGATGATTTGATGCATGTGTGATGGGTGACAGCATCTGGCATCCGTGTACTGCCAATCGGACCGATGCTACCGTCATCACCTTGTCTATATATTTTTTTTGGAGAGAGATCATCATTACTAAAACAAAAACAGTAAAATTCTGTATGTTGATGAGTTAACACTCATATCGTCAGTTACCCATAGACAGTGCGATAGAATGCCGGATTATGTGGCAAAGTTCCGCCCGGTGTCATCGGTCGACAGTTATGCCGAAAATCATCATCGATATCGAGTACATTGGCAAGCAATGACTTTGATGAGCTGCAAAATTAAAAATATATTTATTTCAAGTCATAGATTTTAATTTGTTATTATCTAAATGTCAATATATACCGCTCCTTGAGTTCGACTTCAGATAAAATTTGATGTTTACGTTCCGATGATGTATCCGAACAAGGCGTTGTGGGAAATTCGAGTATGAGTGGACGCCCAGGGCGACTCATACGTAGTATCCATGGTAACCAACATAAAAATACGATGCGTATCTAATTGTTTGTTTAGTATGTTGGTGTGTGGTGTCGATGGTTACGAATAGTTTGTGGGTTTGTAAGTTTATTAGAGGAAAGCACGATTAGTACGAGGAAGCAGAAAGATTTTTAGATCTTTTTTAGTTTGGCATTTCATGTAAAAATTTTCATATGAGTAAATCAAGTAATGAATGATATTATGTAGTATATTATTGTATATAATGAACGTCGGACGGAGGCTGTGAATCAGATTACTTAACATATAATTTACTGTAGTATAATACATCTAGATAAATACGAGTAGTAGTAGTAGTAATAGTAGCATATTATCTACACACACACACAACATCAACATACAAAAATCGGGCGAATGAATGAATACGAGTATACCATACAAATGAAAACGAGTATGTAGCATTTAAACGAGAAAGAAATCTCATTTTCAACTTACGATTTATGGCATACACACACTGGAGTACGCACATATGTATATAGTTATATGATAAATATATGTATATTTTACCTACACACAGAACACCATAAGCAAACGCGAAGTTTTGTATGATTTATGACTATGTTTGATTACCGTTCTGAATTCGAAGATGCCTGATGGCTGATGGCAAAAAGTATTTCATACTTTTAGTATAGAATACTTATACTATTAGGCAATGAATATTATGATTATGATATATTGAATATGATATTTAAATTAAGTGATGTGGTTGATAAGAGAAGGTAAAACCATTGGTCATAACATGCTGGTTAAATGTGTGCAAATGAAAATGAAATGAAATCTTAGATTAACCACATTCATACAGTACCATACTATATCTGCATGCACTCAATTAGGCGCACTGAAAACTATCAGTCATGGTAGGTAGTTAGTTAGTTAGCTTAACTTCGTCATCATGATCATTGGTTCAATTGGTATTTGTACTGGTATTTGTATTCCTCCGATATAATCAATAAAATTTCATGGTAGTATTCTTTCATGGATACATGGATACAATGAACCATGGAAGTCAGAGCCACTCAACTTAATTCAACTCAATTCGATGCAATTCGATTCGTTACGATTCAATACGCTGCTGCAATGAATTTGTGGTTATAACCATGTCACATACGAGTACAATAGTCAACTTACAGCAGGAGCAGGACACAATTCTTATGTACATGGAAATGCACTAATATACGAAACAAAGGAAACAACGGCAACAAGGGTATGTAACATATATTACTATGTAGGTAAAAATGAAAGGAAGGATAGTCAAACGAGTCATGCAATTGTGGCGAACATGAAAAATAAATTCAAAGTTAACGATAAGGACATATGCATGCATAAACAAGATACTCTACTCTGGCTGACAAAGTGAATGGAATGGAGAATGAATTGTAATAAAACTTACAACTTTTATGTCTTAACAACGGATTCACATATTCTAGTATGGTGGTAAGTATATTGTTGTTAGAACATCTAAAATGTAAATGGAGGAAAATTGTAGTAAAACTACCTGTAACTTATAAGTTTTGCACGTTGCCTCGTTCAGTCAGTTGTTCTTTGTCTGACTTTGACAGGGAAGCATTTACTTTTTCCGAGTGTTTTTCGTGCTTTGTGCAAATTTGTGCAAATTGATTTGTTGTTATCAAACATTGACAGAATGACTAGGTGACTGAATGACATAACAAAAACCACCATTTCTGACAAACAGACTGAATGACACAAATGGAATATACATTTCGATTGCTTATATACCATAGTATCTGGCGTTTGTTGGCCAAACTCAGTTTGACTATCACACAAGTTTTTTCTTTTTTTTTTTGAAGTGAAGTTTTGCAACCTGATTTGCTTCAATTTGTTTCAATTGAATACTATACCAACTCACATCAACATCAACATCATCATCATCATCATCATCATGCACACACATAGTAGAGAGAAAGATGTACACTATACATACTTATCGTGAAAAGTATCTGCACTCGAAAGTGCAATGCATTTGGATTAAATTTTCATGTGACTGAGTTTTGAAAGGCAATCGAGGTAAGGCATGTGTATCATGTGTATATGGGTGTGTTTTGTTTTGAGTTGGTATGGGTTTAGGATGGGGTTTAGCTTACCTTTCATTTCCCAATTTATTTTTGTGATAATTTCATTGGTAAAAAGTGGCTTTAGTTATTTTTTTAGGTCACATTATAGGCATACAGCATAGAACAGTAAACCATTCAGTCAGTCAGTCATTTAGATATTTGTTGCGTCACAGTCAAATGGTTATGTTGCACACTAATATCATTTTGTTATTTTTTATTTCCCTTTCAATTTCTTGTGGTTTCTATTTTTAGATTTCCTAGGTTCACATGAACTTTACTATTGCACAATTTGGCATTTAGTTTACCTACTACTATGAAATGAAACTAAACTACAAACAAACTACTAAGTACTAGTAGTAGTGATATTTTTATCTATCTGTTTTGCTCGAATGAAACCCATGACCATGAGTAAAGTAACTTTGTCAAAGTTTTAAGTGTTTTTAGTGATTTTTGTGGGTTTTTACTGCATTTATTCCCTTTTTTTGTTCTTTTTTGTGATTTTTTGTTTTCGTACTACTACTTACTATTATATATGGTACTCGTATAGTATTAGTAGTAAGTTTAGTTCAAAATGTGCGGGTATATTATCGTTTAAAATCACTTAGTGTGCACATTTTTCGGTCAATGGTGCAAAGGTCTTTTCGTATTCATAGGTTTGAATATGCCAAATTGGCACAATCGTCGTTGTCGTTGTCATATGCTGTTTGCTATTTGCTTTCGGTGCCATTAGAATGATTCAAATTAGTTTTTAAAAGTGGATTTAGATATGCAATTCACCCACCACCCATCACTCTCCTTTTTTCTATTGAGTTTTGGGTGTAAATGCCAGCAGTTTCAGTGTAAGTTGTGCAATTTCAATTTGCTCATTCAAGTGTAATTAATGCCATCAGTGGTGAGTGTGTGCATTCGTTTTGAATTGAATTGATATCGATATTAGTCCCTTGAATGGCATCACTAAAAATATTTAATTAGGGCATGAGAAGTGTGATGCATTTTTTTTTTTGATTTTTCAATTCATTCATTGAAATAATTATGAATATACTTATAATAAGATTTAGATAACATTGCAGATAATAGATTTGTGATAATAAAAGTAGAGCAGCAGTTGAAACAATCGAATTGAGTTCCAATACTTCCATGAACTGTGAATCAGTAAGCGCCTCTCATTCATAATAATCAAATTCACAATCATAATCATTTATTCAAATTCAAACAATAAAGAGCTAATGAGAAGAAACTGCCACAATCATATAGAGGGTGAATCAAATATTAACCGCAATTCTTTTTTATTATTTATTTATAAAACAATTGATTATTTTTCTACAAAATCTCCTTCACGCTCTACATATTTTTCCCAGCAGTTTGGAAGCTTGTTAATTCCTTGCTCGTAGAAACTTTGAGGTTGAGTCACCAACCAATTGCGCACGAATTCCTCAACATCTTGATAGTTGTCAAATCGCAATCCTTCAAGTGCATCTTTCATGGGCGCAAGCAAATGATAGTCACAGGGCGACAAATCTGGGCTGTATGGAGGATGCTCAAGGGTTTCCCAATGCATATCCTCCAGTTTTTGTTTCGTTTCACCCGCCGTATGTGGCCTGGCATTGTCATGAAGAAGGATGACGTTTCTGATGGGGACACCGCGTCTTTTGCTTCTGTAAGAGGCTTTTGCTGCCTCCAACAGCTGGCAGTAGCGTTAACTGTACGTCGGTCATGTAGGAAATCAATGAGCAACACTCCTCTGTAGTTGAAAAAGACGGTCGCGAGGACCTTACCGGCTGAGAGACGGGCTTTGGCTTTCACAGGAGCGGCTTCGTCTTTCCTACGCCATTCTTTACTCGCCATCTTGGACTCGGGAGTGTAATGATGCACCCATGTTTCATCACATGCCATGATACGCCTCAAAAAAGCCTCTCCCTCTCGCTGAAATCGATTCAGATGTCTCTTTTTTTGAAACCAAGATGATTTTTAATGATTTTTTGAGCACTTCCATAGCTAATGCCCACATGTAAAGCGATTTCATGAATAGTGAGCCGTCTGTCACTTTCAATAAGGTCACGAACTGCACCAATGTTGTCACCAGAGACGCTTGATTTTGGACGTCGATTATGACTCACATTTTCCACACTTTTTCGTCCACTCTTAAGCTTTTTGGCCCAATCAAACACTTGAGTTTTAGACAGAGTATCATCCCCATACTGAGCCAAAATTTCGCACGGTTTAACGCCTTCCTTAGTTAAAAACTTTACTATAACCCGTTGTGCAACGGACGCTGGAACCTGTTGCTCACTCATAGCTGTACTTACGAATTGACTAAGTCAAACAGCTCACCAAGCGTTACCCCCACTCCTGATACACTACACTACTAGAACCTACACTGTGAGAGCACTCGTGGTTGGCTAAGAAAAGTATTTGTAATATTCCGGTATATATTTGATCCACCCTCGTATCTATCAAATTAACGACAAATGACAGATCACCAGAAATTAAATCAATGACAATTTATTGTTTATTTATTTTTTAATAATAATTTTTCCTTAAACATTGGTTATTAGTTTGTTACAGTTTCTGTTTCAGCAGCCCTGTGCCATCATAGATACTTAGTCATTTCATAACACAAGCAAACATTTAGTGAACATTAACATTAGTATGGTACATGGAAAATATATTATATCTGCAAATCTTTTGTCATTTATACTCATCTTTAACTTAAAGCATTGCATAGTATAATTTACATTTAAGCAATATAAAGTGTTATGTGCAACAACAATTAAGGTGAGGATAAAGGGAACAATAAACACATAGAATAAATAATCTTACAATTACATAATACATAAATACATACATACATTTAGATACATAAAGAGTTATACATATATATATTATTAAAAAAGAGTGGCCCAACATCAACATTACGATATTTTTCATTACATAAAGTATATTTATAGTAGACGTGACTGTTCATATTCTCCATTTTTTTTTTTTTCTTTCTTCTTTCATTTCATTTTCCGTCCGTTACATTTATATCATTTTTGTAAACATTAGTACTAAGTAGTAGTTAGTAGTAGTAGTTGTTCAAAGAAGTGTATCTATCTAGCATATTTATTGAACCCACCCGAAGTCATCAGCTAAATGAGGAGGACAAGCAAGCGAATGTGAAAGATACACATATGTGAGCATATCCCACTAAGTGGGCTCTAATAATGTATTGAAAAATTTTGCTTTAATTTATTGTAATTTTTCATAAATTTTTGCTTGAACATAAAAACTTTTGTATTTTTCCAATTGTGAGAAAGCAAATGAAAAAACAAAATGAAAAAAGGGTTTTTTACTTGACAACATAAAAAACAGCAATTGTAACTAAACATCGATTTCATTATTATTTGATTGAACAGCAAACATAAACATATAAACATAAAATCCACAACAATTCACAACAATTACAACTAAACACATTTGCAATTATTATTATTATAATTATTATTTTTGCGCTAAATTTTCTGTTTATTTTTAATTATTTTTTTTATTATAAATTTTTCCATTGAAATACATTTAAATATATTGTATATATAAATAGATAGATATGCAATGCTATTTATAGATACATATTGATAAATGTTTTTCAAATACTTTTGTTTTTTCTTTAATGCATAGCAACAACAAATGGAAAATGAACATTTACCATTCCATCGTGTGAAATGTGGAACAATTTCTAGTTGTTGCTATACAAAAGATTTATTGATTGATTGATTGATTGATTAATTTTGAACTGAGATGAATTACACAAGGATGCTTTGATATTTACTAACATATATTTTTATTTATTAAGTTTGATTTAGATTGGATATTGGATTAGCAATATCAACAATCGAGTGGGTGGGTGGGTGTTTGGCCTTAGCATGATCGAGTTATAGTAAGTATATTGTTGTAGAACGATAAAGAGAGATTGAAAGGCGATCGTGAGAGAACGAAACTTACCCATTCGGACATTTCGTGCGTATCAGCATTTCGATGATGATAATTTAATATTAAAATCGTTGACACAACGGATGAAGCTACCATAAACATTATGCAATTGAAATATGTACCTGTTGGTTGGTTGGGCGTGTTGTAAATATATTTTAATATTTTTTAAATTTTAATTTAAAAGTATTTTTTTGTTGTTGTTTTCAATCCAAAATTCATTTGTTTTTGTTATATGTTATAGAGGTAAGTAAAGAAGTGTTGGAAGTTGTGTAGAAGTGTATTAAGGTTAGGTGATTGGTTGAGTAAGTGATTAAGTTTTGAAATTTTGAACATTTTTAGTATAGTTTTGATTGTGTTTAATTTTTTTTGTTTTTTGTAAATGACAATGTGCGTGTGTTATTGGTTAAGTTTATAGCATAATTTTAGGGTAGGTAGCATTTCACAAAGGTATTCAGAATGATAGATAACGCGATTGAGCGTACGAACGAGCGAACGAACGAACGTAGATTAGATAGAGAAATAGTAAGATAGAAAAGAGAGAAAAAGAGAAGAAGAAAAACCAAAGTTGTTTTTTGTTTTGTTAACATTATTGAATTAAAAACAAATAACTTCAAAGTTATAGTATCATATGTAAGTATTTACAAATTATTGTACTCGTATATGTAAGTAGTATATAAATATAAGTATTATTTTGAATAAAAACAAGAAGATTATTTCTTTAAATTTATGTTATTTTCTTTGAAAAACAATATTATATGATAGATATAACTATTGGTATATTGTAAATGTATATATTTTGATAGATTTTTATAGAAAACACAAAATTTTGTAAAGGAAAAAGGTAAATAGTTATTTTAATCATACTATTATATGTATCTAGTACTAAGGCAATTTTTGTTGAATTTATGAAAAATATTAAATCTATGTATGAAAAACCATCTTGAGCTCATCAAATTTAGAGTTGAACTTTGTTTAACATTGAATTTCCTATTATTGTAATAACTTTAAAAAAACATACAGTCAAGTGTGAATCCGACTTGTGCAAGGTGTACAAAACTGGTTCGTCAATAGTCACTTTGGAACCATTACTAGTTCCAACTATGTCCTTTACATGAAGATATTTAACTGGTGAATTTAACCTGGCGATGTTATTGGAAGAGGTCAATTGCCACAGCCTAAACTATTGTTCTCCAATCGTTTCATCAGTCATTGCCATCGCCAGCATTTCCTACGACTATTGAATTCAGTAATGCGAAAAGGGGCTGTTGATTTACTATGGAAACAGGCACTTAATTACACCAGTTAATAACAAAATGGGATAGTGAATTACTATCGAAACAGGGAGTATTGCCATCAAGCATACTACACGGATGTTAAACATATGTAATTTTTGTTGTGGATACAATTTCATATTGAATAAGATATCAGTGGCCTCCAAATACAAAAAAAACCTTACGAAAATGAATCCCACACTATAGTTCACGAATATAACAAACCCAATATTTGTTTAGTCTTTTACTTGCGAGCATTTCTATTACGAATGGAAACCCTTTTATGTGCTTCACCACATCATACTGTTTTTGCGTAGAATTTTCATAATTTTTAGAGTTATTTCAGTTTTGGATTGGTACTTTTCTTAACGTAATTGTAAGTGTTCTTTATTAAGAAGTGAAACTCGTTGGAATAAGGTCCATCTTTTAAGATGAGTCGACATGTTCAGAGTTCACATGCAGAGTACAGATTGGCTTGGCAGCTCCAAAAAGGGGTACAATCTGTGCATTGGAAAATGTTTTTGAAATAAAACTAGCCAAGGGAAACCATCATAGGCCATTAAAAATACCCCCAACACTTGACCACCACTTTATAATTCTATCGAAATTGGATTCTTACAAATCATCATGGAACATTTATATAGAAATCGGAAATATTGTAAGTAGCTCGCATCGGCAAAAACAAATTGCCTATTATTTTTTGGAACGATAACATGAGAATAAATTTATTTGGTAATAACTTTTGGAAATGTTATATGTTTCAAAGGCAATGTATTCATTTCATAGAATTGATAATTTAATAATTAAGCTAATAAGCCAACTTTTAATCCACTGCATGAATTGCCCCGAAAAATCTAATTTTGGGACCGTATTATGAAAATGAAGTTAATTTAAACAAAACCTCACCAACAGGCTTCGTCCCACTAGAAGCTTTTCTGCTGCTGGATAAAAAAAGGTATAGTACAAAGCCAAAGTGGTATACTGGTGTTTTATCACCTCCATAGAACAAGAAATATATAAGCAGTAGCTTCAAATCTTTTGCAACGACAAGACTGGAGATTCGAAAAAAGTATACCGTTGAGGTATGGTAAATTAATAAACCTTTTATTCTGGTGGCTGTGTGAATAGCCGAACTCCCATAATCAGGGTTTGACAAAGGTTAGGTTAGGTGGCAGCCCTCAGACGAGAGGCTCACTTAGGCACAAAAAAGAGTATGGCCCATTGTGATACCAGCAAAGAGTTGACACGGCACCCACTTAGTCCGATGCGGAGAACCATTTGGATTCCGAAATGAACCTAGCTATGTCCCTGATTGGTAGGAATGATAGTTCGGTTAAGCTGGAGAGAAACTCAGACCCTAGGTGGTTCCATCTTCTTCTAGCGAGGGATGAACACTGGTTCATGAGGTGAAGCACAGTCTCCTCCTCCTCTTCCGAGCCGCAGCTGCGGCAGAAATCGTAATGAGGAAGCCCAAGTCTACCAGCGTGTAGACTATGACGCAATGGCCCGTTAGTACGTTTAAAGTCTTGATAATTGAGGTTCTGCCGAGATTTAGCAGCTGGCCGGTTCGTTTCCTGTTCACATTTGACAAGGTTTGCCTAGCTATGCTGCAAGTGCCTTCTTCTACCCAGAGAGTATTGGCTATTACGTGGTAGAATTTTCTGACAGTGAGCTTCACTGTTGCTAATGGAATTCCAGCCGGAGATGTTAAATCCTCACGTAACGTCCCTTCCTTCAGGGTTTGACATAGTAAAACCTTTAAAATCAGTCAAAACAATTAAAGGTTCTTATGTTACAATAAAATAATTGATGTACTTCTGGCGGAATCAGAAACTCTTACAACATAGGATAATTCTAGGGAGAATAAATGATCCGATTAGTATGCGAAAAATGACAGGAATGTTACACAAAATAATACAAGTTCATTTAACTTTAAGACAAAGTTCCAGCAGTCAAGGCTTTTGCAGTAGACGATCGACTATTTCGGTTGATGGACTGTCTATTTACTCAAACAACTTGACAATTCTTTCGAAGACTTCGAAAAATTGATAACTTATACATACTGCTTAATAGGAGGAGTAAAGTTCTTCCTTCAAGGAAATATGTCTATGTCCTTAAATGATAATCAAAGGCAATTGCTTTTTGATTGAAATGTCAATCTTTTTTCCACAACTAACATTTGTTTTTAATGGTTTTCCTTGCATAGACCAATATTTTGTTTATTTCACTAATTGGTATTCAGTAGAATATACATAAAAATAATGTAATTAAAGCCTTAGAACATGAATAGATTTTAAATTTTTAATATAGAAAAACTGGTATTATTTATTTTAAGATTTCATATTATTTTATTTAATGTTTTATTATTGTTAATTAAATTTTTAAAACTTTCTTTTTACTATAAAACGTGCAAATTAACTCATCATCATCATATCAAGGTGTATGTGTGTGTGTGCAAATTGTTTCCAAAAAGAAAAGAAAACTCAAGACAAAAGTTTATTTTATTTTAATTTGATTTGAATTAAATTTTGGATTTTACATTCTTCTTCAACTTTGTTTTTTGTTTCATTATGAATTAACTGTTTTTTTTTTTTAATTTAAGAATTAAATTTAAGTGTATGTAGTAGATGAAAAAAATTTTGTGAACAGTTTTACAACACTAGAGCATTATAAAGACTAATAATTTTTGTTTGCTTGTGACAATAAAAAAATTAGTCATAAAATGCAGAAGTTGCGATTCTTTCAAGCGTAAGCTGTTCGGAAGCATGTTTCTTGATTTAATTGGATTTTTTAATTGATTTTATTTTAGCGTGTCAAAGTTTTAATATTATAAAATCATCAAATGTTTTTTTAATTGTTTTATTTCTTATTTTTATTTTTTTTATTTATTTTTTAGAAATGCAGTTTTTTGTTTGCTGTAGTAATAGTAATAGTTTAATGAGTTTTAATGGATTAATGGATCGATCTTCTTGTAATGTTGAAATGTTAAAAGTAAGTAGTAAGTATTAAGTAGTAGTAGTAGTATTGGTAGTTTTTTTTTTACTTATATAGTAAGTAGTAGAAAATGTAAAACCATTTAGTAACCAACATAGAACAACATTTAGATGAAAGATGTACGTATGCGAAATTGGTAAACGTTTTGTTCTTACCTAAAAGTGGTACAGCATCTGAGGTTGCCGGCATTGTTTCGGCTACCATATTAAGAAATACCGTAAGTGAGAGTAGAATTGTGACACCTAAATTAAAGTTAAAAATACAATTAAATTTTATTTAATAAAATTACCATATAATTTCATATTAAATATTATTTTGCGCCGAGTATCTTACAAGATATCATGATTGTCAAGAAATTAATGCTGTTTTAGTTTCAGAACCGATAATCTACACTATTTTATCACATCTCTTTTTCCTGATATATCTTCAAAAATGTTAAGAATCACAGCTTTTATTTCATTATCTTGATTGCCTTAACTCTAAAGATTCTTATTGATTATTTTAAAAATGGGCAATCCCCTTCGAAAAACTTTGAAATCTCTTTCATAAGGATGTGTGACGTCATGAATAAATAAAAATTTCATTGCCTACTTGCAAGCAGCATAATGTTGTCTAGTATGTAAGTAGTTATACTATTATATTACTTATTTAAAGCTTAACTGCTTAAACTCAACATTTATTTGACTCATTCGTACAGTGAGTGCCAAGTAAATAAATAGATATGACAATTGTAGTGTGGCACAAGTGAAGCTGACAAAAGGGCGTGTGAAAAGTAGGACAGATCAGAGTAAATAATATGGCACAAAAGCAGTTACGCCCGAGTAAGGAATTCATTTAATAAACTGAGTCTGTCGTCATTTATTTGTTTGTTTGTTTGCCTGTCATTTATTGAAAGCAATAAGCATCATCTTTATCTTAGACATGTGGCAAAAATTCAATAGTTTCGAAGAGAACCGGCGTCAGGAAAGATGACTGCCGGTCGGTGGGTAGACGTAAGACATCATCAGCTGTCAACATTTTGTTCGTCAGGTCGCATCATCATCATCACCATCATCCTTATGCCCATCATTATTATCATTGAGAATTCTTAAGAATTTTCTAATCTTGTTATTGTTATACTTTTTTATTCTCTTTTCGTTACGTTTCGTTTCATTTTTCGCAAAAATAGCAAATTGACGTGAGTTGAGTTCAGTTGATGTGGCATTTAATTTTAAGTTCGCATAGCGAATATAACTAACTATTCGTAGCGTTGCTTACCCGATTTCCCGGACTATCACTTCTACTTTTGTGCCATCATCATCATGAGCTCTGGCAGGAACAAAGACTATGTCTTTGGCTGTCAGAGTATTATTTAAAAAGTACTTAGTAAGTACTTTTCGAAACGCCACTTAAGCTGTTTGCCTACACCGACAGCGAAAGAGAGTGCACTAGCAGTGCCACAAAGTATGCTACAGTTTTCTCTACACTTGCAAGCTCGAGAGGAAGTTTTAAAAGTATTTGTGTTGCGTAAGTGGATTTAAATTAATGTAGAAATACTTCTGTCCTCGTTCATACTTCAGTTGATTTTTTGTGTTTTTCTTAACAAAAGCACCCAGACAGACAGGCAAACACATATACTCGTATGTAGTACTTAGTATGTCATAGGCTTAGAGAGAAAAGACAATAGAATATTTTCCAGATATTTGGCTTTTTCAACTATTTAGTTGTTTCCAGTTTGTTGAGGTTATACCATGCTATGCAAATAGACAAGCATAAAATCAACAAGAAAGCAAAACCAAGTAATGAGTAAATCACTTACTCATACTACTTCCTTAGAGACACATAGAGAATTCTTTACCTTTACTTTAGTACTTACCCAATGACAGTTTTTCACCAGAATCCGGTGGCAGTGTAAAGCCGAGTAGAGCCATGGAAGCAATCAGTACGCATGGTATAATTAAATTAAAAAAATAGTACAAGGTCCTGCGTCGTATGATAATGGCGAATGTAATATCAATATATGGTTCTGGGCAGCAATTATAGTAGATCTCGTTACGTTTACCAGGCACACCTAAATGTCGAGGGAACATAGTAAATTTCGAGAAAAAAACACACATTAGCTTAAATATATTATCAAGTGGAAACCAATCGTTAACTTCATAGGTTTTGGCTATGGCTTTGTATCATTCCTGGCTAAGTTCAGACTTCAAGACTTGCTTATGTACGAGTATATACATAATTTTAAACTAATTAAGTAGTAGTTTATTGTGTAATATAGTTTTCTGTTAACCAAATGTTCAAAAATTTAAGTAACAAAATTCAGTTCATAAAATTCAATTATATTTTTTTTGTTATAATTTTAATAGTTCAATTTTATTAACAGAGAAATAGAGAGAGAGAGAGAGTTAGAATTAGAGAATGAGAGTTATATGTAGTATATAGTATGTATATATATATATATTGTATATAGAGCGATAAAGAGTGAAAATAGAGCATGAAGAATTGTATAGAGATAGAGTGGCAGAAATTTTGAGATATGAAAGAGTTGCACATGCATGTTGGTTGGTTATAAAGAAATGAATTTAATAATTAAGAATCGAATAGAATAGAATAAGAAATGAAATGAATTGATTGTAATGATTGGAAAGTTGGTTAGCTATTAAGAGATGATTGTGTTATTTGTAAGTTTATGTATGTTTAAATTCCATTTTCCTGTAGCAAAAGTCTTTAAAAAAAAATTATAATTAAATTTTATAATAAAATAAAGATGTATGCATTTTCTATCAAAATTTACTTAACCTACTTCATGGCATACAAAGTAATCTACATTTCAATTGTTGATTAAATCAAGCAGCTAATAGTATAGCAGAGTTAATTCTTGGTTCATCATATATGCAATTTACAATAGTATAACAAGAATGCCATATGAAAATGAGCTTAAAATCATATTAAATAGTTTATATACACTGTTATATGAAAGCAGATTGTTATGAATGATTGATTTATTGGGTTATTCGGAATATATATTTTTTTTGTTTTCTCAATAGACGACTTATATATATTTTAAACCGTCTTCCAAAAGAAAGGACTCTATTTTTCTTCTTTTTTTTTTTTTTGTTATGTGGGTTACCTTTTTTTGGAAAACTGGTGCTTGTCATGTGGTCCCATATAAATTTGATCAAGATCTATCTAGTAATTATCTGTTTGTTACCTCAGAACTTTTTTGTAGGTGAACTGATTTTGATGATTCATTATTTATTTAAAAGCCGGTGCTTGTCATGTGGTCACATATAAATTTGATCAATAACTATCTTGTAATTATATGTTTGTTACCTCAGAACTTTTTTCTGCAGGAACTGATTTTGATGATTCTTTATTTATTTGAAAGCCGGTGCTTGTAATGTTGTCACTTATAAATTTGATTAAGATCTATCTAGTAATTATCTGTTTGTTACCTCAGAACTTTTTTCTAAGTGAACCGAATTTTTCTCTTTTTTAAAGCTGCTGCTTGTCATATAGTTCCATATAAATTTGATTAAGATCGGATCAGTTATTTTTGAGTTATTTTTAATAGTGCGTGTTCAATTAGCGCTACTTGAAGTCAGTTTTCTATTTTGTTAAAATTTTGCATTCTACAGCCACGTGTCATATGTCACAAATCTATAAATACATAAAATCGTAAGCCTTTTCGTGTCTGTGCACGCTTATCTCAGCAACGGCTGAACCTATTTGTATACAGTTTTGACTGATGTATTGAAGCAAGCTTCGTGTTACATTTAGCGTTTATTTTTATCGATATCGACATGCTTAATCAAAAGATATTCATATTTTTATTTCTGTTGCCTACTTTTTGGCTGATTTTCGAATGTTTTCCTTTTTATCTGCGAGGCAACATTAAAGATCTGATAATTAGGAAAAAAGATAACAAAATACACGCTATTACAAACATATTTAGAATACCACGCGTACGAAGTCGGGGGCACAGCTAGTCATTACATAAATTTAACAGCTGATCTGGCAACGCTTACGTAAAAAAATCGATTGACGAAAGGCAATAGTTCTTGTTTGGTGCCCTATCACATATGGTTGGTGAAACTCATCCCGATGTATATGAAGGGGATGTGTTGACGGTAAACCAGTGTCAAAACTGGTTTCGAAAATTTCAATCACCATGTTCTGGAAGGCCAGTTAAAGCTGATGAAGACGAAATACAGACAATCATTGATGCAAACCGGGAAACAACAACTTGTGAGATCGCTTAGATATTAAATTTATCTAATTCAACCGTTTATGACAATTTGAAACACTTTGGTTTTATCTCAAAGCTGGATATATGGGTTTCACAAGTTCATAAGGAAAAAAATGTGTGCCGTCGCGTTGGCGTGTGCGATTTGCTTCTTAAACGGCAAGAAAATGATCCGTTCTTGAAGCGCATCATGACTGGGTATGAGAAATGGATTGTCTACAACAATGTTAAGAGCAAGAGATCATGGAGTAAAAAAGTTGAACCTCGAAAGCCGATATGCATTAAAAAAATGTGATACTATCTGTTACCGGACAATACAACGATAAATTCGGAAGTATACTTTCATCAGCTGGACAAATTAAATGATTCACTTAAACAGAAAAGTCTATAATTAGTCAATGGAAAAGGTGTAGTGTTCTACCAAGATAATGCGAGACCTCATACAAGTTTGGTAGAGTTTTCAAATCAGTCTCCAGATCTGGTAGATTCTGATGATTACCTGTTCCGGTCTCTACAAAACTTTTGAAGTCAAAAAAATCACATGGATCAGTTTCATGCCAGCAAAGAACAATCATTTTATGAGCGTGGAATCATGCTACTGCCAAAAAGATGGATGGATCAGAATGGAACCGTAAGAATATCGTAAATAAAAATCATAAAAAAAAAAAACCGAAATTTCTTTCCGAACAATCCAATAATATGTTGTCAAGCAATGAATATAGCCTTCAATCACAGAAGTGTAGACGGATGAACAAACTTGATTACAAAATCATATCTTTTAGTGTACCTAAACTCAAAAAATAAATCTATTTCTCATTCAAATTTCCTAATCTAATTTAAGTTAAAAAAAAAAAACTTTTCACTCATATCAACAATTTTCCCATTACCAAGATCAAGTTTATTGAATAAATTCAAATGAAATCTACTTCAACTTGACCAATTTCCGTTTAAAACTTACTAGTACACAGAGATCTAATGGCATAAATTATGAACTTTCATTTCTCTCAGTCTCCAGATCAACACAACAACAAACCAAATTCAATTATTAATACTCATTTCTGTGTAGTATTTCTTTGTTCCCTTATACGAGTATCTATCTATCTAAGCACAATAAAGGACTAAAGTATTTTTGCATAAAAAATAGAAACGAAAAAAAAGAACAGAAACTCGCTTAAGAAATAACTTAAATACAAACTCATGGAATTGCTAAAATTGTAAAATTGTGAAAACAAAGGATGAACACACACACAAAACAATAATATTATACAATGACAAAGGATAACGCAGAATCCTATCGCGACGGGTGGGTGAATGCAGTTTGAATGCAACAAAAAACTATGCCAAAAAAGGAAGGAAAAAAAATGCAAAATATATAAACAAATTACGCAAAAGATAAAAAACTAAAATAAAGAAAATGAAGAATTTGTTGCACTAACTTTTGGCTCAGCACTTTTGTTTGCTGCAAACTTTTTCGCTCTGTGTACTTTTTGTTTTTCCCTTTTTTTTTGTTGGTTAGTTTTTCATTTCTTTTGAATGTGGTAAGTTAAGGGAAAACTTTTATGGGTGACTGTATGAGTGTGTGTGTGTGTGTGTATGCGCTAAATTAAAGAGCTTTTGCACTGTAGAGGAGTATATGTGTGCATCTGTGTGAAGTTGTGTGTATTTTTGAAGTTTATCCGTGTGTGTGTGTGTGTGGAAAACTAAAGTATTTGTCTTTTAATTTCTTAATTGGTTCGAGTGCGTGTCGTTGTAGTTTAAGGCTTTTTTTTTCTCCTTTACTTTTTGGAGTATCCGCAACTGAATAGAGATCTCACTCAGTCTTTCCATGTCTGTTCATGTGTTTGGTCCACAGAAACTTCGTTATGCCTTGCTTTCATTTGGTTGGGGTTTTGGGGTTTGGTTTTCAGGTTTTAGGTTATGGGTTTCAGGTTTTTTTGTATATCAGATTTATTCGAGTGTTAGCAGTATGAGAAGAAGTTTGTGTGCAGAAATGTGCAATTTAAGCTTAGTAGTACTTTTAATTTAGCATTTGGTTTTTACTTAGTGTTGATGTTTGTTATCATTGTTTATGATGTATGTACTTATAAAAAGTTCCTCAATGTTTTTTTGTGATTTTTGTTTCAGACTTTTGGGATTTTTTTAAGCTACTTTAATGAATGAATGTGTGTATCTGTGAGTGTGTTTAAAAAATGTTTGATGTAATTAAAAGCAGTTTCTTTTTATTTATTTACTTATAAGTACTTATTTTATTTCGTTTCTAATAAACTAAGTGTGTGTGTGTGTGTGTGTGTGTGTGTAAAAAGCTGCCAACCGGGCATGCATAAGCCTTGTTTTAGCATAACGAGCTCCTAAATGTATGAATGCTTTACTATTTATTGTAAGTAAGTAGTAAGTATATTTCGCTTTAAACAAAATGCAAAAGAAAGATCTGTCACAGTATACAATGACAGTCGATTGATTGATTGATCGATCGATTGATTGAATTGAATTAGTATTGTATTTTTTTTTTGTACTAACTACATGCCGAAATAGTTCTTACCTTATTGATTATAAAACACATCATTAGTTTTTTCATGAATTTCGCACAATTTTATAGCATATTTTTAAGATTGACTGAAGCAATCTATGAAATATGCTATGGCAGTGTGCCTGATATTTCAAATTGAAATCATTTTTCTTATTTTTTATATTCTTTTTTTATATAATACAAAGCGAAACATTTACGCGGCTATTTCGGACTTGTTAAGTTAGAGCGCCCAAATGTATGTTTTAGAAATTGATTCTTTCATTCTTTTTTCAGTGAGTGGTTGGTGAGAACACTGGTTAAGTAGTTGAAGTTATAAATTGTATGTCATGTTATTGTATATCGGTTTTTAAAGAGTAGAGTTTAAGAGTGTTTTGTGTTTACCATACTGCCATATTCTAGGGAAATTGTTATTTTAAATTTTCATTTTATTTGTGTGTGAGTTGTGTGTTTGTGTATGTGTGTGTGTGTGTGTGTCCCTGAACATTAAACAACATTTAAACCGGAAATACATAAATTATTCGGCAGCAATAGCAAACTGCCCGATCATCCGTACACCGAAAAGTATGCAACAAAATGCTCACGTAAATCACATTGAGTGGTGGTGGTTACAATGTGTTTTTCCCCTCTTTATTTAAATGGTTGCTTTCTTTTCCTCTTTTTTTTTTGTGAGCAAGATTTATTTATACATTTTATTTGATTTTTTTTAGTATTTTTTTTTTAAAGGATTTTTGTTTCACTTCTTCTTTTCGGAGGAGTGAGTGAGTAAATAAGTGAGTGAGAGCTTTAAAAATGAATGCGCTTAAAATTATGCAATGGAAAAAATGAAAAATAGTTTTTGTCATGATGTTATTTTCTCTCTTGTTTTTTGTCTTTTTCTGTGTTGTTGGTGGTCCTTTGTGCCACTTGTGCCTTGTGTAATTGCTAAGCTTAGCTTTGGTTTGTTTTTTTTTTCTCCTTCTTCCTTTTAAGAATGAGAAAAAATGAAATATGCACGAAAGTATGCTACATATTTCTATCTGGTGTATAGCTTTTATGTTTTCATTAAATTGCTTAAACGTGCGTTACGCACAAACGACCGACTCCTTGCCTTTTCAGCCAAGTATTTGAATTTGTATCTATGTTACACACATAGTAACTGTGTATGTATGTATTTATGTGTATGTGTATCTGTTTGTGTATGCCTAACAGTTTCGTCCAAGTATATGTATCTGTAACTGTATCTGTGTGTATCTCTCTGCCTTTTCAGTTTGCTGAACAATCAATCTTGCTTGCTTGCTACCTAAGCTTTTTGGTCATCTTCCATACACCGCTTACTCACCCAGTAGTTCCCACTCGCCGTTGAGCACGTAACTGCTGATATCACCGCCAGTTTCATCTTGTAATTGTAAATCCAGCTGTCGTGTTTTTTTTTAGATTTTGGTTTTTGATTTTTTTTTAGGATTTTTTTTTTTTTGTTTTCATAAGGAAAATATAGTTTTAGGCATAGAATTGTTAGAAATATGAATTGATAAGTTATACAGACCAAAAGTAAAATAAAAAATTGTACATATACATATAAACTCAAGAGACTGCCAGAAAGAAAAGAGTAGACTACAATATTTGTATTTTTTGTAAATGGATGACTGACAGTATACTCCCTTTTTCAACTTTTCGGCTGTTTTGTTTGTTTTTTTTTTGGAAATTCTACTCAAACCTGAAATCCATCATAGGTCCAACTGCCGAATTTCATTTCGCAACGTTGATCATCAAATGGAAACCATGTTATATCGATTTTGCACGTTGACTTAAATATACCCGGGGGCACGTAGAGACATGACCCATTATTCCGGACAACAACATTCGTTTGATAGGTGCCATCGAAACCTTCATCGGCACTGTTGTACATAAGGACATCGGGTTTCCATATACGATGCGGCGGTATTCGTAGATCCTTGACGCCACCATAATCAGATGTATTCCAGCGTAGATTCATGTCATTCCATTCGAGTTTGAGCCAAACATTCGTAACGAGCAATTGATTTTTCTCGTCCTGTGGGCATAAAACACAAAAACACAACAACATTAATCAGTAAAAAGAACCAGACCCATATAAATAATGAATGTGTGTAAATGGGAAAAATGAGTGAATATTTGCATATCAAAAATGCATTGATTGTTTATTATGCAATTGTGAGTGTGTGTAAACAACAAGAAATCATTTTTAATCTCTCATATTTCCCACTCAACTTATGACATATTGATGTTAATACAACAAAACTGTGTGTGTGTATGTGTTTTTTTTTTTCTTCTTTCACTTATTCATTATTTCGCACGTCAATTTTAATTATTTCCAATGCATTGCTTTTGCATATTACATAGGCATCATCATCAGCCCTTAGTAGCAAATAATGCTAATTGGCTTTTCAACGCCATGCATGCCTAAAAGTATGCAACAAACATTATATTCATAGACTTTATCAAACACAACAAACATCAAAATATAAAACAGCAGAAAATCTAATTTGCACATGTGATGATGTTTAATTTATAAGCAAATTTCATTATGTCCTTTTGTAAAATGAAATCCCAAACCCAGCATTCATGTGGTAGTAGATACAATCATACATGGATGATGATACTCGTGCAATGATAAAATACAAACAGAAATTCAAAAAACCTCATATGTACACATTGAGAAAATCTTGAGGACATTGGATTTACATCTTGCACATTCGGTTGTCATTACAAGTGAAATTTTCTCACTTCAAGTACAAAAAATCTTGAATCAATTATGTTTTGTTGCGTTTTCAGTAACCTTAGGAACTTAATTCAAGAACAATGATTCTTTCTTTAAGTACGTTTCCTGTTCATTACGAACCATACGTGGTCTTGTCTTAAGACCAAAACAACTTAATATGAAACCATCTTAGTCTCAAAACAAGAACGCATTGTACCGAAATGAGATTTAAGACCTCAGCTACTTAAAATGAGCCTATTTTGGTCCTGAAATAAGTACATTAAAAAATTCAAACAGCCATGTCATGGAAATCGCCAACGGTTTTGCAACGAATTTTTTTCGAATATGACAAAATAAATCATCGGTGTCATAGAACAACAAGTGATTTTATTCTTCGAACATAGATGTTTGAATGAATAGCCGCCGCTTTTTGTTTGCAATTCGTCTGATTGCCACTTGCAAGGGTTATTGCGCTTGAGATAGAAAGGAAACGCCTGTTATCAATGGAAAAAACGGTGCGTAGGCGCCTTAGATGTTTATCAAACTCTCTGTCACATTCATTGTAAATGCAATTTTACTTATGCATATTTTTCACTAGCTTTATATACAACTACTGCATGACAAAGGTACGTTCTTTATGATATACAAACAACAGTGCCACCGATTTTGCAACTGGCTACAGCGCATGCAGACATGCCACCTTTGACCAATGCTATTACTAAAACTTTTAGTAAAACTAATTACATTCTACACATTTTTAAAACAAATTTAAAAAATCACACATTAGTACTTTGTTTTATCATATCAACAAATTGAATTGCAAACAAATTCGAATCCTCGAAAATGACCAGCATTGCATGTTGTTTTGCTGCTTGTTTCTTTTTGTTGAGCTATCAAATACGGTTTTGTAAATGGCGAATTTTTCCTAAACACAACTGAAATGTTGAATTTTTTTAATGCAGATTACAGTGGAAAACAGTTAATTACAATTGTGGGTACTTTTTTAAATTTAATAACACTACATAAAGGAGAATTTAACCAAAACGGGTCTTAAAAAATCGGTGATTTTAAATCGCCAGTTGGAGATTTCTGTGACACAGTGAATTGGAATTGCGTTGAAATTGAGGCGGAAGAGATTTCCATGACAAACCTGTATGACTAGACTCAAACGGGATTTGAACCCGTGACTTTCGGATGTCAGCTCGGCACACTAACCACCGAGTCAACGAAACAGTCATATAATAAAACATAAATAAGCGTGAATCGTTTGAAAATTATAGTAACTTAATTGAAAATTGCTGACTTCAAGACCGAAATTGTCTCAGTTAAAGTGGTTTCGTTCTTAATACAAGACAACATTCGTGTTTGCGGATTTTCAACACCGAATGGTGTCAATTTAAGTACAATGTTCTCGGTTTTCTCTCTTTCTGTGTATTCATTATCAGAACTTAAGAAAAAAGATGAGAGCAAATTTCAGAGAACGCATACCAAATACAACTCAATTTGGTGTGTTCTATATTTAAGAACAATCGATGCTGTTCTTAGACCGGCGCTTTTCTCTCCGTGTAGTCATTGAATGCTATACATAAATGTATTGTTGAGTGGTTTTACAAAATGACCCACACAATAAGATGTATGTGCACACACACACCCAACTAGTCAACTGCAACTACAAATTCGAATAGGTTTATTTGCTTTTATTTTATTCTATGTTCATTGCTCACATTCTCCATCAATTCCACTCCACCATCTTCTGTCCATTTTGCTCTTGCCCTTCTTGTAATCCTAATGCATTTACTTTAGTATGTGTCGGTTATGACCAACCACAATACCATATATGAGTATGTACTACTAAATGGATGTGTGTGTTTTCTTTCACTGTTGAATTTGTACTGCAATCGATTTCATTTTAGAGTTTTCCATTTCCCACTTTCCAAAAAAAAAATAGAAAACACACCAAACAAAATAAAAGGCAAATAAATGTAGCAAAAGGCACTTTGACAAGGTTCATATTTGTGCTTGTGGATCGTGGCTAAAATGAAGTCAAGCTGACTTGGCTTCGATTCGATTCTATGGTACGAGTATGACATTTTTTGCAGTTAGTGATTTTTACAGTGAAAACGGAAATTGTTGGCAATGTGGTGAGTGGTTACCGTGTATTTCTTTCCGGATATTTTCCGGATTTTTTTTTTTTTCGGTTATTTTCATCACAATTTTTTTTATTTTTATATTCATTATGTCATCGCCTTTACAAGAAAATAAGCATTGATTGGTTATGTTTGATTAAAGGAGGACAAGAAATTCAATGAAATTTTTGAATTGCAACCTTAAGTTTAATACTTTATATGCATTGAGTATATAAGACTGCAAAACACTTTTAGTAAGTGATTTAGTATGATTTTAAACATAAATTAACATGATGTAAAGATCATTAGGAATACCAAATAAGAATTGTGGAAAAATATTTGAATATGTCTCCATATATTTCCTTGTAACAAACTCCTCCAACTCTTGACGAAATATTACCACCACTTACTCATCAAGTAGAAAAACCATTAAAAACTTGTGTAAGTCATAACAAAGTCAAGCAAAACCATAGCATACGATACCATACGAAACCAAACCAAACCAAAAAGTCATACCAGATATCTCAACTCGAAGGACTTAACATCTTCAGTTTGTTCGTTGTGCTTTTTGCAGACGACTTCCGCTCTATTTCCTTTATTTATTTGAAGAAATACAATTTTCTTGCGCAATTATGAAATACAAAATAAACAGCAATGCTTATGGGTGGTTGGAGGAAGGCATGTGTAACACTCACTAGCAAGGCTAGAAGGCTATGAAAATATTGTATGCAAATAGAAAAAAAAAAAAAAACTGAAGTGAAAAACAGGAGAAAAAATTGGGAAACGGAAAACTCCAAGTTTAATTAAAAATATGTAGCCAAGCGTCGTTGCGTCATCGTCATCACCATCACCATCATCATCATCACTTCCATCATCACCGGTACTAAAGCAAAGTGAAGTGTGGTGTAAAAGAACTTCAAATGTAGCATACTAGTACTAAGTAAGTGATGAAGAGAGAGGTATAGGTATAGGTTCCTATGAAATAAAGTGTGTGGGTGGGTATTCAGTCAAATTAAACTCATATACATACAAAAATGAAGCTTATAGTTTGGGATATTTGAATAAAAATGTGATTACACTTAAAATGGAAAAGAAACAAACCAAGAAAATATAAAAACATTTAAATGAATTAACCCTAAGCCAACTCAATTTTCTTTTTGAAGAATCTTTAAGTAATTTATGGTATACTTAGTAGCAAAAGTGCATTGACTTCTTTCACTTTTTGAAATATTAAATGTCAAGTTGTATTGAAAAATGCATTAAATGTTTGAAAGTGTAATCACTATTCATTTGTTTTCTATACACCATTCTGAGCTTTTATATAAATTAAAAGAGCTGCCTAAAAGTAGGCAACAGCTCATCAATTGTTAAGCTAATCTCAACTTGGCTTGCGCTACATTTAAACTTCATTACTTATTCGCCCATTCTTGCATCCTTTCATTTCATTTCGATATCCTTTCGTTTTATCATTGCTGAAACACGTTTTTATTCCTCTCCCTCTCTTCTACACATCTCCTTCAATTCTTTTGCTCTTTTATTTGCCTTTCTTTGCCTCATTTTTTTTTTATTTTGATATTATTCCTGCTTATTTCCCTCATTGACGCCAATTAATCTGTGCTCGTTTTCTCGCTTTGTCTGCGCCTTTTAATTAATGCGCTCCGTGTTATCCTTTTCTGTTTCCTTACTTCCTTTCTTTGTTTCTCGTCATTCTGGTCCACTTTTTTGATGCCTGAACTTAAGCTTATGTTTTAACATCTGTGAGAAATCTATGTGATGCAATTACATTTACTAATTACCACTAATACAAAGGAAGTTAATAGCTGCTAGCATTACCTTTTTGACTTCTTTGTATTACAAAATCAACCTTTAAAGCGAATCAAATGATTATTTTCTATTCAATGAAGATTACTTTAAATTTATTCATAGTTAATACCTTATGTTGTGCAATGTAACCTTATTTGTTTCCAGTGTTCTGGTTCTTGCTCAGTATATTAACTTTGTCTTCTCATTTATCTCAATTTACCAAATGGTAGTAGCATTGTATGCTTTTAGGCTTCTCACATTTGCCAAGTAAAGAATATTAAATTTCCCATCAAATCACATAATGATTTTGAAGCTTCTGTTTCTAATAAGTAGCATAAATTATCTCACAGTAAGTTTATATTCTCTTATTTATGCATACTTGAATTCAATATGAATCCTTTTAACTTTACCTTATTCACAATTTTATTATATAGATGCACTTCAAACTTAAAGCAACTCAAATTTCTCACAATAAAGTACGAAAATAGTACAATATTTTGTCAGAGTGACTTTCTCTCTATTTCTTTTCCCGTTAGTTTATTTGTCATGTGTGTGTCATCTATATATATACTGATAACACTCAACCCTGTAAATATTTGTGCCAGAAAACTGTCATTTTCTTAATGGAGTTTCGTATGTTTACTCAAGGCGACAACTTCATATGAACACATGAATGATGAAGACAATAGACAAGAAGATTTGTTTGCTGCTAGAAAATGAAGTATTTTTCTTATTGGCACTTTATTGCTTTATTTTGTTGATATAAATACCAGTTGTTCTATTTTTATATAAAATGCCTTTAGCTTTGATTTCTATATTAAGACGTGTGGAATAGTATTTGTCCTTATTGTTTTTCATGCTGGATTTTTTGTCATTTTGTAAATATTATGACATTTTATATAAAATGATATAAGTTTATTAAAGGAAATATTTTCTAATCGTAATGAAATGAATTTTATACCATTTACTCTAGTCTGCTCAGGTATTATTACTTTGCATTGATGTTGTTACCTATGGAGCTGTGTTTTGTGGTGAAAAATTGTCTTCAGCAAAGAAGCTTATTTCTGGTTGAATGAATAAGTTAATAAACAAAACTTCAGAATATGGTCCGATTAACAACCACAGGCAATACAAGATTTGTCCCTTCACAGTGCGGTTTATGGTCCGCACGAATTTCTTCAATGATAACAATGGGAATAACGTTGCCGTCAACGATACACATAGTGACAGACAATACGCGATTTCTTGGACCAAATGTGAAATAAGTTCGGTAAGAAATTTTTCGTGCTTAATGGACCGGTGAATTGGTCTCCTTGATCGGAATTGTCAAATCAGTCGTATTTGCCGATAAACCAGGGTCAATTACAGTATTGGAAGACAACATTACTACTGTCAATAGCGAGATTTCAGCCAATCTGCTCGAAAAAGTCTATCAATTATGGAACGAATATAACCACTATTACAAACAACTCAACCCTACAAGAAATGCAATCAGCATCACGACAACTGTTAACAGACACATAGCGTGATGTACATCAGATTCAGTGTGAGACATACAAGATCGAGACAGAAGCATCTTTCCAACGAGTAATTTTTGCAACTCAAGTTATGTTCAGTGTACGTGAGTCATCTTACAAACAATTGCAATCAAATCCAATTCCTATTTATGGTAACTCCCTCCAGATCCCTTCACTCCACGAACTGCTTAGAAGCCAGTCAAAATAATGTTAAAATTAATAAAACTAAATCGGAAAATATTATATTAATTTATTCCTTCGTCTAAGTATCAATCAATTTTAAGTCGAGATATGAGAAATATTTTGCTTTGCCAATTGATCAAAGATATCATCGTTTCTTGGCAAAGGAAATTTATCTCCTGATAATGTTTAATTAATTCCCCCGGAATATAAGTACTACTTATCTACATCGCTTTTCTTTGCTATTCTTTAATAACTTCTTGGGTACTGTTGCATGAAGGATCAGGATTAATATGTTAATATCACCATCCCTGGAATATTTCACCTTGTGTGTTGTCTCGTATCCTACTCTTTAGGATGTTCTGATAGCATATTACATTTTGTCAGTTGTCCGTGTATCAAAAACTAACCAATAGGAATCTAGTATCTATCATCATACGGGTGTCCTAGCTTAAGAATGGGTATAGATAAGGCAGGCTAGACTTAGTGTAAGTTACTTTTAAGTAATGAGCTTAACCTTTAGGTCATTTGCTCTAGCATGGAAGGATTATAAGATTAGTTAGTCCTTTGCTTCAACTTATTCAATATTATAAATACATTAAGAAATATATAAAATACTATCCAAAGAAGTCACGTTACAATACATTACAACAATATAGGGCTGTAATATTCTGAAGCTGAGTGTTCTACTACTATATCCCGTTTGATCAAGTTATCTACTTGCTTGCTTATCTCGTCTCTATCATATGATTGTAGAATTCGAAGCTATTCCACATGTCACATGCGCTGAATTAAGTAAAGAGATTAACTGGCTCAAGAATAAAAAGTCACCTGGTTACGAGCTTATCACTGCTGAGGTACTGAAACAACTTCCAAATAAAAGTATGGAACAGTTAACAAATATAATCAACGCGTCGTTTAGGTTACGTTATGTGTAAATTTATTGGAAAACAGCAGAGGTTATTATGCTCCAAAAACCTGGTAAACCACCTCAAGAATTATCATCATACAGGCCCATATTACTTCTACTCACAGTATCAAAATTATTTAAAAAGCTCCTTGTCAGACGACTTAGCGCAATAATAGAACATATGAAATTGATTCCAAATCATTAGTTCGGATTTCGACAGAAACACTCTACAATTGACCAAGTTCATAGAATCACGCATATGATAGAAAAAACGTTAAAACAAAAAAGAGTCTGTTCCGCCGTATTTCTTGACGTTGCAAAGGCATTTGACAAAGTTTGCCACTCTGGACTGCTCAAAAAACTAAATCTGTTAATGTCCAAACAATATTGCAAAATTTTGCAGTCTTACTTATCCAATCGCTATTTCCGCATTAAACAGGATGACTCTTACTCAAGATTCAAAGAACTAAAGGCAGGAGTACCACAAGGCAGTTTTCTTGGGTCACTTCTGTACATATTGTTTACACATGACCTACCCTCTGACTCAAATTGCGTCACAGCCACATTCGCAGATGACACCGCGCTGGTTGCTGTTGGTGATACCAAAATCGACTCAGCAGAAAATCTCCAGACAGCATTAAATAAAGTTTTGAATTGGACAAAAAATGGTGTATAAAACTCAACCAAACGAAATCCATACACATAGTTTTCACGTATATCAAAACACGGTATAAACCACTCTATATAGGGGGTGTAAAAATTCCATACTCAAATTCAGCCAAATATTTGGGTATGCCACTCGACTCCAAACATCGGTGAAAGGAACACGTCAAGAAAGAAAGGAACGAACTTGAAAAAATGAAATGGCTTATAGGTAGCCGATCAACGTTATCCACTTAAAATAAATTATTAATATACAAGCAAATATTGAAACCAGTATGGAGTTATGGAGCACAGCTAAAGCACAAAAAATACAATCCAACAATATCAAAACAAAGTTCTTAGGGGCATTGTTAATGCACCATGGTATTGCAGAAGTGCTGACATTGAGCGCGATATCGGAGTGAAATCTGTCAACGCAGAAATAACAAAAATTGCAACGGCCCATAAAGTTAGGCTAATAAATCATATAAATAAAGAAGCTTTTACTCTAACTGAAGTCGATGGACTAATACAACGGCTCAAGCGCATAAAACCCAGTGATCTTGCGACTTCATAGAAACTCTCGAATTTAGAGTATAAAAGTAATGTTGTTGGTATACTTAAACTGTTTGTTAGTCATGGAAATAGTTTTATGATTATAAATGGAATTCCTTCATATATTCATACAAAACTTAACAAACTGAATGGAAATGACAATTACCAAGATACATAAATGCAATGTGAAATATATACAAGTATATAAGTATAAACTCGATAAGAAAAACTTAATATTCTGTTTGGTATTTTTTTTACTTATCTTTAAACGAAACGATTTTAAGTTTTTCCCTCAACCACAAATAACTTCGAATGCATTTTTATTTTTATTCTGTCACTTTGTTGACTTGTTCAATTTGATTTGATTCAATGAGCCGCCTGGTCATGACACGAAAAACATTTATCAAGTTCTTGAATTGGTTCCCATGCAATGAAAGTAGTAAGACTTTGACTTCCAGCCATCGCAGTAGTTTACTTCAAATAAACAAAAACAAAAAAACAACTTCAAATAAATGAGAGTCAATCAATTGCATTGCTGTACTTGTGACAGTTAAAAACTTCCCGAAAGTATTGCAAACCGCAATGATGGAATGCATCTCATCTACTTGTACTTACTTAAGAGTAAGTTGAAAATATTTTTAAGAAATTTTCTTCATTCGATTGTCACTTGCAGTTGTTGGCCAACTCTTTCAATCGGTTTTTTATTTCTTTTCACTTCTTTGTAGCCACAATGTATATCTTTTTTATATTATTTGTTTTTGAAACTGAAGTCATAAAAAGATTGGACTTACTTCAATTTACTTGACTTACTCCATTTGTGTCAACTGAAGTCTCCTCCTCCAGCACTGGTTTGTTGCTTATCGCAAATGTTTCTGAGTGATTAATTTTTAAGAGGACTGAACCACCCACACAAACACATATACCTCCTGCTAAACAATATTAAGTTGTTAGAATTTTTTATTGCTTGTTATCCTGCTGGCAAGGAAGGACAATAGACATCGTTTTACATCCATGAGAGGAGTGTGTGTGTCAACTCTAAAAACAAGTATACGTAAGAGAGCTAAAGATAAGATGCGTAAATGCTAGGGAGCGCCTTTGTATTGCACTTGAAGGATCACAAGGATAATCATTCTTTAGCATCTAAATGCATTTTTATCGCACGTGATTTATGAAGGCAAGACAAAGACAACAATGCCAGTATGAGAAAAAAGGAGACACAGAAAAAACGCACATGATAGAAAATAAGCATGAAAAATGACAAAGAAAGAAAAATGGAAGCAAGGATGGAAGAAGATCAGTATATTGTTATAGAGGCAGCCCATAACTAGGTAGCAAAGCAACAACTTCAAAGGCAATACAATAGAATAAACAAGAAGAAATAGAAGTTGAAGGAGAAAGAGAAACAGAAGAAGAAGGGGAAGAATTAGAGTGTGGAATGTGGAATGTGTGTGGAAAAAAGTTGAACACTAAAGTGCAATAACAAAACAAATGAAAGAACAACAGCAAACAACAACAAAGTGTGCCATAATTGCGCTCATGGGAGGTCAACTGTAAAAGGACGCCGAGGGTCGACAACTGAACTGAGTTGAGTTGAGTTGAGTCGAACGAAGAAGGCAAGCACCAGGACGATGAAAAATTTACATGCCTACAGCACAAGTTATTCTTATTTTCACTTTATGTTTGTGTAAGTAAGTAAATGAGTATGTGAGAGTGTATGTGTTATCCTGGCAAGGCGACAGCTGAAAATTGCATTTGAATAAGTTAGAATTTATGTGCCTCTAACTTATGTCCTTCCTGCTTGGCACAATTCTTGTCTGTGTTTATACTTAGGTATGAAACCTATGCATACCATAGGAAGGTAAGCGAAATTAGAAAGTAATCATGTTTGCAACACAATAATGTCACCCTTGAAGAACCCAAACACATTCAAACTACTTAAGAAATAAAGTGATGAGTACAGAAAGTTGAATACCATCATTTTTGTGATGCCTTTCTGTAAGACATTACAATCACATATCACTTGAAATCACCTAAAATTCAAGCAGTCTACCATATATTTACTGAGTACTACATGCATCATCAACATTTGTTTGCCTTGGTCAAGTATTTAAAAGATTTCCAACTGAAACTCATTTCTATTCTCCATAAACAAATAAAAGATACTCCACCACCACCATAAAGTAAAGTGTTATTCCTGCTGGACGAAAGCAAAACGACTTATTCAAACAGATGCAGCTGCATTTGATTGATGGTCTTTAACATCATCACTGTTCTCATTCTCCTCCTGGTGCGACTTAAGTGAGTGAATGAGTAAATGTTCAGATGGGTCCAAGTATATATGTATGTACGTAGTATGTGAATGACTGATTGAGTGTCGCTCACATACTTTCTTTTTCTTCTTTTTCACCAAGTCCTGTTTTAAGTGTTTTTCACTGTCCCTCTTTTTTGCTTTCTTTCTTTCATATTTTAGCGCACTTTCACTAGATAGAAGTGTGTATACATGCATAAATGCATAATCTAAGATAAAAGCATTCGCTCCCAACAAATGGGGCCACGATATTTGTATGTCGACAGGACACCATTGCATAGCATAATATAGCATAGCATTCTGTGATAAACTGGATAGAATAGAAAGGGATAAAATAGTAGGATATGATAGCAATCAGGTCAGTAGTGAAAAAGCACTAAGTCAGTCAGTCAGTCAGTCAGTTAGTCAGTCGATTCCCATGCCTGAAGAGCTGGCAACAAAGTTGATTTAGTGCGGTTTTCTGTGTGAGTTGAGTCTCTCAACTCATTAAATAAGCGCAACTCAATGGAGCATGGAGCTCGGGTAACGCATTTTTATGCTCATTAAGTCAATCTAAAAGGTAAAAGGATTACAACTATTAGACCTGAACTAAATGGATGCAATCAAGTGGGTCTGAATTTCATTATTAGGTGGTATATTGCAATTAAGGTGACTAGAGAGAGAGACCACAAACAAAGTGAACTTTAGAAATTAGATTTTAAAACTTTTTAATTTAATTTCACACCAATTAATTTTCACTCCTTATATAATCATCACAATATTTTGCATCTTTAAGTTTAAATATTTTCTAAATTTTTCTTTTTTAATGCTTTCAAGTTTTGACAGCTTTCAGCAAACGCTGCTTTTCCATTGCAGCTCAAATAAACTATTCACCAGGTCCTCAAGAAGTCAGAAATAAGACTGCAATTTCTTATAAATTTCTTCTCTCTTGTCCAATGCATCTGTCACATTCATTTCAGGTGTGTGAAAATTTTATTTATTTTATTTCTATTTGCATTTCAAAAAAAAAAAAAAAAAAACACTGCACCTTTATATGCACTTTATCCACTACAGTACTACAGTGTTGCCTAAAAGCATACCACATTCACATACATATAGGATAAGGAGGAGAAGGATTTTTTTTTTCGCTTACTTCACAAGCGAGTGAATGCAACTTCCATTTTTTATATATTTTTGTGTTGAGTTGCAAACTTTTATTTTTTGTTGGAATTTTGCAAAGTAACAACTTAGCCAGTGACTGTTGCGCTTTCTTTGCTTTCACAATATTTTTCAAGCATTTGTGTTGCCATTTGCATCCTTCAGTTTTTCTAGTAGAACTTTGTTTTTGTTGCATCTTCTTGTTGTAGTGCCATTTTACTCGGGCTGAGCTCCTTTTTGCAATGCATGCTTTTAGGCTTTGTCGACATTTGTCTTTTGTTTATTTGCTCCATTTTACTAAATCACAACTTCTTTACAGGAACAACAAACAAATGAATGAATGAATGAATGAAATAACGAACGAACGAAGGAACGAAAGAGTACATGAAGAAGGAAGGAAAGAATGAAGAATCTGCCATAGCTCATTCACATACTAGTATGTATATGAATCTAATATGAATTGAGGTTGTGTGCATGGGAAAAGAGAAAATAACAAAATGGAAATGGTGGTAACAGTCGTATTTGCCACCTGAATAGGACAGGTGTTGCTTGCTCCATAGCTTCTCCATGACACACTCCCATAGACTAAGGCATTGTGTATGTGTGGATGATGATGATGATGAGAACTTTACTTAAATGGGAATAGGTGTTGTATGTGTTCAAAAGGAATTCAGGAAACGGCGTCGTCGTTGTCCAATGATGACTTCTGGTTTGAGAGTTAGGGATATGTTTCTTTGCTGAAAGCATGCATTCTTCAGACATGCACATGTTGTTGCAACATGAGTGAATGCGTGAATGAATGAATAAATGACTATGAAGGTGTATGTACGAGTATGTTTGGGGGCAAGTGAGTGACACAACGTTGACTTATAATTTTATTTTTACTACTGTGTAGTGGTATCTTTTGTGCTTAGTTAAAAAAGCCATAAAGCCACACTATCTCAATGTGGCGAGACCTGTGCGTACCAACCGACTCCTGGCACATATAATTAAGATTTCACTTTCATTTTGCAACACCACATTCATTCATTCACTTACTGACATAAGAAACACAGGATGAAATGGTGTCACTTTTAATTTTCTGTTGCATACTTTTAGAGACTTAAGTTCTTTTCAGTGATTTAAGGAAATTTCATTTCATTTGAATAGGTTTTTTTTCTTTTGTACTTACCACATCGATAATTTGCATTAAAGTTAAACCAAAGCTTAATTGTAACGGGTCCGATTCATTTAAAACCGGACGTTCTAGTGTATTATAAGGATCCAATAGATCATGTAACAGTCTCTTTTCATGATATCCTGCTAAGCATTCTGCAAAAACAAAAATTAAGAAGAAAAAAACTTAGTAAATTGAAGTTTGAATGTTAATTTCTTTATTAAGAAAAACCAAAGGAAGAAAAGGAGAAGAAGTTTAAATAGTTTTCAAGTATTTAATGTCTTGCTGTGTGTGTATAAAGTATGCATCAAATTTTGTTCCAAATAAACGAATCTGTGTGTGTGTGTTTGTATGTATCTTGCTGAAAATTTATTGATATGCAAAAGTTTCTAGAGCAAAAAAAAAACTTTTGCTTACTTTCTCATTGTGAACTCGCACGTTAGACTAAAGTTTTATTGAGCTTCTTTTGGCCATTATCTGAGTTCGTAGTAGAACTAGAACAAGAACAAAATACAAAAAACAAGAAAACCGACAAAAAAGAAACCCAAAGAAATCTAAAGAAACCAGAGAAATCCAAGATATGAAGCAACGAAGAAAAGTAGAGAGTGAAAGTTGCTCATAGAGTTTTTTGCACATTTTTTATAGTACTATAGTTTTATGCGTTAATAGCTGCAAGTTTATTGTGTTGTACTCATGCATGCAAGTGTGTATTTGAGTGTGTTTATTAGTGAGTGTGTGTGTGCATGTCTATTATTATCTTGAATTATTTATGTTGCTTCAGTAAAAGTTGTATTCGATAATTCTTATTTAATTCTTATTTGATTGTTCCTTCCTTTGTTCGTAAGTTTGCATTCTGTTTGGTTTACTTTCTAAATTTAGCAATGACAAATGGTCTATACTTTTTTGAAGAAGTCTTACAAACTTATAACTTTGATGTAAATTGTACCATTTTCACAAAGTTAAATAGTTCGTAATTTTTTAAGCACTCATATAATTGTAATTAGGCTTTTAGCACCGCGACAAACTTTACGTATATCTTTTTGTGAAAATCTTTAGTTTAAACACCTTAGTCAAAGATTAGCATTGTCATGATTGGCCTTTCTGTTGGCCAATTCTAGTCGCTCTTTCTTGATTGCTTCATTCAAACGGTCGAGTTGTGCACAGCAGAGGGCAACGTTCCAATCCCACCAAACACTCAACATAACCTTGTTTGCCGTCAATCCATGCTTTGAACTCTTTTCTTGAAGGCCAGCGGCCTTTGACCACAATCGCTTGCGTTGGATATTATCGTATTTAATCCATTTTTCATTTCGCCCCTAATGATTCGCTTCAAAAATGGTTCTATTTCGTTACATTTCAGCAGTGTTTCACTGATGGTTATTCAGTCAATTAAATTTCTTTGAGTTAATTCATGTGGCACCCAAACATCGAGCTTCTTTAAGTAGCCTGCTCTTTTTAGATGATTCCAATCTGTCATATGGTTAATGTTTAGTGCCCCTGCTATCTTCTGACAGCTTCCGTACCGGTCTTGCTCTATCAGTTGCAAAATTTCATCGACTTTTTCAGTGACAGACCGACCAGTGCGAAGTGCATCTTTTACATCGAAATTTCCGGAATGGAATCTAGCAAACCACTCCTGGGTTCGGCGTTGGCACACAGCATTCTCACCGTACACTGCACAATGTTTTCGGCATGTTTTTGCAGCGTCTTTCCCTTTTTTATAGTAAAGAAGCATCACATAGCGTATATCTTTAGATATTTCACTCATATTAAAATCAGTATCACTTTTAACACGAGCAACGAATTACACAGCTCTGCTCACAAGAAATGTAGCTTGAAATGTCTCCCTTCCTGTTCGTTTGACATAATCAGATAAGTGTTGCCAGATCTATGGATGCCAACACCATCTAGTGGAGAAAACCACGGATATTTTTTATATGACCCAATATATTATGACTTCGGTGCCCCCTGAAAATTCCTTCCATTCATTTGATTTGCAATTGAAATAAAATATTTTGTATTTGCAAATATTGGCACAAAACTCCATTTATTTTATTTAGTGAACCGAGTACTCGCTCATAATGAAACAAATGCCTTGTTGTCCGTTTCAAATGCATTCGTGCAAGACTTAAGTACTCATAATGATCGTATATCGACATTTTTAGCTCATGATTTCATATCTGCAGATATACGAAATGATGATATGCAAGTACACAATTGCCAGTCAGGTATCCGATGAGCATAAGGAAGTTTTATTTGCTATCAATTCTCGGTAAAACTATGGTTTCCATAGCTTATTTTTGTTAAAGAATGCTTCGGGTCTATGAATGGGCGTATATAGGCCTTTTTGATGTGCTGGAATCATGTGTGTTTCTATATAGAACAGTAGTACATTCTTGCTGAATCATGACCACTTAGGAATGAAGAAAATATCTTAAATCTTTCAACATAACATCCCTTAATCCAACCTTACTGAACTAATTTTTCCCATATTCATAAGGCACTGTTAAATCAAAATCGCTTTAAAAATATGTCGCCTTTACTTCCGCTTTCGACACCTTCGACATTTCAAGAGGAAAACGAAAAGCAAAAGGAAGGTGGAAAAAAAATCATAAGCAATTAAATACACTAATTTCCGTTAGCTGTCTACAACAATATCAACAACAACATGGGGCCCCCAACCAACGCACACTTTAACACGTTCAGTTATCCGGTGTTGGGGCAACCCTTATTCTAGGCATCCTTTGCTGTTTTTTTTTCGTGTTGTAACATACTACAGCTGTTAGAAGTTTTTATTGCATAAATTAAGCACTGAATGGTGAAACGTCACCTTGACGCTATTAAAATGGGTTTCCTTTTACCTCGATAAAAGAACAGTGACTCCAAGAATGATGACAGAGACAAGGATGGTGAAGGGGGCCCTTGATGGTTGCTACTTGGATGCTGAAGTCGATGTTATAGTTAACCGTTGCTTAACCGAAGCCATTAAGCGTTGGTCGCGTCAAAGCTCAGTCGAGGTAGGCAAACCAAAAAGAAATGATGAGTAAACGATTGAGAGAGAGAAAGAGAGAGAGAGAGAAGTGGAAGAGGATAACGAAGGAATAAACGAAGTTATTGTAAATAGACAACGAGCAATGAGAACAACAACGACGGTCTACACAGATTTGCGCTGTAAAGACAAACTGACTATCAAATGGCTATGCACAGGACCTTTGTATTCTCTTTTTCTGTTATCCTTCTTTGTATTGAATTTTCAGGCTTAAGTGGTTTGGCGCCTGCTCTCACTTTGGCCCGCACTCTTGTTGCCTTCCATTTTTAATATCGTTTAAAAGTGCAAAATAGAGAAAAAACACAACACCAAATAAGAGAAACGATAGAAGATAGAAGTTAGAAAAGGATGCGTTCGGTTTGGTTTTCATTTCATTTAGGTTTTTTTTTTTTTGTGTTTTCTTGGTTTGCGTGGTCTAGAACCCAAAATTGGGCAATTTGTTGTAATTTTGTTTTTAGCTTTACCTATTACAAAGGACCCAGCTCCGAACCCAGACTCATCTTCATTCTTTACTTCTCTCTGCTGTGTGGTATGAAGCTGCCGGAGAAGATTGTTCCACTTTCTCCTCTTGTTCAATGTTATGTTTTTTTGTCTATGAATAAGAAATCTATGACTATGAATGAGGAGACTGAAGAGTGTTTAAGGTTTTTGAGTAAAATAGCAATTACTTTTTCATGGTTGACTGCAATAAAATTGCAATTTCATGCCACGCGAAATGCAACACTTTGTAAAGAAAAGATGAAAAATAAAAATAGAAACCATTTAAAAGTTGTCGACGACATGCACTAAAGGAGGATACAGACGAATCAGACAGACATAAAGACAGTGAGACATAAAGCCATAAAGACAGAAGGAACTTGGCGAGTTGATAGCTATTTTTCGAGCTGTCAAATGCATGTTGCTGACTGAGTGAACTGATTCAGTGAGTCAGTGAGTGAGTGAGTGAGTGAGTGTGTGAGTTGAACCGTAGTAAAAACCAAACTGTTGTACAATAATAGAAAAGTAAGGCAAAGTGAGTTGTAACAAGAATACGATGGTAGACTCAGGGAACACAACTTTTCTCAAGTAATAAATGTCAAAAATGGGGCGGCAACAGAGACTTGTTTAACGTGGCGTATGAGTTATGTCATGTTGTTCTAAGACTATGAAAGCGTTGTCGTCGTCATCATATAAGAAATGTATATTATGTAAGTGGAGATTTCATGAGTTGACGTTGAAGTTTTAAATCTGATTAGCGCTCAAGCGCAACATCATATGAGCTAAGGAAACAAAATTGCTGCTTGTTATTATTGTTGTTGCTGCTGCTGTTGTACTCAAGCGGAAACGGAAGTGCTGCCATAAAGTCATAAACATGCACAGGACTTCAACACACACACACACACATACACAGATACACACATGATTGTGTGTGATTCTGTTTAAGTGTATGTTTTAGTCAAGTAACATTGTGTCGACAGTTCGTGTAGTTTTGGTTTGCATGAAACATGAAGGCAACACCATATTGTACAAGGAAGAGACAGTTCCACTGAGCTCAAATAAACAAGAACAAGAAACCTTTTACGCTCAAACCACTTTGGTTTCGATGATAAATATACGTTATATGCACATATGGCGACTTAGTTTGGCGAAGCTACTAGAATACGAGTAGAGCGTACATACTTGAAGCGAAGTCATGCAAAAAACTTTGGTTTCTATGGTTTTGCTCGTTGGTTGTACTGCCGGACAGACAGATAGACAGACCGACATGCCAACGTTGCTGTCGAAAAAGTTGGTAAAATACTTTTCAAAAACTGCCACGAATGCATGCAATTTACACAAAGCAGTAACAAGAGAACTGATCCCTAAAAATATGCTACAACTTATGCGTATGTTGCGTTGCAAAGCTGCTATTAATAACAATGGCAAACCAACCCAATCCAGCCCAACCGAACCAACTTGGATGCCATTAAGAAGGTGGTAAGGCATGGGTAAAAGAAAACCATGGTATTGAAAAAATGATGATGATAGGTTAAGTGAAAGGCAGTTGAAGGAAACACTAAGAGAAATATTTTGTAAGCTGTTCACAAAAAAAAAAAAAACATGATGAAACCCATTAAAAATTTAGCATAGCATAGCTTAAGAAGCAAATAAATGAAATTATTGTAGAAAGGGAATAATGGAAGAAAGAATAAATAAATAATATTTAGAAAAAATTACTTGGCATAATAAAGTTGTCAGTTCTACGCTTGTCACATTTTTCTTCCTCATCAAATCTTATAGAATATTATTATTAAAAAATTATTATTATTTTGCATGACATTCTTCGCGACAAGCGAATTCTCTTATTTCTTTTTTGTTGGTCTAAGAGAAATCTTCTCCATCACAATGTTTATCTTGCTAAGCAAACTAACCCAACCAGAACAGAACAGAACAGAGCCGAACTGAAACGAATCCAATCTCATTCTTCTAACCAGTTTTTGTATCTTCATAGCAGTCTTTAACATGCATAATCCGCATTGAGCTCAAAACTTACCCAAAAGATTTGCATAAAAAATGAGCACCTAAAATTATGCACATAAATTTTTTTCTTTCTCGCACACACATTTATTTATTCTATTCTATTCTCTTGTCCTTAGACAACGCACACCCTGTACATTGCTTCGACTTCCCTACTGGGTCCTTGCTGTAGTGTTTCTAGTTTTTAGTTTACTTTCATTTTTCTATGGCATATTTTTCTCTTCACTCTCTCTCTCCATCTCTCTATCACTATGTTTCTGTGTCTCTTTATTATAAAGTACTATGCCTTTTGAACAAATTTTTATTTCGTATATTTTTTTCGCTCATTTAAATTAAAATTCTTAAACAAAGTAAGAGACGCCCAAGGGGCAAAACCAAGTGCACTAACGAATGAACGAACCAACGAACGAACGAAAGAACCAAAGTATGAACGATAGAACAATGCTTTTTGCATACTTACAGGAGCAGATCAGAGGGAAGGTTCTTTCTCTCCTTGCAAGTATACAAATATAGTATAGTATAGTATAGGGCTAGTAGAGTGCCTTGTAGGCAAAGCATTGACACCAAAGCACAAAGCTATCAGCTCTGGAAAAGTACAAAAAACGAGAACAAAAAAACAAAAGAAAAGAAATATGGAAAACAAAAACATAACAAAATCTAAAAAGAAAAATGAAAATGAAAGAATGAAAAGAAATGAGAAAAGGGACAACGCCTGATGAAGTGCCCAAATAGCAGCAACAAATGTGACAAAACTGAGTGAGTTATGAGCTCAAGCAGAACAAAATGCGAAGTGCGTGGGTGAGAGTGTCACAGTGTAAAACTTGAAAGTGAAGAAGTGAGGCATAGATAGCACTGGATGGAGTAGATAATATGTATATTACAGAAAAATACTCATAATCAGAATAATAAAATACATAGTAATAATATTAGAAAGCCTTACTTTGGACTAGAGTATCTAGAAACTTGTTAAAAGCATTTTAGCGTTAATAAAATATTGCCATGTTTTTTCAACAGTTCAAATTTTTAAATGATGTTTCATATTTGTCGGCTGAACAAAGCCCGCATAGACCTAGAATCTAAAGCTATGCGATATAAAGTATAGTTCCTGGTACATTGAACGCGAGTAATTGTCGTCTTTGCTTGAATTAAGACCCAGTATACCTATGTTCTCATGGTATGAAGTCATTGACCCCCTAAGTGAATTATGCAAGGTCTTGTGAATGCCTGACCGAAGCAAATAAGATGTTTAATAATACAAACTTCATTCTTTGATGTCCTGTAGTCTAATGATTGCTTTGTTTTATGAATATATCTAATTATCATCTTTATAATATAACATAAACTAACCATAACTAAATCTTGTTTTTCTAGTTTTTTCAGACAACTTAAAGATTTCACAAAAATTTAGCAACCTTTAACCCATTTCCAAGAATTTCCATATAAACCTGTTCATAAGCATATCGCGTGCTTTGCTTAAATACTTCTTTCTTGTTTTGTGTTTATTCTTTCAGCACCTTTATCTCTACTTAATGACAAACGTGTCCGCCTTCTACTAAAAAAGCAGTAACTGTAGACCAGAAAATGAAGATATGCCATACACGCCATACTAATGGACACATGATACAAAAAAAACGGGAAAATAAATAAATATATAATAAAAAATATGATAAATATGTATGCATAGCACGCTTTTAGGCGCTTAAGGTGGTCCATACTTAAAAGATCAATCATGCCAATAACTCTTAATGTTAAACAAAAATAAAAAAAAATATACTGGTACAATATTTGATTGATTGATGTTTGATCGGGCAAAGTCGCTTAAGGAAGTAAATGAGAGAAATGATGAAAAAATATTTGAAGTACATAAAAGCATTAATATTTCTAATGCCATCTAAAGGACCATAGAAAATGAGATGAAAGTGAAGCTGAAAGCCTGAAGGCTGAAGCCACTTTATGGCATACAACAAAGTTGCGGCTAAGATAAGGCAAGAAGGAAAGCCAAGTCAAAAAAAACTCAATTCAGGAGCACATTCATTTTTGTCAATAAGAAAGACACCACAACAACAACACTTCAACATAATATCACATCACATCAACTTATGACTAAGTGTATGCAACAAATGTTTCACTCTTTTTTTATTGTTTCTGCTACACAAAATGCTTCACCTACATAGGATACTTTCTAGTTCCTCCTTTGGTGCGGTTGCCAATGATGATGATGATGATGATGGGGATAATGATGGTGATGCGAGCAATCCTTGTTTCTATCTCACAACATTGGCACGTGTCATCTCAGCGAGTAGAACTTTTTACAACTTGTACTAAAACTCATACACATGTTGTATGTATATTGAGATACACGAATCATTATCATCTTTCTGTGGCATGCCACATACAAACAAAATAGTACTGAAAAAAAAAATAACATCATAAAATGGCACCCCGCAGTCATAGACATTTTCAAGTGCTCCCCACATGCAATTCAAGTTGTCGTAAATGTCACTATTGTGCGCACTTGCTTTGCCTCCATGAAAAACCCCATCTCTCTGGGCCTTTAGGCTTGCCACGCCCGTTACAGTCCTTTTATTGTACCTTTGCCATACGCCCACAACAATAACGTTTCAGAAGCCGCTCATGAGTGGTTTTATGTGTCAAAGTGACAATATGTTGCATTATGAAGTTGCAGCATTCGCTTTGTCGACCTCTCTCACTCAGATACAGTCAGAATCACTTTCTCCCCCCATCTCTTCTCTCCTTCCCTTTCTCAATCCTTCTCTGTCTTTATCCACTATCTCTATCTCCATCTGATGTATGCAATTTTCCTTTTCCTTTTTTTGCGCTAAACAATTTAAACGGGGGCGCACGGGGGCATTTGGGTATGTTGACGTTGTTGTCATTGTCGTTGTTTTTTTTTTTGTTTCTGTTTTTATTCAACTTGTTGTCGTTGTTCTTGTTGTAGTTATGAATGAAAATCTTTTTATATAGTTTGTTGAAAAAAAAAAACGACCAAAGGGGCGGTATACCATAGCGTTGTTGTGTTGTGTTGTTATGGCTTAAACGCTTAAATATTGTTTACTTTAAATAAACAATAGCTGCAGCACTGAAGTACAATACATTTCTGTTTTTTTTTATTTTGTTTTGTAAAGTGTCGGGTATCAAGTTAATGTTTTTTTTTTTATTATTATATTGTTTTAAGTAAATATTTGTTTAGATAATTAATTACGATTAAATTGAAATAATCGTACATATGTGAGTATCAACATGACACCATGAAATTATTGTAAATCAACAACAATTTTATTGTTAAACAATACAATGATTAATTAGCTTTGTCAATATTTAAGAAATGAATATAAAGTCTCTATAAGATTATTAAGATTAGAATCATGGATATCAAGTGGGGGCATCAATAGATTATAGATTATTGAGAATCAATGTCATCATTCTAGATATACAACAATAAAAGTAGCTAACTGAACTAACTTATTATGTGGCTCTACAGGACTTCAAATTCTTGTGGTCATCTCTTTATAAACGTAAATACGCTTTTTGTGTAAGGTTCCAATTACATGCCTATGTAAGCAATTCAGAAGCAGCTGCCATCTTAACTTTCTATATTTATTTTAATTTTGGGTTCTTTCTTCAATTGAGAAATCTTTTGAGCAACAGTCTTTATTTGTTTGTCAATGTTACATAATGCTGACGCCTATGACTATCTAATTTCATTTTATTTACCCATAGATTCTGGATGAACAGGGAAGCGGACAATCATATTGTCAAAACTCTGCGAATGAACAGTTGATCCGAATACCGGTCCAATTTCTAAAATAAAAGTGCACTGTACTATGTTTTGCTTTTCATATTCATTAATAATATGAATGACCGACTATTACATAGGACACTTTGAGAAACCTCACTGCCAGTAAAATATGCTCTATCCTCACTCGTATATAAATAGGTCACAGCATCATCACCCACACATACATTTTGATGTTACATTTTTTACTCACATACGCAAACAACAGCTTCAATCGTGTAATAAAAAGGAGCAAAGGTCCTAGCAGGTACTTCCTGGGGTAAGGATAATAAGACTCTTAATACCACTTGTAAAGCAATTGGACGTTCCGTCGTAAATTATGATGCTCCTGTTTGGACTTCTTTACTCAGCAATACTTAATGGGGACAGTTGCAAGTTAGTCAGAACAATGCCCCTAGAATAGTGACCAGTTGCTTCCGGACAGCTAGTATTGACCATCGCACAAGCTTTATCGGTTCGCCAGCATAATGAACGGTTTTCTAAACAGTTTTTTTCTGACTACACATATGAGTGTACATCCCAACTTCAGCACCACTACGGGCGTTATTCTCCCCAACCATATCCGTAGGAATATTAGAACAAACGAGGGAGATATAGCCTTTTTGTTCAGTGGCAGTCTTGATAATAGTCGCTAAAAGTCGGATCGTGATGCATTGGAGTCTCATCAGAACAATGTCATCTTATAAGGCCGTAGATGATAGCCAAAGCCGACTTCCCCATAGCAAGCGGACCACCTTAGCTCAGTTAATGTTGCGTTGGTTTCTTAGACTAGATTTATAACAAGAGTTTTTGTTGAATCAATTATCGACGATTCTTCTTTGGAGACTCTTGCTTGCTTTTAAATTTCAGAGTGTAGCTCTTTGAGTCAAATCACCCGCACTCTACATACGCACTCATACGTGAGTGAAATTTACCTCGTCGTGCGCCGTTCGTTTCTGCCGCAAAAACTTTGGATACAAAACAGATCTCATTATCCTCCAGTGCTTTAGGGAACGGATAGGTTTCTCTGATAACAATAACTGTCCGTTGTTAACATTTTTAATTGTCCCAATAAACCGACCCAATTGTTTTCCTTTTGACTTATGACTTTGACCGATAGAGGTAGCTTCCTTTTTGGGGCTTAATAGGTCGAGAAGTCTACCCCCTATTTTTATCTCTAATAATTTTAATTTAAAGTAACTTTATTTATTTAATTCTTTATTTTCTTTATATCGTCCAATACCTCATGCTGCAGACAAATTTTCGGTTCCCTTTACTTATCCTATCTTATTTGCATGCGTACCTCTATTTGCAGCCCCCTTGCTGTTGCAACAACAAGAATACATATTTCCTCAAAGGACACACGCGCCTTCCTTGCCATTTATGCAGTACTAGCGTACCCGGCGTTCTTTGCTACGCATCTGACGTGATGTTAGTGCATGATACTGTTCTCTTTTTACTTTTGAAAAATCAGACGAATCAAATATTGGTATTGACATAATTTCCTGCTACATTTGACAAAGGCGACTTGATTGATTTTTAATTATGTCTCTAAATTTTATATGCGAAGTAAAAAACTGTTTGTATCTCCAAAAAAAAGCCACCTACCGGGCCCTTATAACCATCCACTTGACTTAATAAGTACAACAAAAAAATTTAATCAAAATCGGTCCAGCCGTTCTCAAGTTTGGCGCTTACCAACACTTTTAGCGATTCATTTTTATATATATAGAGATATCTATGCACCTTTTGAACCAATATCCTCATCTTCAAAGTATCAGAAATCTCCTCTTTGCTAACTTCAATGCTTCATCATCCCATATGACTGTTTCAAAAACCAATATGGATATGATATTCTTCTCTCCAATAACTTGTTATCTCATAAATTTATTTTAATAAAATATAATACAAATTTCTTAGGGTCAAAAGCCCAGTAACTAGTGCTTATATTTAATTATAGTATTAATTATTTTAAAAATGTTTTATAAAAGAAGAATTCTACTTACTTACTACTACTTACCTTTAGCAAATAAATTCAAATATATCAGTAAAAATATCCATGAGTGTTTGACAAGTCCATTTAATTTCGTCATTGAACTTCTATTGTTGTTGGTATTGTTACTACTGTTGTTGTTGTTGATGTTGCTACTATTGGCATTTTTATTGCATTTACTTATGATTTTAGATGTTTTGTTGTTGATGTTATTACAATTGTTATGAATTATCATAGAGTTACAACATAATAATTGTTGTTGCAACCATATGAGCGGCAGTGCAATTGCTTTATATATGAAACTGACAATTTTTGCGATATTACAACAACTGATGATGATTTTAAATGCAATTGTTGTTAGTGTTTGCCATATTAATGTAAAAATTACAGTGATAAAATGGTTTACTATATTTATTTTTGTTGCAATAGCATTATGTTGCTGTTGCTGTTGGTGTTGTTGATGCTTTGGTAAAATCTGTTGCTGTTGTCGCCTTTTCTTAACTAACATTAATGTGAGCAATATATTGAGCAAATATTGATTTAAGCACGAAAATGGTCTAAGATAGTCGCTGTTGTTCCTGTTGCTTTTATGTATTTTTCCTATTAATAAATTGCTGTTGCTACTGCTGTAGTTGTGGCATGATGCTGTTGGTGATGTTGTTATTTTTGTAGGTTTTCTTTTTCGACGACGACGTAATCTTTGCTTTTTACGTCCTGGCAGTCTTAAATTCTGTTGCATTAATTGTAAATTATTTTCTTGTTGTGTTGCTATACTTGTTGCTGTCGCTGTTGTTGTTGTTGTTGTTGATGGTTTTGTTGCTTTTGTTATTAATGTTGTTGATGACATATTGTTGCTGTTATGATTTATATTATTGCTGTTGTTATATTTATGGCTTTGTGACTGTTGCTGGTTGTTTTTATTGTTGTTATTCCTGTTGCTGTTGCTGGTGATGTTGATATTGCTGTAGTGCCTCGTTTGACTAACAACATTTTTACAAATTTTATTGCACTTTTGAGTGCCTTGAAGTGTTGTTGCTCTTGAAATTACTACATGTTCATGATTATAAGCATTGCTGTTGCTATTCTGATTTGTGTTATAAATTGATATTGGTGTCTCTAGAACTGTAGTTTTGTCTTGTCTTCTTGGTGAATCTCTTAAAGTTGTTGTACTTTTTAAAAGGGTTGAAACACAAGGCTTAACCTCCTTAGTTGTTGCTGATTCAATGAGTATGCTTAATTCATTCGATGTGTGCTTTTTGTTATTTAAAATATTGAATTTCTCAGTTAAAGTTGTTGCTACAGTTTTAGGTGTTGCCGTTGCTGTTGTTATTGTATATAGTTTTAAGCTCCTAAGTTGCTGTGTTGTATTTGTAATAGGTGTTGTTGCTAATATTGCAGTTGCCGTTGCTGCTATTGCTGTTGATGTTGTTGGTTGTGTTCGGTTTGTTGCATCAGTTTCCCTTAGTTTTACATCATTTTTCATAGTGAATCAATCTCAATGTTGAAAATCACTCTCAAATATCTTGAATGTATCTCACTTTCAATTGCCAACTCTTTGCCCACAGTTAGTTGCCTTTCTCTATATTATTTTATCTGAATAATAATTTAATATTGTTGCTGTTGCTGTTGTCCTTTAATGATTTAGTTATTTATATATTTATTGCCTAATTGTGCGCGTTTTATGGTTTTAAATTTACTTTTAATTATTTTTTAATGTTTCTTTTTTTTTTCTTAATTGGTTTGTTTATTTTTTTAGTGTTGAAAAATTACACATGTATCTTTTTTTATATGTAATTATGTAAAATTTATTATTATAATTAAATATTTGTTATTTATATATTTATTTATATTGTTACTTTTGTTACTAATATGGCGAGTATATGTTTTATTGTTTATTTTTTGTTGGTATTAATATTTTACAAATATTTGTCCGTATTTATTGCAATTTTTATTACAACCCAAGAGCTCATTTAATTTTTATTATTATTACAATAAATTTTTAATTAATATGTGTTATTTTTTATATTTTTTTTTTTTTGTCGTTTAATTAGTTTGTTTCCTTTCCGCTGGTGTTTCGGGTTTCCTTACTTTGAAGATTTTTCCACTCGTTTTGTTTCAATTTATTAAATTTGCATTTTCCTATGGCAGTGTTGAATAGAGCATGTTGTTGTCGTTTCTCAATGAATCAATGAGTGCTGAAAAAGAATAAGAAGAATGAAAAATGATTATCTTAAATATTTAAATGAGCAATTCTTATAATGATATAAATGGTGTATATCGGGAACAGCTCTACCGATTTGGTTGAATTTTTAGAGTTCCTTACCCAACGGGACGCTATTATTAAGCCTAATCTGTCCGTCCGTCCATTAGTAAGCTCTATCCCATGAACCGTAATATGAAGACAGTTAAAATTTTCACAGAGTTTGTAATTCAATTGTATATAAGTTCAAAAATGAAAGCGGTCTCCATATAAACCACAATTTAAATTAACATTCTCATAAGAAAAACTTTTTTGATATTTGGTTTATCCAGCTGAAACTTGGACACTATACATGTGTGACCCATATTCTTCAACCATATAAATTTCAAGATCATAGATAGTACCTCCCATACAAACTCAAATTCAAACTGTTCTTATTATAATTTGTTTCTTATTTTGGTTAATTAATACTAATGGGAATTTTAAGTGGGCTTTCTTTGTTGGGACTCCTGATTGAAGAGATTTGGGTTACTCTAGGAGTTGATGCGGCTTTTTGCGTTTCAGCCTTGTTTTCCAACCACTTGTATCTATAAGGCTTGAAGCTTCATTATTTATATGAGCACTAAGCCTTTCCAAATTAGACCTCGCATATTTCCGAATAGTAATTGCGACTGAAGCGTTGCCAAGATAACGTTCAATATTGCTGCTACGGACGTACCAGGGTGCATTCACAACACATCTCAGTACTTTGTTCTGGTACCTTTGTATTGACATTATGTTGCTGGAACACGAGCAGCCCCATAACTCCATATAAGTATTTATTTGTATAATAATACTTTGTTGTAGGTCGAAAGCGCATTCCACCTACCTCCTACGTAAACATTTTTCTGAATTTTAGTTTAAGTTCTTCTTTTTTTTTCATTCCACTTGAGCTTGGTGTCAAGAGTCATCCCTAAGTATTTAGCAGTATTATGGTGTGGAATTTGTACTCCATTTAAATACAATGGGAGGTATCGTAATTTGTTGTACAAGATATATGTATTGATTTTGATTCATTGAGTTTAATGCGCCATGTTGATGTCCACTCAAAGATTCCGTTTAGTGCGCATTGGAGTTGTTCACTAATTTCATTTTCTGTGCTGCCAACTGATAGTATGGCTGTGTCATCAGCAAATGTTGCAGTAAAGCAGTTTTTGTTGGTGAATAATAAAAAATATAAAGGATGGGGCCCAGTACACTACCCTGAAGAACTTCAGCTTTAATTTCTTTGAGTTCTGAATACGTATATTCGTGTTTAGTATGAAAGAAGCGATCTGTCAAGTATGATTTTTAGAGTATCAGGGGTGTCACAAAAATCGCTTTTGCCTCAATTTCAAATTTTAATTGCATATTTTTAGTCTTTGATATCGCCTCAATATTGAGACGAAATCGGTTTCTAGCACCGAACCCGAATAAGTATAATAAAGGAAAAAATCATCACAGATGAAGAATCTGACAAAGACGTACATATACCAAGAATAACTCTTGTTTCATCAAAAGGTCAATTAGGATGTGCCATACAGAGATATTAATTACAAGTAAAATATGCATATGCCATGACAGTACACATATCTAAGGCAAAAAATTAAAAATTTTTGTCGGCTTGGACCTAAGATCGTCTTTTTTCATGCATGGCATGTTATACCATATAAAGCATTTTCCAGAGTAAATCGACCTACTAAGTTAAAGGCAGTTCTTCCAAATGAAAATCCTCGACATACTCGAAACATGGTATGGAAAGAAGTAAGTATTAGGTAAAGACTCGATTATGTCTTGGTAAAACTGACTGTGTTCAAATAATTGACAGATAAATTGTAGTATAACATAGCAAATTGTTTTTAATAAAATTTTAAACTAATTACACTTATAATCTTTTTACTTAAATAACTATTTCATAAGATCGAAATGTATATACATTTAATCAGTACAAATATATTCTGGAAAACACGAAACACGACACAAAACTTGGTCGCCCGACCTTACTTTAATAAGAGAAAGGAATTATTTGTGATTCTATTGATTAATTGATTGTTTGATTGATACAATTTCAAAGAAAACAACCAGAACAAGCCATAAATGTTTTATTTATTGTTATAGACACAATCGCATGACCATTTTTGTGTCACGTTTTCAATAAAACATGAAATATATTTACTACGAGTGTTACCAAAAGGAAAAGCCTGTTGAAACAAATATTTCATTTACTGTCAAAGCACTTCATGCTGCCATGTCAAAATTACAAACAATTCATTTCAATTTATTTGATCATTACTTTTTTTTTTCGCTATCAAATTTTTACCATTCACACACATACACAGAAACAAGCAAATATATACACACACATGACATTCCTTACATTTTGTATGTTTGCCAGAATTCAACTGTCAGTTGCAACAAATAAACTTTGACACTTGCGTTGTTGAAGTCAGCCAGGCTAAAGCTGCATGAAGCAATTCCCCGGTTATCAGTTATTGGTTTCTTTGTTAGCTGAATGCACGAAGAGAAAATAGTGGGGCAAAAGTTGACAAATTCCAATCAAATGGCAACAATTGATACTGACTGACACGATTTTTAATGGATTTCCAATTGTAGAAATTTGACGCCTGCAGCGAATCGATGATGATGTTGATGATGATGATGAAATGAGGGTAAATCATTTAGAGGTTAAAAAAGCAAACTGACAACAAGAGAATATCATATTATTGAAAATGTAATTGATTCCGCTTCACTATGTGGCAGTTTCTTGATATCTTTATAAATATCTTTACTCAAAAGATACAACTGTTCATAGCTTTAATAGTCCCCAGTTGCCATTTTGGTATTGCAATTTACAAAATGTCTCTTTGGCAACATCAAACATATGTGTGATTTTGTTTATTTGTGGCATGGTTTAAAGAAAGAATTGCCACACATGATGAGGGAATCTTTATGCTCACATCCATAGATATTTAATGCAAATAATCTTCACATTTGCATTTACAAAATGACAACTTCATTGTGTTGTCTAGCTGCATTTTGTGTTTGGTATTTGGCAATTTCACATACAATTGTCATGAATTTCTATTTGGCTTAATTGTTGCCTTGAGTTGCTTTATGTTTGTTGCTTTACATCGACTACGGTCAGTTTAGTTCTGTTCAGCTAGGTTCAATCTTCTCAATTGTTATTTGCATTTCTGTATTTTGGTTTCTCATATACGAGTAGTATGTAAGTATCTGTCTCTTTGGCATCATAGTATCCAAAAGTGTCTGCATGAAAATCTGTTGTGGTTATTACTTGTCATCATTGCCATCTTCCTTGAAATCATTTTCAGGCTCTGGACTCTCTCTCTCTCTCTCTAATGTGTTCACATTATATATAATTTATTTGTTGTCATGCGTACAGATGCATCAGTGATGGGTGAATGGGATTAATTTTAGTCTTGAATCCAAAGTGGCAATAACAATAGCAATTAGTGAAGACATTGCAATGGTTTTGAAATTAGCACAGATATTATAATACTACCATATACGAGTACTATTGCAGACAAAGTGCAAATGGGCATACTGAAATTTGTAATAAATTAGGTAAACATCAAAAGATGGTACTGGTCACTTTGATGGTTTCTATGAGTAAACCCAAGAGAATTATTGTTTTTCTGAATTTCCTTGAACTTTAAATATTACAAAAATCACTCTTGAGTTTATTAAAATCTTAAAGCAAATCAAATATATCTTATATAAATAATGTTAACCAACCATCATCGTCCTTCATACTCATAAACAAAGATCTACAACACAAAAAAAAACAGAAACACCTTCATAGATTATTGAACTCAAATTTCTATGAGAATCACTGACATCTGCAGAGTTCTCCTTTGAGACAATACTTTCAACTTGAATGATTTGACTGAATCTTTTCTCTATATACAATACACACAGCACAATTTGACTTGACTCGACTCGACTTGAGTTGAGCTGAGTTGAGTTGAGTCGATGTTTATGTTAAAATGCAAATAAATTATGTTGAACATTGCATAAACGCATAAAACTTACCTTGCATAAGTGAAACAAACAATTTACGATATACTATGGTAGTAGTAGTAAGTAAGTAGTACAAGGAACGCATACCCATAGATAAACAATTCAAAGGGCATGTGAAAACTAAGATTGCAACTGTCACGAACGAACGAACAAACGAACAAACAAACAGGAGAGTTAAGCTAAATGCAATACTATACAACCTACTTGGCTTCACTAAAGATACTCGTATTTGCACGTGTATAAATTAAAGTTACAGGCGAACAAGCGAGGCGTATACGTAACATACTTATACAAATAGACGGTAGGAGCAAAAATCGAGATTGTCAGAATGTTATAGTTGGAATGGGAATGCAAAAGGTATTATAGGCATCAAGACAAAATGTCTATGAACAACATGACATGCTCATGAATATTTTCTGTTACTGTCGCTCCTGTTTGCCTGCTTATCGTTCTTGCAACCATTCATCCATCCATACATTCATCCATCCATCCATCCATCCATACTTATAATATCTACACAACTGCGTCCTGATTCTTCTGCTCATATACATATACAGAGAAACATATATCATTGAGGGACACTCACTCATACCCATACCCATCCGCCGCATCCACATCGTCATACTCTAAAAACTTTGACTGCCTTCAGGACTTGTTGTTTTTGTTTTGTTTGCATATTTATATATTAAGAAAAAAAAAATAATAATATAAAATGGCAATACAAGGCGACAGTTTGTGCTACCTCATCTCCTCCTTACTTTATCTTCTTTCTGCCTTTGCTCTTGGTCTGCATTGTGTATCTCATAGATATGAGTTTATGTTATGTATCTATATGGATGCCTCGGCCCGGCCTCACTTAAAGTTCGCTTATAATGTAAGTACTATATATGTGTGTGTGTGTGTATAAGGATAAACGAGCAAAGTATCGAATATGTTCAGTGTCTGTCAGTCTGTCCTTATGTCCCCATGTCTGAACTCAAAAGAAACAAACACACATAAATCATCTGAAGCAGCAAATAAATAATGAATATGAATTTACATTATCTTTTTGTGGTCTCGTTTCGTTTCATTTAATTTTTTTGTTATTTGTTTGTTTGTTTGTGTTTTGTGCCACCCTCATCATCATCATTATCATCATCATTATTTGTAGGTTATGTTATTTCAAGATACATACTCGTATGTGTTAATACAAGTAGTTGGTATTTTTGCAAATATTTAATAAATCAATAGTAAATATTTTACATACTTAGCACAAAAACCAACGAACAAACATCAATAATTAAGTGGCATTCTGTCTCTTTGATATTTGCAATAGATAAATTCAAGTAGCCTTCTTTGAATTGATTTCATCAAAAAAGCAATTGATTATTGTATGTAGAAAATCTTATATAATTGAGATACATAGTTAGTTAATTAGTTATTGTTTAGATGCACAGATTGATACAGATGATTGATTAATAATGACTATTACAATTTATCAACTAGTTAAAATTGAATTCAATTTGAAATCTTGGTTTATTTGTTACTATTGTACGAGTACTACTTTGTATCAAATAATAGATTGTTTATTTTAACCATGTGAGTAAAGCATACTCGAACTCTAGAAATTTTAATCAGATCGCATTTGATAGGTTTCCAGTATTGCTTGCCTTAGCTTGACTCTTTCAGACATTACATACATATTTGTCAAAGAAGTCACAATTGATTCTATTAACTGCTGTAATTTGGCAATTTTTCCCTAAACAATGTTTCTTATACCTCACCGGATCGATTTGGTTTTGTATTGTTGTACTATATAATCTACTATATTAAAGTTAGTGTTTGTTGTTGTTCATCTGATTGCATTGAAATTTTGTGAATGTATATGGTTGGTTCTCGGCTTAAACATGGGATAATTTTGGTCTCGATATGTGTCCTCGTCCAAAAAATTTACTAAAATATCCGAGCCAGGTGCCCAAAGAAAATACAAAACTGCATAATGCCACTCAAACTGTGCTTACAGCTGATACACACACTGTGTGTTAATGCTCAAACGGTTCCAGAGAGAATGTGGCTAAGAAAGGAAACATATCTGAAATCTGCAACCCTGACAAAGTCGGATCGGGTACGCTAGTGTTCCATGAAACATAACATTTCTCTACTTTGTGTTACATAGTCTCAGTCCGCTAGGTGGCTTGTATGTTTCGTTCTTTAAGTGCGTTAATCTTTTGTATTAGGATGGCTGGACCAACCATTTCTTTATATTTTCTTTTGGTCCGTGCTATGCACCAACTGGCCATGGACATTTTCTATTGGCTCCTAAACTATGCATCGTGACTTTTATGTCGACAATCTAATCACTGGAGGCAATTCGACGAAAGAGGTCAGAGAAAACATAGGAAATGGTGCTCCAATGAAGAATGTACCCGACGCGGACAAGAAGACATTGCTTAAATTCAACGATGGCACTTACAAACCAAAAGCTCTTGGCCTTGCGTGGGTTATTGTGTCTGACAACTTTCTGTTCGCATTTTTACCGACCCTTTCATCATCACGGCTTTGCAAAAGATCCGTAGTTTCCACCATTGCACGATTCTACGATCCCCTTGGTCTAATTGAACCAATTATAGCGAAGGCCAAGATATTTTTGCAGATCTGTGTCAGCTGTACAAAGTGAAGTTTGATTGGGATATGATTATGGCAACATATCTCAGTCTATCTTGGCAGAATCTCACTGCAGGCTTTGAACGGACTCGGCAACTAAAGTTTGCTCGGCTTGCGCTCTGATAACCAATTACTTGAACAACTTTCCAGTTTCTTCCTGACTGAATATGCTAGTGACCTCACTTGCAAATATGACCTTCCTCCTTTTTATTTGCTTACGGACAATGTTATTACTTCATTATGGAATATTGAAAAAGTGAGTTGGCTTTGTGGTTTCTTAAACTTTTCAATTCTTCTGCATTTCAAATATCATCAATTTCTGGGATTTTAAAGAACATGGCCCAGGATTGCCTCTAGTAAATCTTTACACCCATTAAATATTCTTAAGAGTTGACAATCAGGCTCAAGCAGAGCTTATTTGAAAGGATTCCAGTCTTGTTTCTGTTGGCTCAACTGTGCCAGACAAACCAGTTTAATCAGATCGTATTTGAATGATTTCAAGACTTGTTTCGCATTGCTTAACTGTTTCAGAGAGTAGATACTCTTTTAATTCTTTCAATTGTATATGCAAACTCTGATACACCATAAAATCACCTTAGGAATGGAATGGAATGGTTAACTACGCCATAAGAAGTGTAGGCTTTCAGATAAACTGAGCTTATTTGAAAGGATTCCAGCTCCAATGGCTCAATTGTTTCAGACAATATTTGTCAAAGAAGACTCAATTGATTCTATAAATTATTGCATTTTTTAACATTGTATGCCATCTTTGATCTGCCATTTAACTCTCTTAGAAGTGGAATATCTCAGTGGATTTTAGGTGTAGCATTTTAGTATTGTCATTGAGCGACCAAATACACAAGCAAAAATTCATATATGTAAGTATATTCATTCTGATCAATAATAGTTTGTTCCCATATCAATTTACTGCAAAAACTCTTACTCAACTCAATAATGTTGCAGTATATGAACTCCACTCAACTTTATAGCGGTCAAAATCATACCAATTATGTTCTATACAATACAATATTTTAAATAAAGAGAAAAAAGCAGTATTTATTTTTCGATTTTGCAAAATACTATTGTATTTGACCAACTTTATCTTTGTCAATTTAACAAGGAAAAAATTGTAGACAACCCACAGTGATATAGAAGAAGATGGAAGCATGAGGGGGAAAAAATATGTGTCCAACTAAACCAAATATTAATACTTCGCTGCATGCTATAAAAATGCTTCCATGAACATGGGTAGGAACATGACCGAGAACATTGTTCGCTTTCAAAAACCAACAACACATAATAATTCCTAGCCGCATAAAAATATTGTAAAAAAAAATAAAATATTTCTGAAAAAAGTAATCACCGGCTATGAACTTTTTTGCGTTGAATTTCGCTGTTGGGGTTATGGCTTCAACCAGAAAGACAGAATCATTGAATGAACGAACCAACCAACAAACGAATGAACGAAAGAGTGCTTTGAATGAAACATGAAACATGGAATGGCCAAATGCATTCATAATTCATTGAGCACGTCATCGACACTGCTCATGGCTTATGGTGCTTGCTGGCCACGGCCATTGATCCACTATACTTTTTCATCTCTTTAATGGCAGTCAACAACTTCTGTACGTTTAGTACAAAGAAGGGGACCGACCAAACTTGGAGTTTTTGTATCATTTACGTTTTTTGAATTTGAGCTCTTCACCATTTCAACATTTCATGATTTTTGTGTGGTTTCAAAAATTAATTTGCTTAGCATGTGCGCTCACACTTTAAGATCCCAAAAAAAAAGTTGCTCCACAGACTCACAGAATTGTTGCTTTAACACCAAACACTGGCCTTCATATTGTACTTTGCTATGTTGAGTTGAGTTGAGTTTGTTGCTGCTATTCGCAATTGTTTCATCTGCAATGCGGAGTTTTTCATACGCGGCAGTCACCAGTAAAAGAGAAACAACAAAAGAAAAACACAAACAAAACAATCAAAATGGTGAATGTAAGTAGTAAAACAAAATGGTAAAGTGGCACCATCACACTATTGTAACGAACGCCAATAAAATAGCCAAAATTGCTTATGAATATGCGAAAATTGATGTTTGGCAGCATATTGTAAAAAGTAAAAAAATATATATTACTCGTATAACTGTCATATTACCATATAGTACTTGTACTATAGCATAGAAAGATAAGAGAATTAAGTACAATGACACAGTGTACATGATGGTGATGCTGATGATAATATACTGGGTCATAAATTTAGAAAATTTACTTTGGTAAGAAATGTTTTTAAATCAAAAATGCTATTAGTTTTTGGCTAATGTAATCCAGCTTTAGTGAATGTTAATTAAACCTAAGCTTGTTACGACACAGTGGGTCAATATTTAGTTTTTATAAAACACAAATCATATGATAAAAATATTACAAATTGTTGTTGAAGGATACATCATCTATATTACGATATATGTACACATTATAATGAGTAAGAAGAGTTGGTTGTTAAACTTATTTACGTGTTCAAATATAAACTCATAAACGACTATTATTTAATAATTTTTGGCTTTATAGGAAACGATTGACTTCCAGTACATTAATAGAATCAAGAGGATTAAGTAATGCGAAGTTGAATTCTTCAAAATTTTCGAATTTCATAACATTATTGTAACGTGAAAACATTTTTAAAAAGGGTTCTATAGTCATGCTAAAATCTGAGAATTGTTTCTCATATGAAACGCTGAATATGTCGCCCATATTTTTTATATATCTCGTGACTCAAAAGTCGAAGTGCCAAGTAATGTATATATTCTGAAAAAACAGTAATTTACGGTGCCTCGAAGGGCAATTTTTTCATTGCGCGATTATGTCATCGAAGGGAGAGGAGCGTTGAAAAAGGTAAAAACATTATGAAAATGTTCTTTTTTTTTTTTTTGTAAAGATATTCCTTGAGAACGGCTTGACCGATTTGGTTGATTGTGGTTTTTAAAGATTGAATAGAAAAATATGCGAGAAAATTTTTGGATAATCCACTAGAAAAGTTGGAAATTTGTATTTTTTGTATTAAAATCTGAATAAATAAAACAAGTAAAGTATTCTCTTAGGAAAAGCATTTTTATAGATTTTTTGATGTGAAGATTTTTTGGTTTCGGTAGAGCGAAATTTCACAATCGCTTATTTTCCTTAGCAAGCCTCATTTTGCGATCACCAAAATCAATTGGGGTCACGGCAATAATATCTATACTAATATAATAAAGAGGTAATGTTTGTTTTGATGAAACTATTAATCTTTGAAACGACTTATCCAATTTCAAAAATTCTTTCACCAGTAGAATGCTACGTTGTCACTGAATGTCATAGGATACTTTTACTTTTTTGATTTATTAAACATTTTAATATTGATTTCTTAGGATTAAGATTTTTAATAACTTTAAGCATATGAGATGTAATAAATAAATAAATAAGATTTTTAAATTTTTTCCATAGCCAAGCACAGAAACGTTTGTACGTTTTTATGCTGTGATTCTTCTTGATTGTGTGTTGTTTTTGTTATTGTTGTATTTTTCCTCTCTGAGAACGCACACGAGTATTGCGCTCTTCATTATCTTCTTTATGTATGTGTGTGTTTCGTTGTTCGTGCTTTGATATAAGTTAAGGTGTATGTGTGTGTACGCACAAGATTATTGCCAAAGTCCATTATCTACAAAGACTGGACAATTCCCTCAAGAAATTGTGTTTGCTCTCAAAATTGTAACATAAACAATTTAATTTTTTTTTTTGGAGCGAGGGCGTAGCAAAGCGCGCCAGGTAAGCTAGTGTAAGATAGGATGGTGATACCGTGATTATTGTTCAACAACCTATCTAACTACAACAAATAATTGTCAATACAACAAAGCTCATTTTGAAATAAAATCTAAGCACTCACGAGCCTTGGTTGTGAAGCACGTTGACCATGTAACTGAATGAATGTCTAATTAATTATCAGCATATCGATGTCTGCCTTTGTGTCAGGCAACTGAATTTTATGCCTTGTGTTAGACAACTATATCTGTTTGTTCATTGTATTAAAGACCGGCCTACGGTGAATACACCAAAAACTCAGAGAAACGATTTCACGCAAAAAGTATTACGAATTTTTTATCTTAATATTCTCTCCTAAGTATTTCTAACCAAACACAGACAACAGAATTCCATGTCTTACTTGTTATCTTCAGCCCACGGTGCAATTCATCAGAAATATTTCTTTTTTCTATTTTTAACCACTTTACCACATTTTTAACTTCCGGCTTTGATTAAGCGGCTAAATCCAGTGGTTGCAACTAAAAAGGACACACAAAAAAAAAAACTGTAATAAAATTAACTGCAGTAGCAGTACGTATATAGATAGTATATCCGCATAAGTCTTGTAGAGTATAAAGTAGTAGAGAAGACAGGCATTTAAGGGCACATAAAGCATACAGGGACGGTGAACGTTGGTCGGAAGTGTTATACGCGGTGTATGCGCATTATATTGGCAAACGGCCAACAACATCAACAACTCGAAGAGGACCAGCAAGAGCAATTGCAACAGTGGGTAAACTATGGGCTCAGGCTCATGACCATTCATTCCCGTTGTTGTTATCGTTGTTGTCTGGCCAAATAAACCTCGAAATTGTACGTACAGTGAACTATTGTCCTGTCAACGATAATGGCGGCATTTCCGGCATTATTATGTCGCACGCTTCGTTGTTGACATTTGCCTGCTTCGTTTGTTCTGCTCTGTTCTGTGCTGTTCAACTTAAGAGCCCTCTTTCTGTCTGTCTGTCTGTCTGTCTGTCGGCCTTTCGTTCTGTCTGTTTATATGCTTGTGTACTTGTGTCAGTTTATGTCTCTCGGTTTGTGAGTCAATCCTTGGCACTATCAAGATTGTGCAATTGTTATATGAATTGTGACTTATGCTGTCGCTGGAGGCACTAAAAATATGCAGCATACCTGATGGCATACAAACGCGGTCTGCATAATATTTATAATTAAATATTTTGCTGATGCTCATTCTTATCTCAAGCTACAATGGTTGCTGGTCGTTGACTGGCAGACTGTCACAACAGTCCAACCAAAGACCAAGTGCCATTAAGAAGATAGACAGCTATAAAATGTTGTACAATATATAAAAGTAAATACCAAGAAGACTAGCAGGAGTAGCAAAGGTATGTCAATAAAATATAATCGTTTGTCTGCTTGATTCTACTATTCATTGTGCTCTCTAAAACTCAGACCCATCAAGCACTCAAATATAATGAAACACCTGCTGCATTTTTCATACAAAATGAAAAACAAAAATGCAACAAACTGAAATTGTAACGATTTGTTGCATTTTGCATTTCGTCATGATCCTTTCGACAGTATTCAGTATTTTTATGTGTGTCTCTCTCGTCTCATTGTCCGTGTGTCTATCTGTCGGTCGTTAACTTTTTGGCAGGTTCAACTGCAGCCCAAGTGTTTTGTCATTGATAGTTTTCAGAATTTGCATTTGACTTTTGTGCACAAATACTTAGAAGGGGGGACGGACAATGTCATCAGTTTGTCAAACAATTTCCTTAAATTGTTGGAGGCATGTTGAATTTATGGTAAAATTGTCAATATACTATATGAAAGCATTTTTTGAGCATACTTTTGAAGGACTTCATTGAAACGAGTGTCAATTTTAGTAAGTTGCAAATCATTTTCAATAGAAATAGTTTCCTTCAATAGAGCAATTCACTCAAGTAATTGATGTTAATGTGAAAGAATTCTTTGAAAAATATTGTAAAATAGTGAAATTTAAGGTGCAGTAATCTTAGGAATGTGAAAGCTGATTGCATACTGTAAGGTACAGAATTTTGTGCAAATATTTTTACTTAAATATTAGGAAGCCAACTATTTTTACTGGAATTTCGGAAAAAATAATATTATAGCATAATTTTTACACTTTTAAACTGTTATGCATAAATTTAGTCTTACCAAAACACTTCTTAACTATACTCGTATTATATTTATTAGAGACTACACACCCACAAATTCCACAATCTCTGCACTTAATATGCCAAACTTGTAGTAGATGATACTCTATATACACAAGTTAAATATTGAGCTCCACCAACTAACCAGTATGCAGTGCAACCGCCTATTTAGACAAAATTCAATGTATGTAATTTATTCTCATCTCACATAGACAAACATGATAGAGTTGTGCTATGCTAAACCATAAAACTAGTATACTCAAACATTGAAAGACACACAAATATGTATGTACCATGTACTGTAGTAGATATTGTATAAAAAACCCTTTTGTGTTTAAAAATAGAAATAACAAAGCACAAAAGGATACTCATGGGGATCATATTGTAGATGGACGTTATTCTTTTATTTTTCTGCTGACCAAACACAAAAACACCAAAGCACCAAATACAAACACATTATTTAACAATAAAAACGTCCGACAGCTGGCAGTTAAAGGACTCTTACTCGAACTCAGACTCTATGAGTTTGCATGATATCTGAGAAGGCGGATCACACAGTGCGTATGAACGTTGAAAATGCGTTAACAAACGAAACGAATGTAAAGCAAAGTTAAGAACAGAAAGAACAACATATGAAAAATAAATTACATGCCATAATGACATACATATATATATATATATATATCCACATAGATACACAGACATATGCATAGACACTATCATAGACTTGTATCATACTAACATAGTATCGAACATGTATGTTACATATGTATGTTGGGCCCTTTTTTGCCTTAGATTTTTATCTTTGACTTTCGGCTTGGTTAGCGTTTTGGAAGTTGACAATGACGAAGACGATGTGATTTACCAAATTAGTGACAATGAAGGGCAAATGGAGGAGGACACATTGGCTTAAAAGAGCATTAGAAATCACACACATAAAATATGGTTAATAGTTAGTTAAAGTTAACATTAACCCCCTCCCCAAACACATAAAAAAGGTACACTTCATTGAAAAGACATTTTCATAGAAAATTCCTTGGTTTTTTTTTTCCTTTTTTTATTCTGTCATTTTCATTTAAAATGGGCGTCATTTGATGTCATTGTTTGATAGCTTCCCAGAATTCACATTGAATTGAGGTGAAAGCATTTCATTTTTAGCAAATGAAATCTATGCATATGTAAATAGAATGTATCTACCATTCTATACAAGGAGTATGAGTATATTATATAATGATAATAATCATATTTATCTTTATTTATTCAATAAACACGGCGGTGGTTTCATGAGGTATGGATGGGGGGTGAAAGTAGTAAAAGGAAACAGTAGAAAATATATCAGAAAAAGCAAAGAAAATATAAAACGAAAGAATAAAAAGCGCGTAACGAGATTAACTTATAAGCCGTGCGCAGGCAGTAGAGTTGAAACAGGAAAGGAAAGCATCCGCAGGAGCAGCAATTATTGCCATGATTTTATGCCATCGCCATCGTCGACTTCATCACCATCGTCACCATCGTCATTTTATTTTTTCTTCGTCATCGTCAAACATAAGCGTAATGAACAAATGAACGAATAGCAACAACAACTTGACCTATATTTCCAATAAGGTATTTGCAGCCAACAGCAACAACAGCAACAGCAACGGCAGCAGCAGCAACAACCAAAGAACGATAGCAGAAAACACTTAAATCTGCGAATGACTGAGTTTGTGGAGCCCACCAAAAGCAAAAGGGAGGAGAGTGCAGCCAGCATTGCTGGTGGTACACGATGGTAAAAGCATTAGAGGTAAATGGGCGGAACAGGGTTCTTGTATAGCTTATACTATGTATGGGATCGGTGGGCAAGCACAGGCACAGTCAGAGGCACAGGATGCTTTGTAACAAAATAAATATACAAATAAATGAAGCAGGAGAATGAACGACAGTATAAACGAACGAATGAATGAACGAATATACGAACAAACGAAAGAAGAATGAACGAGCGAACGAACAAACGAACAAGCGATTAAATGAAACGTGTAGAGGGAGGAGGGCATGGATAGCAAAGCATGGAGGTGGAGAAGAAATTGGAGTTAGAGAAAATTGTGTGTGAAGTATAGTAGCATAGCAAAAGGGGACGTGATGTGATGTGATGTTATGTTATGGCAAGGTGGCATTGGCAATAGCGACATTTGCACAGTGGGCGGATCTGCTAATATAATTTATTTGCTAAATTTGTGGAAAAGATTGAAGAATGAATGCTATAATTGGTTATAAACAACTAAGGGGCACATGCAATCAGACCAGAACAGAACAGAACACTTAACATAAATACTTAACAAAAATTCAAAACAATTCACCTTTATGTTGTTTATCAAGAATGTTTTACTTTAAAAGTGATTTGTTATATTCTGAATTCTTGTATCTAACAAGATTAATCCACGTATTAGCGGAAGTTATTGTTACAAACATTTAATACATAAATTTTTTATTGAAGTTGACAGTTGACTAAGCAATAACATTTTTTGATTAGATCCTCTTTTATCCATTTATGTGATAGCACTTAACCTGATCTCGTTAAGAGAGTATCGTGCACTAGTATTCTTGTACTGCATTGCCTCAGCCCACTGTACTTAGTCAACGGTGCGAAATGGAGTATAAAAAAGGCAAAGGAAAAAAAAAATAAATTAAGTAAAAATTAATGTCACGATATGCGTTGGCATATACTTAGTAGTATGCCCAACATTCAGGAGACATAGGGAGAAAAGGGAAAGAGAGTATAAAAAAAACACACATAGCCACACAGCTACACACTTACATGCAAACTTCCTATTTTGTGTTTTTTTTTTTTTTAATGAATTTTATTAAGCGCGCAAAGGATGAATCAAAAAGAAACAGCAAAAGCACCAGCACCAACAAGAAGCAGGATGCTGAAGTCTAACACACGCACATGCTCCTTTCTATAGAATATTGTATAAGTGTGAGTGTGTGAGTTCGCGACAGATACAAGTGAGAGAGTATACCACACGCATACGCATTCACTCACGCACGGAAACACGCACGCATTCACGCAAGATGTTTCCTTTTATTTACAGGGTATCACACACAAAACAACTTTATCTTTGCTCTTAGGTTTTTCCCATTTAAGGAAGAATAAATCACACTCTCTCTTTGATTCACTTGTTCCTTAGCTCATATTCTCTTTAGTGCTCACTCTCAATCTCTGTTCTCTCAATTGTTCTATTTGTTATGTTATGTTAGCAATAAAAGCTCAGTTTAAATTATCCCTGGATGCTGGAATATCCTTATTCATGCTCATTGTCCACGTCGTCGTTGTCGTCGTCGTCGTCGTCAACGCAGTTTTTGTCGTTTCTGAATCGAGCTCGTTTGTTCTGCATGCCACATTTGCCTATGTATTGTCTGTTTCCCTGTAGTACCAGTGTGTGTGTGTGTTGCTAAATTACCAAACTCACACACATACACATACATACATATGTATCCACCAAATGTATCTATGCATACATACATATACATATGTACATGTATATTAATAACGTAAATTAAATAAAATGTTTGCGTTGCGGGATCCCATTTAAAATTTTTTATGTTAGCATATTCCTTTAAGTCTTTCTTACTAAACACAACATACTCATACGACACGGCACACTCACATGCTTCTCAAAATATTTCATTGCCTCATGCAAGCATCTGTATCTGTATCTATACTTATACACATCTATGTACAATGTGTGTGTGTGTGTGTGTGTATAGTATCTTATGCTTGTTGTGCGTTCCTTCTTTGTTGGTTTAATAGTTTCTATGCTATTTTCTTTTCTAGAGATACTTTTACGTTACTTTGTAGCGGAACAAAAGCAAATAACAATTGCGACAGGAAATTAATATGTTATTGTTGGTTAATTTTTCCTTGCGTCCTTTTGGATGGAAATGTATCGATATTATACATTAGTTGAACATTTGTTTAAGGATAATGAGTATAAGCGATTGTTATGCTATGTTAAGATTTTATTGCGTGAGGGAACACATCGTATTTGTTTAGGTAATTTTGCAATATTAAGAAAAAAGGTTCTTTAGTTTTATGAAGCAACTCAAGTGTCTTACAAGGATGCTGTACTTTATTAAGAATTAAATGATTTTTAAATATTGTATAATGCTAAGCTAAATAGATACTAGTTGTGAAGCTAATAAAGGTACTATTGTCTTTCAAATGGTGGAGATAAAAGTAGATATTGTTGGAAATTGAAATCTATGGGCAAAAAGATTACTCCTAAGTGGAAAATAAATTTAAATTAATTTATAAAACAAGAGCAGAAGCTTTGATTTACTTAAAATAAGTTTAATAAGCCCTCATAGATGATATGATGAAATCAGTAAACATTTGAACTAAGGTTCTTATTTTCTGAGTGAACATTTCAACTGAAGTCGCATCTCTATAATATACTCTGCGAAAAATTACCCAAATGTTTGGTACTTTAAACTGACATTGACAGATTAATCAACATTTTTTATTGAAACTAACAAACCACAAATTTACTCTAACAAAGTACATATATTGAAGCTTACATACATACATTGCCCAACCGAGATCTGATAATTTCAAATCATCATTTCAACATTCATCGTCATCTATCAAATCGTATAGCATTTTTCTGCCCCACATGAATTTCTAAAATGCTGCAACATTATGAATGCAACAACAAATCACTTCCATTTCAATGCATTGGAGAAGGTTTTCAAATATTTTTCATCCTAAAGCGTTTGCCTTACCTAAAATTTGTTTCGATGAAAAAAGGATGGAAGGAAGGACATATACTAGTAGTAAATATGGCAATAAAATTGCCAACACATTCGTGTGCAACAAGAAAAGTGTGCACTGACAACCAACAACAATAGCAAATGATGCAAAAAGATGTGAATATAAGCCAAAAAGCAAGGAAGCTATGAAATAATGAAGATGAACAAGAAGAGCTTGGCAAGTGTGCATGAAAAACTATCTACAATACTTTACTCTTGTTACTTGTTGATGCTGAGCACGATACTATGCAACATGTAAAAGTAGGTCGCCTTTAGCCAGGCTAGAAACGAGCAAATGTTGCATATGACGAAGCTCGCGTATCAAATATTAACCACTAGTTGCACCAAAAATGTAGCAAGTGGCAACAACAGTCATTGCAAGAACACAAAGAAATTGCAATGGAGCAGATTTGTTGCACCCATTTCCATTCCTTTCTTCGAACAAGACACGTTTTGCACTTCACTTCAGACAACGCGCTCAATTACAAAAAAAAAAGAACAAAGCATAATGTGGCATGTAGCTACGACGACGACGGCGTCGACGACGATGATGGCATTGTTATGTATGGTAGAATATTTAATGTAAACTACTAAACCAAAGTGTATCGAAGCGAAGCGACGAGTATAAATACAAGTTTAAGTTACAAAAGATGTCTTAGGTAGATGGTAATCATGATAATGATGCTGATGATGATGTAGATAATATTGCATGCACAGCAAAGAAATGTAACTAATGAAGATGGAAAGGACGAATAAATTCAAGAAAATACTTCACATAAAAATGACTGATACTAAAAGTAGTCCTTGATCTAAAGCTGAATCTAAAGCTAAAGTATTGCATTGTGATTATGACTATGATTGTGTGTAACTGTATGTGTATATATGTGATAATAATATGACTCTTTCAACTTAAGGTTCGCTTGCCGTTGAGAATTGTGAGCATGGAACACACCCATTTAGTGTATACGCAACTGAGTGGAGTTATAATACTCGGCCTATAGAAGTATCTGAGGTAGAAAGTAGGTTTGCTGATGCTGCTGTTGATGTTGCCGCGTGTTGCAACGACATAGTTGACCTATTTTTGGCTCATGCGCGCATTAAAAGGAAAAATATAAAAACATGAAATACATGAAAGCAGAAAAAAACACGAAATCATCTTTTATGAACCTCACAGAGAAGAAAAACTGTGCAACTCAGCTACATTGTGTGGCAGGCAGACAGACTGTGGGACATGCATGTATGTGTATGTAAGGAATACATGATGTATGAGTAATGCATGTGCAGAAAGTAACACATATGATATACTATGGATAAATGAATGAGTGCAACAAATAATGGTGCGGCATATGGCGGTATGGGATGTAAGCAAACTTTGTTGGTTTAAAACTGATATTATGTTTTTTTCTCTCAATAAAAACGTACAAAATTCAAATTTTCATTTCATAGATTTGGAAACTTATGGGAAAATAGGAAAAATAATAAATTTCGTATCTCAGACAGACAGGAGTAAAGGGTAATTTTTCGGAATATAAAGTCGGTCACTATGTACCTTCTTACTCCGCCTCTCTCGACATCCATCAGTCATCTATCACCTGGCTTAATGAAATATTTGCTATATGTGTTAAGAATATGAGCTATGTTGAGTTGAGCTGAGACCAAGTGGTTCGTTCTTTGATTTGCGAAAAAGCAACTCAAGTCGAAAATATATTTTTAAGTTGACCTAAAAAAAATGAAATATCTAAGCTAAAAGCGTTAAAAATATACTTATGATGACTGACTATTTATGAATGTATGCGTAAGCTCTTTATGTGTGTGAGTATGTGTGTGGAAAGCAAAGTACCACAAAATAGACAGACATACAGGCAGACAGACATCCGGACAACAAGCGAACAGCTGGGAGTAGAATAACTCAACCAATGGTTAAGTAAACCACAAACTGCAGGCGGCTGGTCTGTGTGAGATGTGGTAAGAGTTTCAAGAGCAAAGGACGCAGGATGAACGTATCTGTGTGTGTAAGTGTTTGTGTGTGTGTTGAAAGGTGGAAGTAAGCACGAATATAGAAGAAGGAAGAAAGAAATTTTGGATTAGGTAAAGCATTAAATAAAAGCGGAAAGGACGTGCGGTTTATAAGGGCTGCTTGCTTCTCTGGTAACTGAGTAGCTTAACGTTAGTTGATTTCCGTGTCGTTTTAACTAAACACAAAGATAGATGAGGAGGGTTGTTTCTATAAGGGTTTCGGTTTCAGGTTTTGCAACGTTTTCTGATTATTGGAGCAAAAATTAATTGAAAATGTTGGTCAATTACTTCGCTTAGCGACAGCAATATACAATAAAGAAAATGGAAGAGAATGAACAAATAAGTGAGCCACAAAGATAGAAAGAGAAAGTGTAAGTGCAAAGGTAAAGTGATGGAGAAAAAGAGTCTGAATATACTAGTGATTAACGATAAAGGATAATGGGATTGCATATAGCAAGGATGAAAGGAAGGAAGGAAGGAAAGCAGTCAACTGCTATTGCAACTCTGATTTTAGAGAGTTTAGTTCTGTTGAACTCAATTTGTTGTTCAACTAAACATTAACAAAGTTGCTTATTATTAATTATAGCGTTGTTTTATGTATGTCTGTCTGTCTGTCTGTGTGGTATATCTGTGTGTATCTGAGTGTGTAAATTATGTTTATAATACACATACTAGTATATATGAAAACAAGTTTGTAGAAACTACCATGGAACTTTCATAGTAGAACACAACTGCCACACATCGAGAGACTCTTAATATACCCATGTGTAGGTGTGTATGTGTGTGTGTATCTAGAATATGTTAACAACATACATAGCAAATATATGTAGATGTATGTGTGTCTATCTATGTGAGTTTATGTTTGTGGCATAGATTAGCGCGTCGATGACTTTAATTTGATTACACTTATTAATAATTTGCAGTCACTTATTGATTCTAATTGCGTACACTGTGATTTTGATGGATTATGCGACCATTTTGTGCTGGGTTTGTCACAAACAAACTACATACATTGATGTATAAATTGCTTTTAGGCATATTAAAGAAACAAAAATAATTAGTGAAATTCATCATTTTAAGCTCACCCACACAATTAATCCGTCATTTGTTTATTATTGATCTTATAATCTTATTTCCATTAGTTCATTTTAGATAGTTTCTTAAGTTTTTCTCATACTTAGTTATTATGATATTAATTTATTGGTCTTTGCTTTTTCTTTATTGACTTAATTGCTTGATTTTCCTAATCTTTTTCATTCCTTAAACAAGTCACTAGCTTTTATTCTTTCATTTCGATATTGGATTTTCCTTTAACAAAATTTCAAACTTTGAAAGGAGTCTTTCATTAAAGTTTCCTTTATTTTAGTACAATCAATTACTTGCCATTCATTTCTTTACTTGACTTGTTGTGACCTCAAAGAATTTCTATGGTTTTACTATTAAAATAAAATGACCTATATTTCTGTTTATGTACAAGTAAGTCAAATCATTTTAATGTGATTAAAATTAAAATCTAATAAATTATGGTTGCTTTATTTTAGGTTTTTAAACTCATTTTCCAATTGAAATAATTTTAACCTCATTGTGAAAAAAAAATAATTGTTATTTTATAATTCAAATTAAATTATATATATATTTACCATAAAACAAAGTATATTGACCAAATACGAGTATAAAATAAAATAAAATAATGTAGAAAATATTTAAACTTAAACATGCAAAATATTGTGACGGTTTTTTTATGAGTGAACAATAATTAGTGTGAAATTAAATTAAGAAAAAAATCTGGGCAGGTAGTATCGCTACACTACCGTAATTGTTGTTGGGTGAAAATGTTTTTCATGAACCATTATTACATAGTATAAAGCAAGGTCGAAATTCAAATTGTTTTAATACAAAGAACTTCTAAACCAAGCAACGATCGTTTTTCTGTGAACCTTAATATGATATTACAGTTATGTATTAACTTAACTTTATTTGTTACTTTTTTTATTTAAATTTATTATATTTAACGCAGGGTAATAATGGGAGAAGTAAGATAGTATGTAGGGTAAGATCTAGATAGGTCCCGGTCACATTTAACCCTGCTGTTAGACTAGAAAAAATGTACGAATCTTAGATTACGAGACCATTTGGTAAATACTGAATTATCATACAAATAACCATTTAATCCAGTACTATGTATCTATTTTTATTCAATAATTTTTACTTTTATAGATTTTGGAATGTGGATTAAGGAATGTAGAATGTCCCATCCTGTGTCGAAAACACAATACAACTAACGAAAATATTAGATGTGTGATTTCCCTGATTCCATTTTGCTATGAAGACGTATGCATATTTACATTGCTTGGTTCAGTTTGTGATTTGCATTCAATCAGGCGCTGTTTTATATACTGATTAACGCAAGGGCAAATGATATACGTGAAGTGCTCGGATATTTCAGATGCGGATATTAACAGAAAAAAAAAATAGTGAATCAAGTGATTGTGAGACAGAAACAGAACCAGACGTGGATGCAGCTAGCTCGGTTGATCCCTTGCTAATTTTCAAAAACACAATGGTAAGGAGTGCCACTCCATTACCTCAACCCATTGGAACTGCGGCTGAGAATATTATCTCAACACAAGCAGGACCAAATCAATTTGTAGTATCTAGATGCAATGACATGATGCCAGCCTTTTTGTTGTTTTTTACGCCTTCAATAGCAAGAATTGTCATCGAAAATACTAATAAATATGACGGAGTCAAATTTGTTAACAAACGGAGCGATACTGATGAAGTCACATTGCGAGCATATATTGCTGTACTTATTCTTGACACATATAAAATTTGCATATGGCAGAGGTAGAAATGAAGACGTTCATGGGTTATTTGATGCATCTTTTGGTCGTCCCATTTTTCGTTCAATAATTTTTCGTTTATAATTGCCACGAAAATGTGATCATTGATGAGACCCTTGTTGCAATCAGGGGACGATGTTCTTTTCAAAATATGGACTCAAAGTGAGGTTACTTAAGGAAAATACAACCATACCGTAGGAAACTTAGCAATGCAAGGCCTGAAAAGAACCACGGAGAACACGTTGTATTGTATATATATCCGCTTTGATTTTTTTCGGAAATCGTTGCTTCATGGGCACCAGCAGATCCAAATCGCAGGAGACTATAGTTTTTGCGGAACCTAGCACTCTCTTTGACTAAAGCGCATATGGTGAAACGGAACGGACGATTTGCTTCAGCAACAGTTCCCAGCACAGTTACTAACTAAAATACAAACATCATCTCAGCTTCAGTGGCCTCCTCTAGTAAAGCTACATTTAATACAGCGGCTGGAAAGCATGGGATTTGTAGTTGCTGCAAATTGAAATCTGACATCAAATATGCCATTTGAGGCAATTTTATTTGTAAAATCAATCGAAAAATACTTTGATCAGAACGTAATGAACCAAAATAATTACCCAAACTAAAAAAAAGACATTTTTTGTAAATTAACAAGGAAGCCTTTTTGATTTCAATCAAAGAAATAAGAAGATACGTAATTTTTAATTATTCTTAGCCCCACTTTATATAACATAATTGATTCTTTCCAAATAGCTCAAAATTTAAGTCAAAATATTGCACCGTTCAAAAGTTATAAAGGAAACAATCCAAAAAATGGACCAAATGGGCTTGATCTCACAATTTCACACTTTGCCGGTGAAAATTCCAAAACGCAATAAGCTTAGAAAGAAGGAATTTTCTTGTATTTAATCAGATTTTAATAAAAAAAAGTCGAATTATTCCATTTTCCCGGTGGATTTTTCAGAAATGTTGTTTCATATTCTGCATAATTGGCTTATAACGAATACAACAAAAAAATCAGTCATATAGAACAATCCCTTTTCAAGCAATACGCTTACGAAAGAATACTTAATTCTCAATTTTAGTCACCTTTTTGAACGCCCCTCCCTCCTTGTTGACATAAGCGCACCATGACAATATTCCTCTTACACGCTGCACCACATACCATATTTTAAGATTATATAAATTACTAGGCGCTACGACCTTTGAGTCACGAGATATATTAAATACAAAGGCGACAATTTTCGTAAAATTCTTAAAAAGCGGCATATTGTGACATGTATAATATACCCATTGAAAAACGTTTTCACGTTAAAAATAAAAAAAAAAAGATATAGAGAAAGCTCATTAAAACTTTATTAAAACATAAACAAATGCCAAAGCCGCAAGCCAAAAAAAAAAATCAAATTGTGACCCTTTAAAGTATGCGATTTGAGAAATAATAATAATTTAAAAAGACTACTTTATGTACTATTGGCTATTGTTATTATTTTTTAATTATATATTATTTTTATTATTATGTTACTCTAAAAAATAATTTAATTAAATGTAAATGAAATAATTTTACAGCATACAAATATTGTAGAACAATTTGTTGCGGTTCCCTTTGAGTGGGGATCATATTTTTGTATATGTGTATGCGTGTAGGTGAATAAATAAATAATCAAATAAAAATAAACTTTAAAATAATAAATATGAAAAAAAAAAAGAAATGGCAAAAAACAACAAAAATAAAATGAGAAAAAATAGCAAATGAAAGATGTGAAAGAAAAAAATTTTTAACGAAAATTGTAGGAATCCATGTCCTTGGGCAACTTCCCACGCAAGTTTTAATGTCGAAAAAATACACAATATCTTTGTGAGTGTGAGTGCGAGTGGGAGTGAGAGTGTGTGTGTGTGCGTGGTTTAGTGTGAAAGCTTATACACACACAAACACTCACTTACAAAAATATGTACATATTCACATAGATACACACGCACATGGCACTAAAGAGAGCATACCAAAATCACTGAGCAAAGCAAAGCGTATGAAAACATGCAAAATGCGAGAATGGCAAAAATTCTGTGTATAAACACAAAAAGCGAAATAACACACACACACACACTCACATTTGCACATACACAAATTAAAGAAGCTTTAAGTATCCTTCTTCTTCTATACTGTTAACTTATTACTGTTGGTGTTGTTGTTGTTTTTTATTCCTTTTTATTTTATTTTACTTTACTTTACTTGTCCTTTGACGCTACAAAGCAAAAGCCAAAGATGCAAAGGGAACAAAAACATAAACTCAACTCAACTCAACTTGACACGACTCGCAATAGCAAGAAACGACAGCAAAATGAAGAAAGGAAAAGGATACTTACATACATAACATGAGAAAAGATAACACTAAGCAGAACATAACCTTTTTTTGTTTGTTAATTTATTATTCTTTTGCTTTTAATTTTGTGCAAAAAATATAAAGAAATTAGATAAAATTATAAAAATAATAATATGAGAGAAAATTAGTAATACTCGTACATTAGATATGGCAGTGAGAAAGATTTCAAACTTGTCTATAGATATAAGCCATCTTCATTTCCAACATTTGTTTGCAGTCATTTATCATTTTGCCAAGGAATAAGCAACTTAGTTACTTAGTTTTGTGCACCAAATATGTTAAATTATATACATATGTATCTGCCAATTCCCTGGAAGGTGTTTAAATCCATCTTAAAATGTTGCTTATCATCAAATAGAAGTCGCTAGTAGGGATGTTTACTTCAAACTATATATCGATATTTATTCCTATAGGATATATCGAAAGACTTTATCGAGCAAGCCATATCGTTCTTGAATGATTCAAGCATGATTAACAATGCATAGGGCGTTATATAAGATTTTTATTACATACGCTTTCTATGTGTTTCTACGGCACAAGCTCCATAAGACGTGACTGCGTCAGCCTTTAGATAACAAAAACTCTGTAAATCTATCCATAGTCTAGCATTGTGCCACGAAGTAGAATTTTCTTGTCACTGATTTTGGTGATGTCTTTTAATTTCGCCTTTCCATCTTAGGTCTTAAAATTTTCGAGGGTATTCGGTACGATATGTATGGATATATATAAATATATATATATACTTGTATACCCAGCATGCTTTGCTACGCTCCCGACGTGATGTTAGTGTGTAATTCTGTTCTTTGCTTACTTGTAGTACATTGCGCAGCAATTGAAATAATTTAAAAAATCAGACGAATCAATTAATTATTAATATTGACATAATTATCTGATATAAAACAAAGGGGACTTGATTGATTTTAAAATTTGTCTAATTATTTGGATATTATTCATACGAAAATACAAAAATCGTGATTAAAAAATGGAGGGTGGGGGAAGAAGGGTGTAAAATACCTTATGACATATTCTCATACCTAAAAAATATATAAAAAAAAAATTCATAAAAATCGGTCGAGCCGTTTCGGAGGAGTTTATACACTAACACTGTGACGCAAGATTTTTATATATAAGATATATCGTATTGATTCCATATATCGAGGGTTAAATATCGATATTTATTTCATATCGGTATACTTATATTGCGCATCCCTAGGTACTTTTTTTTAGATCATTTAATTGCAATTCCAATCCACCGTTAATAGAACGATTATAAGTAATAGTTTTGATAAATTGCCAGTGTGTTAAATTACGTTAATAATTATTTAGTTAATACTTCTATGTAGAAGGTCCAAAGGACTTCTCGGGCAGTCATTTATTGTAAGAGCCAAAGCAAGAGGATTGACATGCACATTCAGAGCGTCATTATATCGACTAGTATGGCAGTTAATTGTTCATAAACTGATGTGATTCCTAGATCTCTATGTATGGACATTCTTCTGACATACCAGGGGGCACCCGTTGAGAAGAGCTTTGCGCTGCATGGCAGGGACTTGGTTAAGTATTGATTTTGCTGAAAATTCCCAGTGCTGAATGCCATAAGTGTATGATGGTGCAACTATGGCCTTCTAGATCGTAACCTTGACAGGCAGATTGAAAGTACTGTCGGGTGAGATGCGCTACCTAAGTTTGTTCAGTTTGTTTCTGCAAATAGCTGTGATCATTTGAATATGCTTGGACCATGTCAAACGGCGATCCATAATCATACTTAACAGAAGTTTTTTGGGGGACTTGAGTGCATTTCAGCATAACCGGTGGACAGCGTTTGTATCTCAGCGTAAGGCAACAATGCTGGGATCCCTAGTAACTAGTAAACAATAAAAAATGAGAGACTTAAAACAAAACCTTAGTTTCATTATGATAGTGTGTTTATCCACATATTGCGCTACCAGTTAAAAACATTTCTAACTCATCGGATTTATTCACAAGCCAAATACTTTACTTAAGTTGAAGAGATAAAAAATTTCAAAGGAATCGGTGCTGAACTACAAAGATAAACAATTCATTTGGTTTGGAATCCATGAGATTCCGAAGCGATGGAAGAAAGATAAAGCTTTCGATGGGCAGTAATTAAATAAATAAAACAAATATGAGTTTTTATTTCTCTTTAAAATTTTTTCAACTGAGAAAAAACCATTTAACGATAATAAACTTATTTGTTTCATTTTATTAAATTTTAAAGCAACAGCCAAAGTCCGTCAAACTTAACATTGCCCTTTCTTTCTTTTATATTATTCATTCATTCTTTCCATTGATTCATTCATTGCAGAAACCACAAAGCATCATTTTGATATTGCCACATTGACCTTTGACACTTCTCACATTCTAAACATACACACATCAACACCCGCTCAAACACACACACATACAGACAATCGCATACTCAAACTGTACTTTACTGAAACACTTGCTGCATCATACATAAGTACGTATGTATTTATATATTGTGGATACATCACCAAATAATGCCGACAGCCATCATTTGCCCTGACATCATCTTTCATTCTTCATCCTTCAGTGTCTGAAATAATGCAAAAATCTTTTCAATTTTTTTACTGTACTTTTTACTTTTAGCTGTTGCGCGCATTTACCAACACTGTTGCATATTAACACTTAACTTAAAATCTTTGTATGTATGCATATACGTGTACATGGTATATGTGTGTGTAGGTGTTTTGCTTCCTGTTTTTGTTTGCTATTTTCATTTGAGTTCTTCCTTTTGCCATTTTTTAATAATATCCTGCAATGACACAATTTCATTTTCAGTGTTGTCGCGTCCGCGTCTCTTTCGACTTCATCACTGGCATCACCCATTACCCATCCCTTGTGCACTTGTTTATGTCCCTACATTATTGTTTGTTGGCATTATTGCTTTGTACATCCGTTCATACTTTTATGCGTTCATCCGCTCCCAGTTAGTCACATAAGCCCCTGTCACACTTTACCCATATCATAGTATGGTATTCGTACTTCTAAGTTTCTTCTTTCTTCCTTTGGCTTCTACATCTTCATCATTCTTTATTCTTATGATATTCATCTTTATGTCGTCATTGTCATATTGTTGTTGTAGCTACCTTCACCTTTCTGTCACTTGTCCTTTTGTCGGTGACTTTTTGACGTTAGTTAGTTCTACTACTACTACTATATACTATAATACTAAGTCGGCCGTCCATTCGTTGCTCATTACTGAATGTTTTTGCTTTTGCCTTTTTGCCGCGGCATTTTTCTCCGACACTGCATTTTCATTATGCTCATTTGAGGTTTTGTGCATGCTTGTACTAAATGAGTGAATGTTGGCGCCATTGTTCCAATCCTGCCACCCAAAAGAATGTATATTTCTATCTTTCTATCTTGTCTGAATGTAAAAATGTCCTCGTCGTAAGCTTTGCTTTCTTTCTTTTCATCGTCATCACTACGTTGTATGCTTGTCGTCATCTTTATTAACATCGTGTGCCATGTACTCTTACGCAAATCTGCATCTAAAAACGCACGCATTTCCATTTCATAGACTACAGTAAAGAATTTTTATGATGGAACTAAAGGAACATAGAATTGTACACGTATGTACATGCAACATATTGAAACAATTTGATAAAATTGTAATCATTTTTATAATAAAACTACAAAACTTTTTCTTATTAAAGAAAATTCTTGATTTAACCAAATTCAATGTGAAGTGTGCATTCATATGATATATCACTGTGCCCAAACTGCATTTGGCCGAATCGGAATGCAAATAGAGAGACAAAAGTGCACTTTTTGTGCTTAATTATATGCACGCCATATAAACTAAACTAAGCGTGGCCGTCGACAGCATTATATTGTATGATATCTTGTTCATAACTATGACTATGATGATGATGATGATGATAGTGTACCATAGATGAGGGACACAAATAAAAGAACTATTTGAGAGATGCATGCAAGTAGATATATAACTATGTGTATACAGACTGTGATTGTGGCTATGGCTGCGAATGGTGTGGAGTGTCAACGAGTCCTTGTTGCACTCGACAATGTGGTTGTTGTCACTAGTGATTCTCTTGTTTTTGTTACTGTTGACATGTTTGTCGGCAAGCGGACATACATATATGAATATATATTTTTTAAGTTGTTTGCCAGTCTGCCTGACTGGTTGCTTTATTATTTATGTATGAAGGACCTTAAACTTTGTACATGAGTAGCACTTCATATAATGTTTTTGTTCTCTTTCTTTTAATTATGCTTTAAACTTTTATATGTGGTATTCACAACTTTAAAACTTAAATTTATAGTAGTATATACTATAAGAAATCTATTAATCCTTTTGTGTATTCCGAAAACACTTTTCAAACAATAAACAAGAAGAATGAATAGTAAGATAAACATATGTGTGTCACACACAGCCAACAGAAACAGAATAGAAATGAAGAGATAAGGGCGGAATATGTCAAGAAATAGAGCTAAAATATAATACAGAAAACTGCCAAAGTTGTAGCATAGCATACATACAGGCTTCGGGACATTCACACACTGTTACTAGCACTTACATATGGTACTACAGTCAAACGAATGACAGCTGACATAGAAACAAAAGTTCGTTGAGTGTGCGTGTGTTACATAGTCACATTCTAATCTAAAATAATTGAATTGAAGTCAGATTGCAACTGATGTTGTTCCGACTTGGTTCACTTTAGTTTGGTTCAGTTCAGTTCAGTTTGACTTGGTTAAGTTTCTCTTTGCTCTACTGAACCCCACTATTTATTCATTCATTCATTCATTCATTGTCATCGTCACTTTGTCACCTCGAGTAAAGTTTAACTGTTGGTTGCTTTATCTTTATATGGTCGTATATTCTCCTTTTCCTTTGTTATTCTCTTCTAGTTACCACAATATTGTATTTTAGATACTCATTTTTCCTCGTAGTACTTTGACATATGTTGCGACTTACATAACTACAAACAAAAAAAAGGGACGCCAGCCTAGATTTGTGCTTTAAAAATCATTGCTCACATCACACCATACCACCACATACACACACGTACTGTGAATGAGATTTGACACAGACATATATGAGATAATTAATGGTTACTGTTGCTAAATGGATTTTTTTGGGCGTGCGAGCAGCAAATGGAGTCAAGGTTGAGTCAACATTAACATTAACACACACTACTATCTAATCCTTAGTAGAATCATCCTCATCCTCAGTAGCCTCATTATTCGCACCAATGACAGCACATTTTTTGAGAGAGCGATTGAGTGACACTTCTTCATGCTTTTGGCATATGATTAGTTTTTAGTAGCTAGCATACTTTTAGGCTACTACCTCGTTGAATGTTTAAGCAGAGCAGCAGCAGCAGCTTAAACTGTATTTTAAAAAACAGTTAGTTATAAATGAAAAATAAAGAGAACGACATGTGGGCTCCTCACTCAACCCCTCCACCCTCTCAATCACTCATGCTGTGATATATTCTGCGTAGGCAGAAAATTATATTCATTAAAAAAAAAGGTTAATGGTACTGAATACTACTAGTTTATGTACCATATATTGCAAATGAAGGTTGCAATTGATTTAAAGTACTTAATAGAAGGATTACCATATTACACAACCACTTTTCATGGCTCTGAAATGTTAAATATTTAGTGAAATAATGTAGGGGAAACCTAACTGAAGGTTACGATTTCATATTATTTCAGAATATTTATGACATCATCATTAGCACTCTCTTAATGATTTAATTAGATTTTTGTTTCTCAAAACAATTTATTCACGAGTAAGCGAAAATATTTTATTTGTTTTTATACATTGTAGTAAGTAAATATTTAAAAAATCCGTACAATAATCATATATTCGATATATGCAATTAAGTTTGTCACCTTAAACTAGTAATTTTAATGCTTCACAAGATATCCTCAGAAGATATGTATTGGTTTAGTTAAAAGAAAGGAATCGATCTAACTTCTCTCTTAGTTTAAATAATGAATTTTGCCATATGATTGTCATAAATCTATACACACGCCCAGATTCATATTATTTCCGAATGTATTTTGTTGGTTATCAATGTTCACGTTCAGTGTTTGTTTGTTCTACTTTTTGTAGAAGTTTTAAAACTTATGTCAGCCACCGTTCAACAAATCTACTTATACTTAATTATTTAAACCCATCTGAACATAATATTCTAGAACAGAGCTGTCCGCATGAGACACGAATGAGGTCTGAATGCGGCCAATACGTTTGTCTGATTGACTGTGACATTGTGCACGCTAATTTTAGAAACGGCTTAACCGATTTGAATGCGGGTTTCACTGATGAACTAGTGCAAGCTTTAAGTAACATTTAGTGTTTGTTTCAATCAAATCGTTTACAATATTTCAATAATATAAGGATAGAAAAGAAAGTTTTGTTTAAAGATTAAGTTATTGGAAAACCACGCTCACAGATTTTCGTCTTTTATTGCTTCTTGAATTTTGTGTTTTGTTGTTATTATTGTATACTTTCCTCTCATTTACTAATAACTGAGTACGCACAAGAGTATTGCGCTCTTCTTTCGCAAAAGATAAAAGGCGATCTACATAGAAGGCAGGTCAACGTCTGCCCAGGTCAACTAGTTTATTATATTTTTTTTTTGTATTATGTTTGATTTGAGTTTATACCGACACATCAATATGGACCTCAGTCATAGTAGTCTTAGGATACTGCAAACTATGAAATTGTTTTGGCGAGTCGAGGGCTTTGTTGATAGCAATCTTCAAACTTAAGTTAGATAATCTATATACAATATATAAAAACTTAAGTTCAAAAAACTAAAACCGGACTACTTTAAAATCACGCTCTAAAATGTATAAATAAGATAATATTCTCATCGGAAATTGTTATGTACAAATTGTTCAATATTAATCGTTTATTAAATAAACAACTTACACGTAATATATTTTAATGAACATATTCATAGTGAGGCTTATCGAGCATATACCAGAACATTCTCATAGTAGCCAGCGGTGTTATAATCGTCGGGATGATCTGTGGAGGCCAATGTCATCAAAAGGTCCTTAATGCGAAATTTATTTTCCGTTCACCGAACATTTCCATCAATTTTTAAATGCAACCTTGTCAAGGCACGCGAAACTAGTATGTGATCACTATTGCATTCGACTTGTTGAAATCAAATAGATACTCCGTAACGTTGCAATTTTGGTACAAATAACAGCTTGGTGATCATGGCCTTGTTGAAGAAATAGGTTTTCACCATTCGACTGTAGTAACGGAGTTTTACTGGCTCCATAATAGCACGTCCAGGCACATTGATTAGGTGTTTCAGAAAACCATATTCAAATAAAAATGACAATTGGAATTATCTTTGAGCGACATAAAGGCCAGTCGAAAACTACAATGTTGTCATCATTAACACCAATTTTTAATCATTCATATCATTATATCAGTACAAACCACTCAATACAAAGTAATCTAAGACAACCTAACTACAAAGAGAGATAGCATGCCTAATATACTAAATTAATTGATAGCAATGTTTAAGTCAGTGAACTGAAGAGATTTCATATTTAAGACCACCCAGATATGTATATATTTAATGGAAAATATGTATATTTTTTTCTCTTTATTATCTATTTTACCTAATTAAGGTATTGTCATTCGTGTGACATAAAACTCATCAATTTAGGAAATAAGATATCAATTCCCTTTAGGAATGAACCTCTGCACATTATAAATCAAGATAATCTTAATAAACTTTCCATTTTAGGTCTCGATGCACTTCTAGCGAAAGAATCTCATCATGCTCAGATATGAATAAGTCAGTTAGGCTTCATTTTGGACACACTTGGCTAGGATCGCGTAGGCTTCATGATCAGACAAGTTCCTGAACTCTATCCTGTAGAATTCTGCAGATGTATCAAATTATCTATTCAGTATATGCTGACAGCTTCGCTCGCATTTACTTGTCAGATGATCGTAGGTCAATGCTGCAGTATCGTCTATTACCACAGCTATACTAAGGACATCTAAATTATCATGTAGACTCTTTGCGATTTCTATCCATGTTTCAATTTCTGTTAAAATTTTGTCAAACACTACTTTTATACCTTAGGAAAATAAACCAGTTGGATCTGGTGTTCTTTAGATTCGTCCTAGCCGATTTCGTCGTTTACTGATTGTTCTCTGTTTTTTTTTTGAAATTCGTTTGGTTTTAAGTAACTGGCTCGATTTCTAACTTTTCTGATACAGGTGCAGCTCTTTTGATCCAATGCTCCATTGGCTTTTCTCTCATTTCTTGCTAGATCTTAACAAGACCTTGCATTATAGCCATAGAATGCGAAATGATAACGTTTACTCTATTAATGTCTCGAAGAATATTATTCCGAATATTATATTATGATTTTAACGCCGATTTTATTTTAAAATATGTTAATATCTGTTATAAATATATTGCAATATGTATAAAGAGCATAATTTATTTTTAAAATTACTGTTTCCCGTAAGTTTTGACTTGCCTTTTGAAATCTTCACGCATTCAAGGTATCTTCCGATTAGTGATAAGGTTCTCCTTCCTTTACTATGTATAAGTTGAGTAAGTAGTATATTGAGAACAAATTGTAGTAAATAACATAATTATAATGTCATTCCGATATCATAATATTTTATGTGTGTAATTTGAATGATAAATTCAATGTCACATTATCGTGGCAAATGTTTCTTGGGTGTTTGTTTTTCTTTAAAAACTAACATTCATTACAATACTGCATGTTAAGCATTTATTTAGTTTGAAAATGGAATGAGTAATCCAATGATTGTATTTGTTTTCAACAACAATTCATAATTCTATGTACATTCAATCTGTTCTTCCCGATAGCAAAGTTCATTTCATGATTTACTATTTTTATTATCATTCAATAGTGATAAATACTATTAATCTGTGTTTGTGCATATATGCGATATACGAGTAGAAGAAACTAAAGATATGCGGGCGACAATAATTGATAAAAATTCAAGTGAGCTCAGTCATTAAAGAACACGCGTCTCGAACTGATATACTAAGCCTACCACCACCACTACGACTACTCTTACTTCCATCAATATCAACAGTGACACCATCCCTGTTGTTGACATTTTTATCACACAAGAGTCGATAGCATATACTCTCTTCGTCGTCTCCGTTGGTCTTTAAGATGTGTACTCAATGCGTTTGTACATAAATACGAGTAAACGATATAAGAAAGCGAGATCAAAAGTAGCTCTGCTTATCTAAAGATCCGGATGTGGGTACCGTACCAAAAACGAAACAAACTAACGAGCATTCAAAAAGTGCCAATCGACAACTTCTGAGTGACTGCATTTAGTTTACAATTGTATTTTGTGTGGAATAGTTCGATTAACTCTATTAAAAATCATGTTAAGAGTATTCCTTTTTTCAATTCTGGTCGCGTCTTCATCTACTTCATTCTCGCCGGAGCCATATTGTAATCGTAATGAGACCGTCATAACAAAGATACCCATAGAACGAACTCGACAAGTTGTAGTCAAGCCACCAAGCTGGAAGGTGTGGCAGAAAACAACGACTAAAATTGTTACAGATATTGAAGAAGTGGATCACGTTATACATAAACTTATCTCCGCCTGTTGTGAGGGTTTCTATATGACAAATCTAAAGCTGTGTGAGCCAATCTGTGAACATGGTTGTCCAGCATTTGCTAGTTGCGTAAAACCAAACTACTGTAAGTGCATGGATGGTTATATTTATACAATCTCACATAAAGATAGACGTCCATATTGCGAACCAATCTGTAAAACGAAATGTCGGGGTGGTATGGTGTGTGTGGCACCAAATAAATGTGAATGCAGTGTTGGGTATCGCTTGCTTGAAGATGGCAATGGTCAATGTATGCCAACTTGCACAGCTGGTGATGGTTGTCAAAATGGAAAATGTGTGGGCGTGGAGAAATGCGTGTGTCACAAAGACTACAAATGGGATCTAAAAATGGAGAGATGCGAAAAACTTATGCCGCCTTTTTCAGTGAGTGGCAAAGATATTGAGGAGGAAATAGAAAGAGAAACATCAATCAGTTATATTGAAGATACCTTTGACTCCACATCCTTGCCCTCAATTACAGCAGATGATAATGATGACAATGAGGATCCAACAATCTCAGTAACTGAATGTCCTGCAGGTTTTCTACTCTACAATGGGCAATGTCACGACGAATTCTTCTCAAGTTCTGACTCCACATCCTTGCCCTCAATTACAGCAGATGATAATGATGACAATGAGGATGCAACAATCTCAGTAACTGAATGTCCTGCAGGTTTTCTACTCTACAATGGGCAATGTCACGACGAATTCTTCTCAAGTTCTGACTCCACATCCTTGCCCTCAATTACAGCAGATGATAATGATGACAATGAGGATGCAACAATCTCAGTAACTGAATGTCCTGCAGGTTTTCTACTCTACAATGGGCAATGTCACGACGAATTCTTCTCAAGTTCTGAAACAAATTGTAATTTTGGTTCTTGTGGACCAAATCAGATTTGCTTAACGAATGGCACTTGTATCTGCGCAGAGGATCACATAGCACACAATTCAACCGATGTTAATGGCCTGCCTTCAACAGAATTAGTTTGCCATCATTATCTATTGAATATGACTGAAATCACTCAACCCATTGCCGAAAAAACTCATATGGGTCCAACAATAATTTGTATCATTGGCATTAGTACCATGTGCGTTGCTGTAACTATGCTAGCTGTTAAGTTATTGATGCGTCGCAAGGGACGATTAGATGTGGAGGGTACAACAAAGGCAAACTTGAAATGTGAATATAATAATAAGATTTGTGATGATTCAAATGAATGGGTGCCATAGACTAAGTAAGTTATTGATTAAGTGAAGTGTGAATTATAGAAAAACAAAAAGACATAATAAATGAAATTTTGAAATATTATTTTAAAATTAAAAATTACAAGATGGACTCTTATGATGATTTTAAGATAAAAATATTTATAGAAAATAGCTGGATATGAGTAGTAGTAGTAGTTTTTAGTTATCGAATCATGACTTCTTCTTTCATAATTAATATGCAAAATTTCCTCTCTCTCTATATATCAATAGATAAAGGGAAAAATTAAACAGATGGATAGGATTAATGAATGAAGCAAGGATTGGTGAATCCTTATACAGTTTGAATGATGTGATTAAAATATAATAGATAATATAAATAAACTTGACAACGTAAAGACCAGCACTTGAGAAATTAAGAGAAAATTCAAACTGTTTAAAAGGATTACAGCTTATGTTAAAATGGAAATACAATATTATTATAAAAGAATATAAACAATTAAATCGATGGATGAATGAATGAATAGATCAATGTATGGATGGTCGTCGCCTTTATTGACTATTGAACATTGAATACAATCAAACTTCCATAACACGAACTTCCATAATTCGCATGTCTCCTTAACTCAAACAAATAAAAATTGCACATGCAATCTTAAGTTGAATTTTGTGGGAAAATCCGCAATTACAAATAACATTTTTTGTGTCAAACCATGAAATATATTCATTAAGAGTATTTACTACAAAATATCTGCATTTCTTTAATATGCTACTTGGGACAATTAAGAAGAATGAAGATATTACATGCCTTTCATTCTTGTGACTATATATAAAGATGAAAAGATGATAGATAAGATTAAATTCTGACATGACTTAACTGCTACTTTTGAGGATTAAATTGATATGGACAATGATATTGGCATAGCAGACTTTCTTCCAGATGACGACATTATTAAACATTATATCTCAGAGCTTATAAATCCAACTGCAGGTGACATTAAAGATGATGACAACAGTTCGTAGGAACATTTTACTCAACACATTTTCAAGCATGGCAATTGTAAATTCGTAGGTACTAGAGGACCTGCAGAAGTTGTTCTGGCCGAACATACAATCAAATCATTTCCATGACAAAGACTACTCGATTGATTTCGAAATATGTCTCTAAATTGTATCCCTAGAAATACCCTACAAATAATAAGTCAGTTCTCAATCACGCCACTTACCATATATAAGTTTATTTCCCACTCTGTAGTAGAGATGAGCTAAACAGTGATTTCAAAATCACAGTGATTCTAAATCATGATAATCACAATTTAGGGAACAACTAAATCAAAGTGAGTCACAATCAATCAAGTAAACTGTGTCTCTCCCTCCAAATGACTGTGACTCAATCACAGTTTAGAATCACTGTGTCACTGTTAAGCTCATCTGTATTCTGTAGTCCGAGATAGCCAATAGAAACATAATATCTAGCATCTTAGATAGCGATTGTACTAGTGGAGATATTGGCTTGTTAGGTTAATTTAAGATTGTTAAGTTAGTTCAGTTTCAGTTTGATAAACGTAGTGATTGTGAAAGCACTGTTAAATAAACGTTGCAAACTATAAAAAAAAAACTTGAAATAAAAGTTTAATTTGTATACAACATTTAATCCACCAATTCCGAACATTTCTCTTTCATATAAAGCTTATCCTGACAACTACGAACAATAAAAAAAAGTTATGGGGCTTCCAACATGCGGCATTTCGTTTATATACACATATGCTTATATAAATAGATAGAAATGAGGTTTTTAGATAGAAGTTAGACAAACAAATTAGAATCTCTCTTCATAAAAAATATTTACTGATTTTTTTAAGAAACAGTAACTAGAAGGCCAACAAATTTATGTATGTAATTCAATAATTTTACTACCTTCCACCAAATTTTCCAATTTTAAAGAACATTCCTATAACTTAAAGTCTCCATAAATTGAACTCCTTTTATGATTAGTTTGACTGTATTTCAACTGGAATAAAAACTTTCTATAAGCCCAAGTTTCAATATCAATGTTTGCATTAAGGCCTTTCAATGATACTCTTAAGACTTGTAAAATATTTAAAGGAATGCATAAATTCAATAGAACTCACCATATAGTTTCCATATACGGGAACTGATTTATCAAAAATCTTGCTTAAGACCAGTGAAATGGTATATCGTTTTCTTTATTAGTTTGTTGTTTTATTCAATTTTATTTTGCAATATTTTCTTTTTGTTTATCAAAATATTTACAGAAATGATTCACTAGTTTTCTTACTAATTATATCCAATTGCGGGCATAAGTATATACGAGTATATGTACTATATATCGGTATATTGAAACATCTATGAATATGAATGGATAAAAGTATTACGGAACGAATATGTTAATGAGAAACGACATTCAGTTGATTAATATGTTTATTTATTTAGAGAATGATATATTTGTTTCTTTTTCCATCTACTTCTCTATGTCTGATAACGATTTTAATGGATAAATTTATGCGAAGAAATGTTTAAGTTTGTTTCTTGTAATTTTCTAATATTTTTTTATTTATAAATTTCTTGTTTCATATTAAAAATTTGTTTGTTATTTGAAAACTACTTATATTAAAGTATTGTATTTTTGCATGTTGCTTTGTTGTGCGTGTTTCAATTGTATAATTAATTTTTTAATATATATATTGTACTATTGTATATAAATATTATTTTAATATGATTTTCTATATAATAGAAAATTAATGAATTATTAATTAAATGATGATTTTCAATTGTAATAAAATGGGTTTTATTTTTATGTATTAGTTTTCATTTAATTTCTTTAAAATTAAATGCGTTGCTTTATTATTGTATTATTTTATTATTTTATATACATGATATTATTATTATGTGTTTTAGTTTAAGATTTGAAAGTTTTTCGACTCATTCCAATTGCTTTAATTTTGCATGATTTGAATAGAATTTTCTTGTATTTTTTTTTGGTATTTTTATTGTTTTATTTATTGAGGTAAGTTTTCTGTGTCAATCACTCACTCACAAAGTATTGCTTACAAATTGTTCATTTTTCACTTCGATTTTTCTCATTTCTACTACTAAAAGTATAAAGAAAAGAGATTATTTATAAAGTATAATATCAAATCAATTTAAAAACAATTTTGTAAATTTTTAATGCATTTTGTTATATTTTATTTTTTATATATTATTTATTTAATGAATTTTGTAACAATTTGTAATATTCACCAATTGACCGACCTCAATTAACAATGAATTCAACATGTTAGTCACCTGTTAAACACTCATTTAAGATACCAAATATGATTTAAATATGTATCTTTTTCATATCATATTTCATCAATTTTCTATTGTGTTTATATAAATTTTTGCCAATTTCAAAATTAAGAAAAAATACTTGCCACCAACAAAATTTGACACAAATATGTATACATGTATTGTTACTACTACGACTACTGCTAATATTTTTCATGATAATGACAATGATGATGATGATGATGATGGAATTTTTACCCATACACACATACACATACATTGAAATGAAAAATTTTCGCACAGCGCAAAAATAAGAATATCAATTTCCTTTTGGAAAGCGCACACAATAGAAAATTTTTCAATTCATTCACACACATACTCACTCACTCACACACACACACACACACACATAGCTACGCACATAGAATCATCATCATACAGAAAAGCAGGATCTACTAAATGAAAAAAGCACACACAGGATTCGTACGTTACTCGTCCCCATCTTCATGGAGCTCGGTAGACGAGCAACGAGTCAGCAAACGATTGTCGTCGAATGAATATAAAAAAGAAAGTAAAGTAAAGTAAAGTAACATAAAGAAAAGAAAAGTAAAGGCAAAACCCAAAAAATGAGCCTCCTCAAAACTCAACTTAACTAAACTGAACTCAAAAAACGAAGCAAACACATTTAATTTTATAGTTTTAAAACTTTAAATTTAATATTTATTTTTCCATCTTCATTGTATTGAATTGATTGCTAATTGGTTATGATTATGGCCAGCAGATTTTATTTTTCTATTAATTTCTTAATTAATTTATTTATTTAAATATTTATTTTCTTGTTCAGCAGATAGTAGCTTAAGTAGCTTAAAAGATTATTGTATTGTGAAGTTTAATTGAATTTTATTCTTTTCTTATTATTATAATTTATTTTATTAAACATTTTACACATATATTGTATTTATTCCTTACTGTTTTGCTTTCCGAAAATTCCTTTATTTTTTATGTATATTTATTGTTGTTGTAGATATACTTTTGCTTATGTTTTTGTTGTTGTTGTTGTTATTGGAGTAGTATGAAATTTATGTTGTAAATTTTTTTTTTTTTTTTCATGAATTTGTATTGTATTTTTTTGTTGAACAGAACAGACGACGAACAGTTCGCTGCTGCTAGTAGTGAATGTTTGCTAAACGATTTACTTTTGTGAGTATTTTGTTTTTAGGAAAAGGCAACTAACAGCACAACCCGAAACCGGAACACCAACTGAATCCAACTGGCTGACTATGGTGCGCCAGGAGCTCTATACGAGCATACGAGCCCCACTGGAAGCAATTCGTACAAATTTTTCGCTTCGCTACGTCGAAAGGCAGCGCGCAATGAGAACCAACAGCAGCAGCAGCAGCAACACCAGCAGGCCGACAGGACACGCAAAGTTATCCTTTGCAGTTGTCTGATGCTCAGTGCACATTGGAATTTTGTGTGTTGGTGCTTCATTGGAAGCATCCTCATTGGGACAAACTCATCGAGAGCGTAAAATATTCATACACACCATCAAAAGAGAACTTTGCATGAAATGAAGAGAACTTTTTTATCTGCACGGATGCTGTAAGGGAAGCTAACAGTAGCAGTGCTAAAGATGCGTGCGTGAGAGTTATAATAGTGTACTACAATGTGCGTATGTGATGATTGGGAGAATATGTTTCATACAGGGTGTCTAATTTTTTGATGTATCTGGAAGAACAAGATTATAATATAACGCCCTAAATAAAATTAAAAAAATAGAAATACTTAAAAGTTCTTATCTCATAATTCCAAGTCATCTTAAGGAATTTAAACACATATTGGAATACTTTACAGTACCACAATTCTTTAATAATCTTAAGTAAGTTAATTCTTCTATTTTGGGTAGGAGTTAAAAAGTGTATATAAAAGATTTAATCCTTAAATCATTCTTTATTAAATTAGCAAATGAAATTTTCAGTTATTACAATATTTCACAGTTTTCAAACTCAGCTGGTGTTATCGTTTCATCTGGGATCATGAGTTTATCATAAGATTATGTAGTAGTATTTTGTTTCACTTCGTAGTTTTTCATATATTTAGTTCTAGAAATCATTCATTCAATCTTAACTAAGGTTTTTTTCATTCAATTTTATCAAGTTCCAAAAATAAAATTCTCACTCAGGCCTATTGAGAATAGAATAGACACTTCTGGTACCATACATCATAATCATAACAATCTACTCTCATCATCATCATCATCATCATCATTCTCCCCATTTTCTTGATAAAACTGGAACATATTCACTCAACACTCAACACTTTCGCTCAATGCAACTGAGCAAACGAATAAATATACGAATAAAAGAAAAAACGAAAGAAATGATTTATTGCGCCAAAAAATTAATTTAAACTAAATTCGCATGAATGAAAAATGGCTTTTACAAATGCCTACACATACACACACACACACACATATATTCACAGAGATACACACACTCACTCATTCACTAACTCACTCACTCACATGTTAAGCCCCATGAGCGCCTTTAGAAAACGCACTCGTTTTCTTATTTGAGCTTAAAATGCATCGTGTAACTCAACTCAGTTAAACACTTGTAGGTGCCTTCAACCCAAGTAAAGCATTGCCAGGCTTCACTCATAGACTCATAGAGAATTAAGCTCTCTTTGTTGATTACACACACACACACTCTTTCGCTGTTTTTCTCTTAGTATGTTTAAGTTATGTTAAGCTCTCTCTCTCTCTTTTGACTGTTTTCCATTGCACTTATCCCTGTTTTATATTCGTTCATTTGTTTCGTATTTTCCATTGCTCCACGTTCCAAACTGAACGAAACCCAAGGATACGAAGGAAGCTTCAACACGATTTCAACTTAGGCCATGCTGTGCTTTGGCATAGCTTTAGTTGGTATCCATGAATGAAACACAACATCAACATCGGGCTGAGAGATAAAAGCACGAAGCAAAAACCATCATCCATTGGCCATCATCAACCATACTTAGTTCTTCTTGGACTTTGCTGCAAGGACAAAGCAGCAGCAGCAGCAAAAGCAATAGCATTAACAAGAAGACGAATATTGTAACATAACGATTGCATCGTCTCATATTTTATTTAAACAATTGAAGGATTTCATTTCTCTTCATATTCATTCCACCAACACCCCAGTTCTCCTGTATTCAGTAATGTACTATTTGTCCGTTTGTAATCCTGGAAAAAATTGTTAGTCATTTGTCCTTGTGAGTCATGTCAGTCTGAGAGGATCTTGCAAATATTTTTTCTAAATTAACATTTTTGATTATCAACGATGAGAATAAGGATTTTTTTTTCCTTCGTTCTTTTCAACAAGCATGTTTGTCCAGCATTAACATAGATACACATACGCACACGAACACACATACTCGGACCACTTTTAACTTCCGTTTCCGTTTTCTACATCATCTGTGCCTTGACTAAGTTTTCATTGCTTACTTGTGGGTGCTTGTAGTACTACAATATTTTTTATGTGCACTTCTTGGTCTTGTATTTTATGTTGTTGATGTTTTTTGTTAGTTGTTTGTTTTGCTTGTTAGTTTTTCTTCCCCTTCTCCATGTCTACTATCAGAATGCTTCATCATTGTTGTCCAATATTGCACTAAGTACTCCTTGGTTGCTTCATTTGTTCATCTGTTTTTTCCTCCGTCCTTAACAAGTTTTTTTATTTTTATTTTATATTTTATATTTATTTTACTTCAATTCTATTTCGTTTTATTTAGTTTTCCTCCCTTATATCATGTCTTGTGGTTTAATTATTTTTAAATTAGTTTTTTGCCATAACTTTAATAGAAGAATCTTGTATAAAAATTCAGTATTTTTTTACTTTAAGTTCATCAAGTTATTACAATGGACTTCATTAACTTAATCAAAACTCTCTTAATAACACTAAAGAATCCTTATCCTTATCCACTTATTATGAACAACTTTTTTTAAGAAAGAAAAAAAATTTCTTGCGACCCAAATACAACAAACCTATAAAAGTCCTTCAGTGCTTCCATACACACAATGCAAGGACAATGCCTTGTTTCCCATTATTTTCTACTCTCTTCGCATGTTGCTATTATTGTTCTTATTCTTGTTATTATTCTTGCTGTTGTTGTGGTATATTCTGTGTGCTCCTTTGCTAACTTTAATTTTAACTTTAGTTACTTTATAAATTATTTAATATGTTCATTGTTGCAACAAGAGTTGCTCTTTTGGAACAAGCACAGGAGCAACTACAACAGGAGTCAATGAAATACTTACTACTCTCGCTTGTACAACCGAAAAATGCTATAGTACTATGTTCATGAGAAAAGAAAGCCATGTAGTAGTAGCCTGGCATAGATTTACTCCTTGCTTCTATTGCTGTTGTTGCTTGCTGGTCGTCGTAATTGCAACACTGACTGCCAGCGACGACATAGAAACAACTACTTTATTACAAGCGCGAGTCATCAGCCCAATTCTCTATCCCTCTATCTCTATCTCTATCTATTTCCTTCTCTTTCATTTAGAATCTCAACTTTGTTCGTAGAATTTCAATTCTTTTGCAATTTTAATAGAATTTTCACTTTATTTGCGCAAAAATACAAAAAGAAAATGTTGCAATCCTTCACTTATTCTCTCCTCCCTCTTTTCCTATTCTCTTCATCACTCAGTCTATTTTATACTGAAGCCTCCTCGGCAGGCTTCATCGCTTTATAGAATAAAAACAACCGAAAAATCCAAGTTTCATTACAGGAAGAATAAACTGCATTTAGATTGTATTTGGAGTCCACTTTTTTGTTGCGTTTATTCTCATGTATTCATGGGCGTCGTCATTACTTTAAAACTTCTCATAGATATTGTGATCTCTGACCTATCTGAATTAATTGATTAAATTATCACCATTTTCTTGGAAATATAGTTGCCTTTACTATTATAAATTCATTGGCCAAACATTTCAGAGACTTTCTGATCTCTATCTGTTAGCAAAGTTGTTTGAACGCTGCCTACTGACGCGACTCCTGGACTTGAAAAAGGTAAAGAAAATAGTACCTCCCTTTTAATTCGGGTTCCGTAAGTCCCACGAAACTCCAGATCAGCTGAATAGAGTGGTCAACTTTATTTGAAGCCAAGGAATACGTGGTAGCAGCGTATCTCGACATTAAGCAGGCTTTCGAACGAGCTACTCAGTAAACTCAAGAGTTTATTGCTGCCTCAACCTTTAGTAATAGTGCATAGCTACCTCAATAACGGGACTTTCTCAATGGTGTGAGGGTCTAGCATAAAGGCTCTTTGCGCAGGTGTCCCCCAGAATAGCGTTTTTAGGCCGACACTTTATACCCTGTTCACGCACGACATGCCCACTGGCTCAGAATTGTTCGGGAGTCATTTTTGACAACCAGCTGCTGGGTTATATATACCTGGATAGGTGGCTCACGTCAAGACGCATATAACAAAAAACATGAAATCCCACGAAAAGAGAAAATAGAGTTGGCTTTTAAAGAGCAGGAATAAATTGTCATTAAAAAATAAAGATCTCACTTACAAAGCAATAATTGCTCCAGCTTGGCGATACGGCTAGCAGGTGTACGGCAGAGTAGCGAAACTGAATATCTCGAAGGCCAGAGTACTGCAGGCCAAGACAAAGCGTATGATCTCTGGTATCTCGTGGTTTATGCAAATGGCGGACCTTGAGAACGACTTGAAGGTTCCTAAGATTGGCGAAATGGCTGAGAAGAACGCATCCGTCCGTCCATCAGTGAGATCTATCTCATGAAAAGTAATAAGTAGACAGTTAAAATATAAACAGAGTGTGTAATTCTATTGCCGCTATACAGCATATATACATATATCGCACCCTGTGTTTTTACCTTTTGTTTGCTATTTTGGTTGATTTTTTTGTAGTATACTTTTAGGCGATGTTTGAATATTGTATTTCACTTTGGCTACAAAAAACAGAGGTACAGAAGCTTTACTTCCAACGACAGTATTTAAAAAATACATAGTGTTAAATCTTGTACTATGGTACGGAACCTTTCGTGTGCAAGTCCGACTTGCACTTGACCGGTTTTTTTTCTAATTCGATGTATGTTATTCAATATGAGAGATCTTGAAATTAAGTAAAGATTTAGAGGATGTATGAAAATCTCAATCGGGCAAGACAAATGAAGCTAAAAATATCCATAGATTAGATTATTTCTCTCTTGAAACACTCATTGGCGTCGCAACTTCGAAACTTCTTATGATCTCTCTCCAATATGGAATACCCCAAGTTTATTTGAATCCCCTTTTTGTACGCTCATGTCTTATGTTATTTTAACTAACATAACAACTACTATTACTACATAGTACTACGTGTATTACTAGTACTACTGCTAATATAAAATAGTATGTAGTAGATCTACAAAGCCTTTGTGTATTTTAAAATGTTTTATTTCATGAAGAAAAAAGAAAATTGACTGAAAATTCGAAAAACGAAACAATGGCGTTGCATTGACTTCCGTTTCCTGCCTTAACTTCCTGACTCAATACGTGGATACTGCATCCCCAATCATGTAATCTCTCATTCCATATGTTTTTTTTTAATTTTCGCATTTTCCTACAAAACTTTAAAATGTGTCAATGTTCCTTTTGACTATTGTACTAGTATATTTTTTTTTGGGTAAATATTAATTTATACTCGTCTATCAAGGTTTCCTATTCAATTTGCTTGTTATCCATTGCACCAACCAACCATGGTCCTTTGTCTTTTCACCATTTTGTATATTTAATGAAATTTAAGCGGAATTGTAAACAAAGCTCTTCTATTTCTTTCATCCCTTGCACACTTGCCTTATGCCAAAATCAACAGACCGCGAATAAAGTGCAATTTACTCAAAATCCGCATAGATTTTTATCCTTAAACAACATAGAAGAACTGCCTGCCATCTCCGGTTTGTTCTGCTTTCCTTGGAACAATTTGAAGACAATAAAGAGAAACGAAGACGCTTCTTCATTGCATCTTTTGACTGGTGTGTGTGCTATGCATACGATTTTACTGAGCTCGAAAATTGTGAAGGACATTTTTATTGGTTACTTTTTGGCTCCAACACTATGGTGTTTCTTTCGGTTCTCCCTTCTGACCTACACTAGCTTAAGTGTTCTGAAGTTTTATTTAACGCAAGTCACAAAATTGCCGCAAATTGAGCAAAGACGAATTTTATTGAAAGTCAAGCCCTCGACAACGGCATTTTCTTTTCTCGCTTTATTTTTGTGGATTTTTGTTGAATAACAACAAAATCCAATTGTACTATACTTTTCGTTCTAGCATAATTTATGCAATTTACGAATAAGAAAAGTTACCCCTCCTTGCCAATACTACAATATTTCTTAAACCACTTCCGTGTTTATTTTATGCTCTTTTCAATAGCATACTTTTCTGCCGTTTATGCAAAATGGGAAAACTGCATTTTCCTAGCATTTTGAGTATTTCATTTTGCACAAGAATAAAGAAGAACACTTAAATCTAAGATTTGTATGGCATCAACATTTCTAAATGGATTTTCTATATATCCACAACAAGGGCGTGCGCTCATTTTAATAAATTTTGTTGAAACGACGCCTGAAAGTATGCAATGCAATGCCATGCAATGCAATTTGACTTCTAACAAAGTACTAGTACCATCCATATACTTTTGGCAAAATATGTTTACATATTTGTTAGTTTGTTGGTGTCTCTATTCATGGTGATACTTATGTGACCAACCAACTCCAATCATAGCAAGCTGAATGAACTAAATGTGAGTAGTATTAGTAGTAGTAGTAGTAGTAGTATGCAGTATACTCATAGTATCCGCAGTTGCAATCGAATTAAATTGTGTTGAGTGCCGTCGTCCTCCGTTCTGCATTCTGTTGCAGCATTGTGTGTGCGGTGTGTCGTGTTTCATGCCAATAAATCATGTCTTGTCGTTGGTCGATGATGGTTTGAGTTTTTATTGCACTTACCTCGTCGTTGTTGTTGTCGTTGTTGTTGCGGTTGTTGTTGCCATTGTGCATTCATTTCACTTCGCATTTGTTCGTTGTTCGTTTGACTTGACTGACTTGTCATAAAAATTGAAAAATGTTATCAACTCGTCGTCGTCCTCGTCATCCGCGACATCATCCTTGTCTGCCGTTTCCTCCAATCTTGTCCTGCTGCAACTTATTGCATTAAAAACCTGCGCTTCATTCAGTTACAAAAAGTACATGACACACTCATCGACATAGTGCATAGTAAAGGCATCCTCATCTTCATCATCACGATCATCATAGCTGGTTTGGAGGCGCTTTTACCTTTGCTGCTCTAGGCATGTACTTGGTACGTGTTCACATGTTTACGTGTATCCGTGGAATTATCACAGTCGCTATCCTTAGTCAGATTTCTGATTGCATGCTCGGCACAATCACTCGACTTGACTTGACTTGACTTCAGATGAATTGAGTTGTGTTGAGATGAGTTGAGTTGAGATTGGCCATTCTGGACGACTGAGTAGTTGCAGTAGCTGACTCAGCTCGCTAGCAAACGAAAACCTATATTAAATATACAAGCTCATATCCGGATATTGATATTATCCGCTTTTGCACTTTATGTGCATCCTTTAGACTTATTTGTCATCTTTTAGAGGAGAGAGAGGGAGATGTTCGCATTCACCATTGTCAAGTTAAGTGATTTTGGAGATATTGATGTGTTGTCCTGAAGTCAATGGCAATTGAAATATTAACAATATTCATCTCTACATCCATGAGTAGAGAAAACGAAAAACATTATCTCTGGTAACTGTCTTGATTCCAAATTCCTTTTGTTTATTAAAGCCTCTTAGTAGTACAATATATTCAATTGTTCAATTGTTGAATGCTTTACTATTAAAGTATTTCATGCTGCATTAAATAAAATAAAATATTTTTTGGTAATATCGAAAGTGCACTCACTCAGATCTTTGTTGTTGCACAATCCAAATATTTGGTATTTATTTCATTACTTTTACTATTTCTTCATTATACTTACTATTGTATATATGTGGTACTAGTATCCTTTTCTATTTCTCTTTTTCTTTTTCATTGCTATATATTTTTTATTTTTTTTTTTTAGCTTTTATGAACTCACAGAGAAAACAAAAATAAATAAAATAAATAAAAATTTATTTTGCAGAACTAAATTGAAATAATTTTGGCAGCTTGTTGTATGCAATGCAAACAGATACATGTACACAAACACATATTACCCACACATTCATACAAAAGTATCTACAATTCAATGTGTGTATAAGTGTATGTGTGAGGATTATACGCATAGTTATAACCATTTTGAAACCATCTGCACTGTGTGCCCTTTGGCCTGCCCTTCTTGCCTTTGCTCCTTGCCACAACAAATACATTCTGAGCAAATATGTTTCAGTGCAACAACAGCTAAAGCAAGTAGTTGAAGACGAACAAAGTATCCCGAGGGCATTCATGGCATTTAGCCAAGTTTTACAAACAAGAAAATCCGTTTGCAACACACAAAAGAATGAAAGAAAGAATGAACGAATGAAAGGAAAAAGTTAAAAATAGAAAGCATATGTTAAATGTCCTGGGTAAGGGACGATTACGTAGGAGGTTGACTAAAGTTGCTCTTTGAGTAAAAAAAAAAAATATACGCTAAGAAAATATTAAATTTTACCATTTTTCTCGACATTTACTGACATCCACGACTTCCATTTGCAGACAGGACAAGACTTTTCTTCGTTATACAATATTTTCCTAAAGTGAGTCTGAGTTGATGTCAATTTGTGTTGAGTCTATGTAAGATGCAAGTTGCATTTCTGTTAGTTGACTGTTTGTTTGTTTATTTGATTTAACTTGACTTGAGTTGACAGAAATTTTTTGTGTTTTTTTTTTTAGTAATTTGAATTTGAATTTGGATTTAATTCCCTTATCTTCTAGCAAGAAATTGTCATTAAAAAGAGACTTCGGATGATGATGATGATGATGATGACGACGACAATGAAAATACGAGTAGAGAAACGAAAAAAGCGGACTTAATTTGTTGACTCATAAATTAAGCAAAAAACCACAAAAACATGTCACCAAATGCCGCTGCCGAGCGAACAAAGTGTGGTGCACCAAAAAGTCATTAAGGACAGAAGTAGTAGCAAACGGGAGCAGATACATCACCAACATCAATGGCAACGCCAACATCACAACACTCCAACAACAACATCAACGAAACCGAAAACCAAAACTCAACTGAACGCAACGCAACTCAACAAGAACAGAACAGAACAGAAACTGGAAAACGAAACCGGAGAGAAAAAAGGAAAGGAAGTTAAACCGAAACCCGTGCCGCAGTTAAGCCAAAACTGAATGCCACACAGTATTGACAGAGTATACCACACAAAAATAAACATATACAGACAGATACACACACTTATGGTATGGATCTACACATATATCCATCCAACACAGCTGCATTTGATCCAATTTTGAATGCTGTGGCGCCTAAAAATATGCAGCAACAATTCTTTTTCTCGCTTTTCATTTCAATGTTGCTTATTTGTGACTATGTACATATGGTACATACATTCAAACATATAGCGTATGTGTGTGTGTGTGTGTGTGTGTATATCTGAGTAAACAAAAAAGCAGATTTATTACCAACAAAGCAACAAATATTCACAAACACATACATACATATATGGTACTCGCAGATACGTGTAATAATCTCCTAGCGCACGCAGATACAACATCAAACAGTGAATACAAGACGAGTTAAGAGTGATGCCACCAAACCAACCAAATAAAAAATGAATCCTTTTTAATGTAATTTTCTGTGTGTGTGTGTGTGCGTTTTGTGCGGAAATAAATCACGATTTTTCGCGCAATTTTCACCAAAGTCAACATTGCATCTTTTTGAATGCAGAATGGAAAATCTAAACTGACGTGATTAATTAATTTAGTAGAAATCTTCCGTTTCCCTTTTTGTTTGTTTGATTGTTTGGTTTTGTTTATTTGTTTTTATTCAATGTTGATTGTTGTCGGTCTCATTTGATTGAATTTACTTATGGAAATAAAGGTACTGTTAATGAAAGAAAATATAATGAAAATTGAAATTTAACAGAAGTTGATCAACTAAATTCTTGAGGGCAAATACGAAAAGCTGGCAGTAGACATATAATTTTACTAGACAAGTATATTGCATTGCCATTTTCACTTCAACCAAGCGCAGTTGATTCACTTTTAAAATTCCACACTGTGAACGGTACATATCCATAAAGTATGGGCGAAAGCAATGGACATTGTCTCTTAAGAGTGTTTACAGACTGGGTGCGCTCAAAGTAATCAACGCATTTAGCACTGTATCGGACTATGCCACACTAGTATTCGCTGGACTGGTACCAATAGATCTACTCGGCATTGAGATAGCAGAGGCCTATGAGAGATACGAAGTAGATGCTCAACCATCAGGACGCGGCAGACCTGCTGGGACAACTCTGCGAAAGGACGTTCAGCCCAATCCCAACCATAACCGAGTAGATGGGAAGGAAGCCTAGTAAAGTACATTTTTACTGCACCTACTTATTGAGCGATGCATGAAGACGCCCCATGGTGTATGCATTTTTTGTTTCACAGACAGTGGCAGGAATTGAGAGATGCCTTAGGTAAGCAGCTTTCTATAGCGAATGATATGATCGAAAATCCATTCAAATAGAATGATGTTTCCGTGTTTGCGGATGATGAACATGAAGAAGCTGTTAGGCCCGCCGCAACCAAGATGCCGGCTTATTTTATAGTTATTAATAGTTCATATATACTTATACTATTAGTATAATATAATAAAGTTTGTTTGGATGATACGGGTAATCATAGAAACTACGTATCCGATTTTAAAAATTCTTTCACCAGTAGAATGCTACATTGTCACTGAATAATATCTACATAAATAAAACTAAGTCCGGCTATTTTTAAGACTAATGAAATATCCGGATCAAGTGTCAAAAAAATAAAAATACAAAACTGTATAGTGCCACTCAAACTGTGGTCAAATTTGTTCCTCAAACTGTGTTCTCTGTTGATACTCAAACTGTAAGTGAGAGAATAAAGTGATGCTTTGATAGGAAGCATATCCGATATATGGCATTTGTTGTCGTTCCATTGGATGCAACCCGTGCGAGGCCGGGTCGAGTACGATAGTATTTAAATAAAGGAACAAATCTATCCCTTTATTCATCAACTATTGTATAATAGCTAATACTAATAGCTACTGATGCGTAATAACGCATTTTCTTTCACAAACCCAACTATTTGGGTAGTAAAATTGTGCATCTATGAGCAGCTTAAGTTAAATTTATGATTTGATATTGAAATTTACTAATACAAAAGATGTTACCATCAGCCATCAAAATTTGTTACCATAACTGGGTCAAAATTCTTACATTTTATTTGTTCATCCATTTCTCTTTTTTGTATGTACCATTGACTTGCCCTCATGAATGATATAAACAAGCCAATTATGAAGCAACTGCATTAAGCCACATGCAATAGTATATTTTTTGCTACTCGAATATAGAACTAAGTTACTAGTAGTACATTGAATATTTTTGGTTCTTTATCTCCACAACATTGTACATTGAAACTCGACATTTTAATGGCTTAAAACAACAAGTTGATATTCCTGTCTGTCTGTTGGTTGCTTGTTGCGGCAACATCATAATGTTTATTAATAACTTTTTGAATTGGTGCCAAAAAATACTGCAATGAAAATCACATCAGAAATACAATTATGTACTAGGCGGATACGAGAACAAAAACGAGCCAAAATTCAAACCAAAACTACTCCAAAACAAAATTGAATAGAAAACTCGACTTGAAAGTATTGGCTCATAGTAAGTATAACCACAAGCACACAAAAGATAATTTCACATAACCTTATACAATAGCAATGTATGTATGTATTCACTAATATGAACATCTCATAGCTCAGAGATACTTATGAATAAATGTCGACATTTATAACTTTTTAAATGAACATTTGGACTAAATTTGTAGGGTTTTTGCAATTGTGGAATTGTTAGCAAATGAATTTCATTTGGACATTGAACATAGCCCATTGACAAGTGCTAAAAGTAAGATATTTAAGTTGTTCACACAACTTGGAAATATCTCTATAATAAACTCACTTCGAATGCAATTTATTTTTAGCAATTATATTACCAGGCAGAATTATTAAGTCATTGTTTTATTTTTTTATTGTACTATTAAGTTAAAATCATAATAAATCAATCTCAAGCAAAATATATTATAATAGAAACGTTTACATATCAAATCAAATTGACACATCAGCTAATGCTTCAGCAGAACTATTGTTTTGTAAGTGATTATTGCGCGTAAGCAACAATTTCACCCGTCATTTCCGTTGCTCCGTGCCCAATAATTGGAGTGATAGTGTGGTTTCTAGGGATGAGCTAAACAGTGACACAGTGACTATAGTGGTTTCAGCTAAATTGGTTCATTGGTTTGATCATGGCATTGATAACAAACAAACCCACAAATATTCATTATTATATACACATATACTCTTAAATTTATAGCAGTTTCCAGGTCTATAGCAGGTGCTTCTTGAGTGCTTCAAGAACAGCTTGACTCTTTTGGAGCATTGCTGAACAGATGGATCATTAAAGTAAATGCTTAAAAATCGTCGCACTTAACATTTGAAAAAAGAAGAGGAAAATACCCTCCACTCAAGTTAAATGATATTACAATTCCTTAGGCAGAGACAGTTAAATATCTTGGGCTAACCCTTGACAGACACCTCACATGGCCACCTCATATCATGGCAAAAAGAACCATCTAAATGCGAAACATCGGCATATGTACTGGCTCATCAGATGCCAATCCAAACACATAATAAGAAAAAAAACTGCTACTATACAAAGCCATACAAAAATCGATTAAGACCTATTGTATTCAATTGTGGAGCAGTGCTAGTGACTTATACATTAAAACCATTCCGAGGTTCCAAAATAAAGTCTTGAGAATAGCAACTGGCGCTCATCTCTTAACTGGTAATCAGGAAATCTATGAAGAACTCAAATATGCATGGATATCACAGGAAATCAATCGATTTAGTTAGCAGTTCATCTAGAGACCAACTAATCACCCAAACAACATGGCAATAAATACTCAACAAAATTACAAATTAAGGAAGATTAAAGTGATATCAGCCGCTAAACCTTCCATTCAGAGACGCTGGCTATTAAGATGAATTTTATGTAACTCTTCCCATTTTTCATAACCCATTCATCCTTTCCACTTTAAATTGTTTTAAACCATGTTGTAAAAACGAATTATATATACTACGTTTCTTCTACAAACCTATTAACCTCAATACAAATTTCAATACTCTACATCACATCACATCTTTACTAAATCCAGTGGCGTAGCTACGTTGGGGCAAGGCGGGTTTGCATCAAATTTTGAATGATATCAAATATGAATCCAAAATTTTGCAAACACGCAATATCGATTTAGACAAGGCAAGTAGAGCTTTAGCAGATGTGAAAACAAAACTCAAATTTTACAGAAATGACTTTGAATCGATCAAATGCAAAGCCAGTGAAACTGCAATAAGATGACAGTATGACAGTTTTCATTAACATACTAGACTAGAATAATAGGCCAGTTTAATTCGGGTTTTATTGGCATGAGTGCAGTCTGTCAAATATTTCATTTCCTATCACCATCCATTTTACTCAAGGTAGATGAAGCGAGTTTCTACCTAAATTGACCCCAATATGGACTGTTGAACAATTATGTAAGGAAATTGTAAATAAATATGCAATGGTAGAATGCGACATTACGGAAGTGTTTACCGCAATTTTATTATTCTATACAATACCAGTAACTTCTGCAACAGCCGAAAGATCAATTAGTAAATTAAAAATAATAAAAAATTATTTAAGAAATAGTATGACTCAAGATAGACTCATAGCAATTGAAAACAAGGCGGCATCAAATTTAGATTTAACTGTAGTTATAGATGATTTTGCAAAATCTAAAGCCAGAAAAAGATTGTAAAATAAATTGTTAAAAAAAATTGTTGACTTTGTTTTATTCTCTTCTTATACTAACAGTAATCTACTCATTGTTTATTTTTTACTAGCTTTGCTTGCGATTTCGCAAGGGATCCTTTACCCAGGTCGAACTCTATTCGGTAGTTTTTATGTGAAAGCGAAATAAACAAACAAACTCTCACAATAATTATATTATTTTAGGAATTACCACTAAATACTATCTGCTGTGTTACACATAACAATTAGTAGTAAGCTAAGGAGTTTAGTTTAAATAGGGCCCCGATTTCATTTTTGCCCAGGGGCCCGTGCTGACCTAGCTACGCTACTGACTAAATCATATATGAATATTACCTTAATCGTAATAAATACAAATTTATAAACAATTTATTGATTAACGAACTATAGAAAAATGTGTCAATTATAACACACTCTTTTCTTTCCTATAAGTATACACTCTCTCTCTCTCTCTGTCTCTCTTTTTAATACTATATTGTATATGTAATATGATAATTAATCGAATATATCAGATGAGAAATCTACGACAAGCAAAACACTTTAAGCAGTAGCTCAACTGCTATTATCAGAGTATCTCAAATTCAGTAAGCCGCGTGATGTCAAATCCAACAGTTGTATAGGGAGATAATCATAGTACTATTACTGTTTCTCACTGCTGAATATACGTATTCTCCAAAGTAATATTCTCCACTTACGCGGATTATAGATTTTACTGTTTGAAGATCGTCAACAGTCTCCGGCACAGATAGGCAGGCATAGGCACAGTGTAGTGTAGGCGGCAAACGTAAGGTCTGCAAATATTGGCGCTGCCTTTGTCGTTTGCATTTTATCTTGACAGGTTGATGGCAAGACCAACGATAAGCAGTAACAACTTACAGCATCAGATTCAGTTAGTAGTAGATACGTGATATCAGTTAACTACACGATGTGGTGTTATACGGTGGCGATTTTATTAATCTCTTCTCGTCTGGTCCAATTGAATTGTGCCTTTTCGGCACCAAGGCAATTGCATTTAAGCAACTGTACACGGGATCAATTTAGTGCCTTAAAATGGGTTAGCAGTATAGAGGAACTATCTCTGAATAATTGCAGTCTAAATACGTTGAATAATGCAGCCTTTGTTCGTTATACTAATCTGATTTCACTGGAACTTATCGAATGCAATCTGACATCACTCGAAGATTATGCATTGCATGGTCTCAAGCAATTGAAAACGCTCTCACTTGCTCGGAATAATCTCTCTATTATTAAATCATGGTCTAATGAACCTCTTGCAGCACTCAACTTGCTTGATTTACGTCGCAATGGTATCCAAGAGCTAACACTACACAGTTTTGAACGTTATCCAAATTTACAACGCCTCAATCTTGCTGTCAATCTCATTGAGAACATCGATGAGAGTGTATTTCAATGGTTGAGTCATCTCAAATATCTGAATCTCGGTAAAAATCGTTTGCATACTTTAGATGAGAATATATTTGAGAGTGTCCATCGCCTTTCATACTTGGCTCTTCATTTTAATAACATCGAAGAACTTGCACCTCAGACATTTCAAGGCATAACTCATTTGAAAACTCTACGTTTGGAGGGAAATCATTTAAGAGACCTGAAGTTTCTCGATGAACGCAATATGGCTCGTTTGGTACACCTTAACCTATCATATAATGATCTTACAAATGTGAACTCAACAAGTTTTGCATCTGCCTATGAAATTTTGGATTTGGATTTAAGTCACAATCACTTAAGTTCACTGAATATATCAAGCTTTGTGGGACTCGAGTCATTGGAAGTAAGATCACTCACTAGTCAAAAATTCGATATCAGAATAATTTTGTAATATCTTTTTCAGCATCTAAATCTTAGCTACAATTCACTCAACAATATCGACCCAGGCAGCTTTCGTGATCTGACCGCTCTTCAAGAACTGGACATAAGTTCAAATTCCATTAGAACAATACCTGCAGATATTTTCCAGAATAATACCTTTTTGCAACATATAAACATATCTTTTAATTACTTAGATCATCTGAGTCCAAATACCTTCCACTACTCCCCCAATCTAAAATATATTGGTCTCGAAGGTAATCAGCTTACTAGTGCCTCCTTTCTGGATCGTCTACCTTCAGCACTCAATCGCTTGGCACTCGCCATAGATCTTAGTGCAAACCATTTTCGTACAATCAACATGAGCTCCTTGCTCAATTTTAGATATGTAAATCTTTCCGGAAATCGTTGGCATTGCTCTTGGCTTACTCATTATATGCTGCGCACTCCACAAACAATCAATTTTGTACGAAGTTGGCCAATTTTAAGCGCTTGGACAGATGAATTAGTCGATGTACAAGGCATTGATTGCCTTGATGGTCAGCAGAATCGTTCGATTATTATTTTAGATACAGCAAAGGTACTACAAAAGCAACCCAGTGCGACAGAGTGTGATGTAAGTGAAACATTAAGAAATCTTTATTATTAGTCACTTAATTTCCATATGAATATAGTTCACAGATCCCTCAGCTCCTCCACTTAATTGGCCACGTATACGGACGGATAAGTTTGACTCACGTTCCGTAATCATATGGATGTTGATTGCAATTGCTATTGCCTTTTCAGCCTTGAGAGTAGCAAGACACTTACTAGATCAGTCAGAACGTAAAGAGTCTTTGGAAAAATTACAAGTGAAGGTAAGTAGGAAACAATCTGATGATCCATTTCAATACATCTTAATGCTTACAGCAATCAAATAAGGAGCCTACTATTGCTGAGGACGAACAATGCCTTCGAGACACGTCTGTTACCAACAACCTTAGTTAAAATTTTATTTCACTTTAAAATTATTGTATTGTTTTGTATTAATTAAAGATCTTATTTATATAGTTCTTCAATGACATTGGCATATTTTTGTAGGACAATATTTCTTCGAATCTTTAAGGTGGGACCTAATTCGCCTGTCGGTATGGAAAAGTCATGTGGCAGCAATGCGAATTTTTGGATTTTTTGTGCATTCGAAATAGAATGAGTATTGGCACGCTTAATGCCATCCTCAATGGCTTTGAGTACCTCTGGCACTGCATTGACCTTTACATTGGAAGCATCTAAATTCTTAAGATCAGCTGGTATATTCAAGACTTGTGAAAGACGAGTAAATCCAAGACCAAATGTCTGAAGCCACTCAATAGACTCGGGTCTTAACTCATCTAAGGGTAGACCAGTACTTGAATCGGACTCAGTCTTAAGCGTTAGAAGTATAGTAAGATATTTGCGATGATCACCAATAAGCATAGCATTGCTGACGCAATGCAATTCTTTTAAAACAAGTTCTTCAATATGCACGGGTGGTATATTCTCACCACCAGCAGTAATTATAAGTTCTTTCAAGCGACCAGAAATAACTAAGTTACCTTGAGTATCAAGGTAACCAAGATCTCCGCTATGCAGCCAGCCATCCTCTTTGATGGTCTCTTTAGTTTTCTCGACATCATTAAGGTAGCCCATGAAATTACAACGTCCGCGAATGCAAATCTGCTCGGCGAAAATGAAAATACTGTACAAAATGGTGAGTTTAATGACTGAAATTTAACTCACCTCACCCTGACCATTTTTATCCGGGTTTAAGATCTTCACTTCAAAACCGTCTACTGGTTTTCCAACACTCGCCAAGTTTGTTGCTTCAAAATTCATTGTGACACCACCACCCGTTTCGGACATACCAAAGATATCGGACAGCGGCATATCAATACTATTGAAGAAATACTTCAGTTCCATGGTGACGGGTGCACCACCAATAATAAATGTCTTACATCTTTCCAATCCCAATGCATTTTTTATTTTCTGCGTGATCTTTGAGGCCAACCAATACTTGCATGCGGATGTTTTTTTGCTATAAAGAAGAATATAACACCGAGGTTATCTCATTACACTTTAAAATTTTATTATTTTTATTATTTTATTTCTTTTTTTGTACTCACCCCTCAATACGATCAAGATGATAACGGCCAACAATTTCACGAGATTTGCTCATTATAAAACGAGCGAAGGGTGATGAATTCGCTTCGGCTGCCAAAATTTTCTCTTGGAACTTTTCAAAAACTCTTGGTACGCCAAACATTCGTGTGGGTTTCGCTTTAGTGAAAGTCTTAACCAAAGTACCCTTAAGCGCATCACGATCAGCGAAATAGACGCAGCCACCGTGCTCTATGCTCAAAAATACATCAAAAACCTGTGCAGCGATATGCGTTAATGGCAGATAGGATACGATGACCTCAGCACCGACTTCAACATCTGGAAAAGCAGCACCAAGTGCTCTGGCATCATATATGACAGCATCATGAGATAGCATAACTGCCTTAGGCATTCCAACTGTACCGGACTAAATAAACAAATTTGAAATTAAGTATTGGAACATAAGAAGATTGTTCTCTTTAGGACATACCGTATAAATTAACATCGCACACTCATTTGCTGCAACGTCACGCTCACGTCTTGTTAGCTCATCCTCAAGCTCTTTACCAAATTGCAACTGGGTGAGGTCCTCCCATTTGTAGTAACCTTCTTCAGTACTCACAAAGCTCTCATAGGGGCCATTCAACTGTATCACTGCACATAGTCTTGGCAACCGAGACTTAATTGAACGAACCTTTTCCATTTGTTTGGCATCATCAACAATGCAAACTGTTGCCTCCGATGTTTCCAGCACATGAAACACAGCCTCAGCCGAATTACTAGGATATATTCCAGCAATAACGCCACCAGCAAATAGTGTACCCAACTCAATATAAAACCACTCTGGACAATTGAAAGAAAGTATTCCAACAGAGGAGTGTGGCTGAAGACCAACATGGAGTAGTATTAAGGCAGCTTGTTCCACTCGTCGCTCATACTCTCCATAGGTAACTGTCGTCCAGTCATCCTGACCATTCTCGGGTGTTTCATAAACTAAAGCTGGTGCATTTTGAAAATTTTTACAACACTCCCGAAAAAATTGAGGCACAGATTGTGGGGCTATAGCGGAAAATCCTTGCTTTCCTAGACGTAATTTTACTGGCTCATGCAATGAGTTGGTTGTATAACTTGAGGCAAACTTTAGGCCTTGTCCTTCGTTTAAAGAAAGATCTACTTCATTCATTTTTTTTGTTATATACTCTTGAGCTCTTGAATATTAAAGATCCTCTTAATGAACTAACTGTAGCAACGTTGCGTACGCGAATGAATACTATCGCTCAAAGTTGGATGTAATTATTATTGGTGGCTGAAGTCATCCATATCGATTCAAGTGATTGTGCGGAGGAAAATTTCTCGTGGTTCTCTCACTTATCAGTTTCATTATTTTTATATTTCTTATTTTTATAGGCTTCGTTGAGCGTTATCGTCGCCTCAGATTCTGACAGCGGTCGTTGCCGTTTAAAGTTCTTTGGTTTTCGGTAATTAGCTTGGAAGTACCGAGGCATAATCTCCATAGTTAGTTGGACCATTGACCATTTAACCCGTAATCGCTTAAGACCTTTGCGCACATGTTTGCTTTAATGTCTAACATAGATTTCTATGGCATAATATGAGTATGAGTAAATTATGAATAGCATAGCGGATTTTTAAGTGTTGTTTATGCTTTCATTATTTTAATACAATGGAATAGATTAGAATTTATGTACTTGTGGGTAAACAATATAAGTACATAAGTGTGTTCTGTATTTTTTATTTTATTATCAGCAGGATTGTTTGTTTTCTAAACTTTAATTTATGATAATTTTATGATATATATATATATATATATATATATATATATACATATTCAATAAAGGATTCTCTTTTTACAAAAACAACCAGTGCACTATGGCATAAACTCTTAAAAGAGACTTAAAATTTTACATAAATGTAAAGTAGAATTTTGGAAAAAAAATATACCTGTCGTTCATTTAAGCAGAGACTAGACTAGATAACTGTAGATCAGAAAAATCGAATGCTCTATTAAAAAACATCGATTATCTTGTCGAATCTACTACATTCTCTGGCATGAGATCTTCTAACATTATTATAGATTATTTGTGTCTCGCTCCTGGCCCGTTTTCTCCAAGCACTTTAGCTAGAAGTAACACATCACTCAATAAGTACGTAGGATGACATATAGATGGTGCCACTATTGACAAATCCATATGATTTTTAGGAACTACCAACCTTTAATCGAAACGTGTCAAAATTTTATGACAATCTGGCATTTACTTTAAAACTTACGGATGTTTTGGTGGAACAACAACTGCCGAATTTGGGTGACCAGAGCGTTCAGCATCATCGGTGTCCGCGTTTTAAATAAGCAAACCACTTTTCTACCATTCTCGATGGAGCAGAGTCAGAATATTGCTTTGCTTGAACGGCATTTTTTTCCTTTAAAAAGCAATGTTTTATCAACACACGAAATTCAGATATTTCCATTGTTTTGAAAAGGCGATAAATTGCTTCACTTAAACATCTGTAACTTTTAAAGTAAATACCAGATTGTCATAAAATAATTGGCAGTACATACCGAACTTGTGGTTACAGAAGTCTTTGAATTTTCCACTATTAATTTTGTATTCTATGGATATTGTATGAAAGCTCTTGATAATTTCATAATCCATATTTAAAACATCTGATTAGAGCTTAGCATTCGTCATTTCTGTCATTGCTATTGCCAATGCCATTCTGTTTGGGTTTATCCACTTTGAGATCCGTTTCCGACTAAAGCTTCTATTTATATCTTCGTTTAAATTATTCTTAATATTGTTTACATCAGATATATGATGTTATGGCGTCTGAATGACAATTATTGCTGCTCCAAACTTCAAGTAGCACCAAACGGCAAAATTCTTATGAAACTGAACAACATAATTTGTATCAAACACGTGCAAGATTAATAACCTCTGATTCTAGATGTTTTTGTTAATCACCTTTCAACTTAACTTTGATGATACCTTTGACTATACAAATGTATACTCCACAGAACACAAAAACAATTGTTACTTTTGAGCTTAAATTACACATCAGTAACACATTTGACAATTGGATAAATAAACGCACAACTACCTAAAAATATGTACTGTATTAACAATTTATTTTACATACCTTGAATAAATTTTTGCTAGTAAACTCATTAACGGCCCAGGAAGCTTCAAAGATATTATAAAGATTTCTTGCAAGGATTCCACGCCTGGACCAAGCGTTGCAACATTGGAATAAATGCGAAGAAATCGTCCATTGAGACGTGGCTATTTTCCAGTTGTCAACTTTGCCTCCATTAAAACCATCACCGCATGCTGTTATGCAAAGTTGCGTAGACTAGACTGATTGTTACGCCCGTCCAGTGAATTGTCGCTCAGCAACAAGAGGACACTTTACAGACAAGTAGTGTTCCAAAACAAAGCTTTTCGCCGTTTCTTTGAAGCTCCTTGGTTTGTGCGTAATACCATTTTGCACAGAGACTTAAAGATGCCGACGGTGCGCGAATAGGTCCTTCAAAACCGTAAATGTCATCTGCAGAGACTGCAAAATCACCCAAACCACCGGGCGAGAGTGGTCTTTATGATATTTTGCGACAATCAGTTGACTTTGATCATGTGTCAAATATTGAGGGTGTTCCGAAAAATTAAAAAATATACTATGTAATCTTTGATTTTGAAAATCAATGTAATTTCAAAATACTTAACAGCAAACAAATTGTATCTTTGCCGAAATATTGGAATTTTTCCCAATGTGCAATGCGCATTTTGACTAGTGGATGTTTTGGGCAAGTTGCTCAGGATAAAATCCTATTCAGGAGCCCCTTTTGCTCTTATCATATTCAACACATAACTTTTAAACCTCTCATGCTCTTTGATTTCTTTTTCAAATTTTATCTCATTGATATGATATTAGTTTAACATTTTAATTCATTAGATAAAGAGTTATTTAGTTGTATGACTATCTATTCCATCATAAATCAAATAATTTGAAGTTAAAGTTAAGTGAATTCACATTTATAGATAAGCATATTAATTCTAACATCCTTATGTTGACCCTTGAGTTAACCTAAAGTAAGTACAATCAGCTACAAACTTATCAAATTATACCCACTGAAAGAGCTCAAGATATATAGTATTTCAGTAATTTCACTTACACAACATACACATAGTAGTAGTCTAATTTCTATTCATTTTGTACCCCTATTCAATTTATGTATTGTATGTATTATTTCCTTATCATGACTATACACACATTTCCATACCAAAACTGACCTACATAAACAATAATTCATATATTTACAACTTACCGTACTTACACATATGTACATTTGTATATTATGTATGTTTTTATTGTTTCTCAAACATTTATTTGTGGTGTTTTATCTGCATTTAAACATTTATGCGTATCATTAGCATCACTCAACAATATTTCAATCAAACAATTTCAATCACAAAGTAAAACTATAATATTTATTTGCTATGCCACACTTAATAAACCAAATGGTAAAATAACCACTTATAGAAATCATAATAATATGTGTAAGTAAGTATGAAAATATACATAGAACAACCAACTTAAGCCCCAAACTAACTAACATAGGAGAAACAAACCATTTACGCGCAATATCAACAATAAAATATTGTATATGTACATATGTAGAAATGTATCTTCTATAATACATATGTGTTTATGCAGATACTACATTTATGCATATTTGAATAGCATTATTGTATTATATTACTCTGGTCTAACAAGTCTGTCCGCCGTTGAACAATGAACGGAGAGCAAGCTTACACTGCACGACAAACAAAAACAGAAATAAGTAATCCAAAAATGAATATACAAATATACTACTTACTTACTACACTACTCGTTGTATCTATAGATACTACAGACATCATATAACAACATATGTATAAATGAATGTTTTTGAAAGTGTTGCCGTTGCCAATGCTTTTGCTATTTCCACTGCCTGCACCTGTTCATTTAAGTTTACCTGCTTCACAATTCTGTGAGCCTAATAATCTTAAAGTCATTTTTTGTGCAAAATATATAAATTATTGTTTAAATTTTGTTATATTTCTTAATGTTTATGTTGATAATTGTTTAAATTTTATAACAAATTTATTATAAACAAAAAGAAAAAGTTACAAAAAGCAAAAACATATTGATATTTGATGATAAATTAAGGCATATAAAGCTTGCATGGTAAAAAATAGAAGGGGGGGACTGAGAAATAAAACAAAAATATTATTAAGTTGTTTTTTTTTTTTTGTTGTTTTTGTTTTTCTTTATGGCAAAAAGATACAATAATAATAATAACATATAATTTGTTGTTCAACAAATACAACATTATTATAAAATTATTTACCAAAGAACAGCAGCACATGAGCGACATGATAGCAACAATGAAAATGAAAATGAATATGAGCCGCCGTCACATAACACAATACACAGAGCAATATGATACAAAAGATAAAGTATCTCAACTTAACACAACTCAACATAGCCCACTTCCGATTTTTCATCAGACTCAATAAAACAAAACTGAGCAACAACATTACTTACATATGTAAGTAGTAGACTATTACAACTAAGTAGTATTTCATATGCTCCTCATTCATTTGATATTTCGCAGGCATGCATACATACATATGTATATGCATGCATTTGTTTTTACATTAAATACTAGTACGTATATGATACTTAATTATTTTATTATAACAACAAATGAATGAATGAATGAATGTATCTGTATATATGTATCTTTTTTTTCTAATTCCCTCACTCACTCATTGAATAGTTTGCCATATGACATCTACATATGTACCTTACGAAAATATACATATGTTTTTACAGTATTATATTCACATATGTATGTCGTTGTTAGCTAGGTAAGTCGGTCGCTTTGTCTGTCAATACGTAACGATTTGTTTGTATACATATAGATATAGCAAATCTAACCGGCGAACAGCTTTGATTAGCAGCAAAGCCGACGATGACGAAGAGAAAAAAAATAACAAAAAAAAATAATGTGAGTAAGCGAACCAAACCAAACGAAACCAAATACAATATACTACAATAATAATAACACCAACAACACGAAACAACAACAACAAATATACATACTACACAATATAAAGAAGAAAAAAGTTGTCGACTGAAAACAGATAAACACAAAGCATTTATATTCATGTATAACATAGCATACACACATCCAAACTCAGAACACTCACATGTAATATATACACATATTGTAGATATAGATACATATATGTACTTATGAGTGTACAAAGCATATGCATGCACACACACACTGTATATATATGTATCTGCGTATCTACTACATGTATTTATGCCTAATGTACTGTGCTACCCCATCATACAATCGCCAATACAATACTATATAATACTTGTATTCTATAATCTCTTTGACTGTGAACACACATAAACTACCAGCAACAAAAATAAGAAAAGCATACATATTAAACAACAATAAAAACAATCAATGTATTAACGATCCAACAGAATTCATCATCGCCATCATCATAAAACAACGATGAGTTCTGATGTTCTATGTGCGCCGTTTAGTTAATCAAATGATGATAAAATGCATTGTTATTGTTTTAAAGGCAAGCAAGCATTCATACGTCATAATCTTCATGCACATTCACTTCACACTACACACTATCATCATCATGATGATAATCATGAACAACATTTACACACATTTATAATGCATTATCTTAAACAATGTAAATCTTTAAGAAAAAGTAAAGAACAATAACAAGTGTTCATTTTAATGCTTAAGTATTAATTACTAGAAAGGAACAACCGGTATTTAATACTATTATATCTTCTTATAATCCATCCATGTGCCAATTCTTTTTTCTATTAACCACAATCACAAGTCAATACTACATACCATAGAGTAAGAGAAGATTTGTAATGAATAGTGTACTTAAAGGAAAACATAATAAGAGAGCATGAGTTTAAAGGGCCAATATGATCAAGAAGTTAAGGATAGCATAACATAGTAGCACACATCATAATCAAAGAACTATAAAAGGGGATATGAACACCGAGATACTTTTATTTTTAATATTTTTTTTGTTTGATGTTGTGAGAAATCCCTTCGGACCTATTGTCACCGTCGTCGGCACGTGTGTGGTGTCTCCTCTAAACCTCCCTCCTCATCCTCTGGGCATTATACTACTCCGGAACTGCTTTATGTATTACTTCAGAGTAGGCCTTCCTTTACAATTAAAATTAAGTGCGCTCTTGCCCTAGAGGGCAATAATCTATTTGCCTATGCCTATGTTCATCGCATTTGCATTTAGTACTATTATATTTCAAAAAAATAAAATAATTTTTGGAAGTTTAAGCTGAAAATATTTATTTCCATACTCTATAGACTTCTTTAGATTATTTTGTGATACTAATTGAAATTTAGTTTCAGTTTTAATAATGTATTTAGGCTTTTAAAGATCACGTATTGAAAACATGATAATTACGAATAAAATTTGATATCAGTACATGATTAGAGTTATGTGAAAAGGGCATTTGTCACCCTTTGAAGCCTGACTACACCCATGTGCTTACTAAGATACTACAAATAGTCGTTTAAAAAGGTGAAACATTTATATGAAACTACATATGTAATGAATATGTCAGAGATAGCGCCTACTATATCATGAAGTTTCAAGCAGCCTGCGGCTTTGGAAGGGTAAAATTTTAAATAAGATATAAATTTTGTATATATTATATCATATAAGTTTTACATATGTAAATAATTTTTAGGGTTCCGTACTCAAAGGGTGCCAACGGAACCTTATTACTAAGCTTACCCTGTCCGCCCGTCCGTCAGTGAATTCTATCTTCAAATTTTCACAGAGTGTTTAACTCAATTTCCCCTATAACGACAAATAATAAAAATAAAATAAAGAAACTTGTGTTCCAATATGCACTGAGAGCAGTTTTCATAACAATTCTCTCAAAAACTGTATTGCCCACATATATTCCTGATAACTACTTCCCAGTTCCACTTAAAACGTTCCTTACGGGATTAAGATGCATTTTGTTCACAAGTTCGATAATGTGCATCCAGACGTGCATACCGATGCGCATGAGTTTTGTGTACGGAACTCTTCATGTTTGACTCACACTTGACTGTATGGTATTTACATTTGGTATATGTACATAAGTATTATAGATAATAACATTCTAGATTTCGTTTCAATACTTCTATGAGGCACAATTTATATTGACAAAATCCGAAAAAAATACATAAAAGCTCAGTTATTTCTGTAATTGTACTTGCAATATTTTTTAAAATAGTTTTAACTGGAAGTTGTAGAATTCAAGAAAATTTGATTAATTTTGATCATCATATAGTCAAATGTGAGTCCGACTAGCATGACATGAAGGGTTCCGTACTATCGTGCAAGGTATGTTATGCATCCCTCACTGTGCCTTGTTCGCCCAACTAAATTGTCAGGCAATCTTGGTAAATTGCGTAAGTTTTTTTTGTATGCGTGAATCGCCCTATTCTTTTAGTCTTTTACTTATGAACATTTTTATTTGTTTTACATTTCAATATGAGAACTACTTATTCACATTACAGTGCATTATCAGCCATACACAAAACATTGTAGACAACAGAAATCAGTGTGGCAGTGATACACTGCTTTGACTATGTGGGAAAATTATGGCAATCCCAAAAATTTTATTGCTTGTTCTTATAGCGACAATAGAAATACACACTCTGTGAAAATTTTAATCGTTTACCTTTAGCAGCTCATGAGATGAAGCTCACTGACATACGGACGGACGGACGAATGGACAGCTTAGGCATAGTTATAGAGTCCCGTTTGCACCCTGTGTTTCTTAACAACTTAAAATGAACATAAAAACTTTTGTATAAAAATGTTTTGGACAAGAACTGTAGATAGTAGATAGACAGATACTTGAATACATATAGTATGTATTATACATATGTATTTATATATTGTAAATGTGATTGTTATTGCTTTTGGTAGCCGTAACATTTCACTCTCATTTGTCTTTCTTTTTTTTTTCTCTATTAAACTAAAACTCATTCTTCATTATCATTGTTTTCTTGTTGACCGACTGACGGAAAGAGCAGCGAGTATCTTGTGGTACTTGCTGATATTCTGCTACGTCATCTTCGCATATACAACTACAAATAACAATAAAACAAGCAAAAACGATATGCGAGAGCATCAAGCAATTGTCTACTAGGTAAGGTGAGTGAGTGAATGAATGAATGCGTCATACATACTTACTATTATTGTAGTACAATGCATGCTTACAAGTATATTGTACATTCACTTGTACATATGTAACACATATGTTAAAACATGTTATTTCTACCCAACAACACAAAACTCTGAGATACAAAGATACATCCAGGCATAGAGATACATATGCATGTAGTATGTAGAGATACACAATAGCAGCAAAGTCGTTGAATGCTTTTAACTTGTATTAGTATTTGCCTTTACTGTTTTCTTTTTTTCTGTTTTTGTATTTAAATAAAGTTGCTTCTTGTTGTTTTTTTTTTTGTTTGTTGTTTTTATTGCTGCTTTCGCATTTTACTTTGAGTCTGAGTCTGACTCGATACTTTACTCTCTCTCTCGCCTCTCTCCTCCCTTGTTTATCCACCTTCTCCATAAGATAATTCTTTCGCATTTGAGTCGTTTACATTACAATTTTTTTCTCTTTTACAAAACATTCGTTTTTCCATCTTCGTCGCGTTGATGTTGTTGTTTGTATATTTCTGTGTTTTTGTAAGTTTTTCTGTTACGTTTTATGTATCTTTTTGTTGTTTTCTTTTTTTTTTTTTGCGGTACATGATGTTCTTCTTTATGTTGTTGTTATTGTTGTTGCTGTTATTGCTGTATATATATATATATATATTTGTATTTGTAATGTAGAGTAATATGTAGATAAATGAATATAGTATGCAGTATGCGAAATGTTGTACTGTTTGTATCATACTCTTTAGGGGCGACTCTTTAGTCGCTTTGCTAATCATTGCTGTGCGCCTGTTCAGTGCTCATGTTTATTTGTATATATCGCGCAACACAAACACACAAAAATCGTCGCATGAGAGCAATAAGTAGGTACGTAAATAGTATGCATGTAAACAAACAAACAAACAAACATGTAATCAAATATACTTACTTACTTACCTATTTATACTCGTATAGCCAACAACAGCAACAGCAACAAAATAATGTAGCTGTTAGGAGATGCTGCGATACTTTGAATTTTGTAAAATTGATTGTCCTAATATAATATTATGGAAGATGTGACTGTAGTAGTTTAGCGACTGTCAAGTGCGTGCGGATTTCTTATTTTCTCTCTCTTTCGGAAAAGGATATGATAATTTTTGTTTTAGTCGGAAAGTCATATAGAGCGATTAACTTGCTACTAATACTTTTTGGTAGAATGATGTTAGTATTGGGCGACAGATGTGCTATCCCAAATCACCAGTTTGAACATGGTACCACAGAACAGATTCACCTGATAGTTAAAGCTATCCTCCAGAGTTTTGAAAGAAGAACTACTTTGGAAGATAAAATTCATGCCTCCTGGATAATTTTTCTTCCTTATCAGATCGTATCTATTGATCATTAATGGTTAAAGTCGAAGATGATGGGTCGACTATACCCTACATTAGAGCTTATGTTCAGGGTAGTGTTTTTGCGCCAGTCCTGTGCACTCTGTTCACTCAAGATATGCCAACGCCAACAGATAATTCTCTAGTTAATGAAACAGTATTTTTAACATGTGATTCCTCAAGCGATCTATCTGCTGCTGCCCCCCAAAGATCTTGATCCAGAGTTTGAAATATTAGTATTAAAAGATCAAAATCGCAGCTCTCTTGTTTTTCGCTGCGCTATAAACGCTGCCCACCAGCTATTCTGCACGGTATGAAAATCCCCCAAAAATCATCAGTTAAATACTTGAGCATGAACTTGGATTGCCGACTAACGTCGTCTAAACATGTCATTGCAGTTGCAGATACTTGTAAAAGCAAGTTGCAATAATTACGTTGGCTTTTCGATCCGAAAGCACTCTCAATCTCGCTGCCAAGTTAATCCATCTAACACGTACGACATCCAGTTTTGGGGATTAGCTGCAAATTCCACAATCAACAGAGTTCAGGCAATGCAGAATAAAGCCCTTGGTATGTTAAGCAGTTACTATTACACCGTGACTTTGGCATTCTTTCCATCAAAGAGCAAATTAATCGTCACACTAGTCGCTACAATGACGCTCTACACATGCATATCAATCCTCTCGCTACGGCTCTTATTACGACTGATTGCCCAAGAAGGCTAAAAAGGACCTTTGGACCTATGTCATAGATTCAGTAATTAATAATATAACTTAGTTTAGTAACTCTCAGAAATGGTTGATTGGTTACCGTGGATGACTCGTATAGTCCATTACGAGCCACAATTAGCACTAGAGTGCCGTTTTAAAACCACTTCCTCGCCGAACGCAAACAGTATTACTAAATCCAACTCTTCGAATTTAGGTAATTTAGAAGATCACCCGGACATGTGACTAAACAGTCCGAGAGGTTGTCGATGATGTATTTGCCCAGAAACTTATTTCTAGTTTTTGACAGTGCTGGGCATTGATATAGAAAGTGGGTGAGTAACTTCTCTTCCTCTATGTTTCCACAGCTTATACAATGCCCTCTGAATGGAATACCCAATCTCTCCGCGTGAGTCCCTACACACCTGTGACCAATAAAAACCACTGTGAGCCTTGCGGTATCCGAGCGTCTTCTATTGATGAATCTAAGCGACCTATTTTCGTTGTAACAAGACCAGGTGGAATGTGCCACTCTGCAAGATTCAAGATCTTTCCGCCGTCTGTTTGCCTGCTGACGGAAATGCAGGAAGTTGCTCCTCTTGACAACCGCCAGGGGAATCGAGACCTGTTCCGCTAACAATATATCAAGGGGTGCATCAAAACAAGCGAGTTCGTCAGCCTTCTTATTTCCTTCAATGTTCCTATGGCCCAGAACCCATAAGAGAGTGATATCAGCTCGACGACTTAGCTCGCTTATCACCGACCTCAGATTTCAGGTCTTTGAGTGCCGCCGGACTATCAACGAAGATAGCTTTTATCTATTATCATTATAATGACTCTCAGTCATTGCTATCAAACCTACCCTTAACAGTGTTATTCACGCTTGATTGGAATTTCTAATTAACTGATTTAAAAAAAAAATATTTTTGGTTAAAAAAAATTTAAAAATTTTATTCATTGGTTATAACATAATTTAAAAACTAATTAAATTCAAAATTTAATAGCTATAGCAGTTGATATCATTTTCAGCGTGTCCATTACCAATCTCCAATCTTATGTATATCATGACACTATGGTATTTTGTAATCATCATTGTGAGTTAATATTTCGCATTAAAACAACAATAGTTAGGGTATCATTTTTTTTATAGATTTATAGATCTAATTAAACTAAGTAACTAATAATTCCATTCAAAATTTAAGCATATAATTTTTCAATTATATCTGCATATTGTTTGCCCACCACATTACGTTTGACCTTTAAGGTGGGACCTAATTCGCCGGTTGGTATAGAGAAATCATGTGGTAAGATTGTGAATTTCTGCACTTTTTGTGCATTCGAGATGGCATAAGCATTAGCACGCTTAATACCGTCTTCTATGGCTTTCCAGACTTTAGGACACGGACCAGCATTGAATATATCAGTAAGAGTCTTATGCTCGACACCAAGAGTCTTCATCCATTGTGTTGATTCGTAAGTGAGTTCATCAAGTGGTGCTCCAGTCTCTTTGTCCATTTCGGTCTAAACAATAAATAACAATGAATTAGTTTCGGCAATGAGTAGGGAAGCAATAATGATTGTCAATAACAAACCTTAATTGCCACTAAGACAGTCAAATATTTGCGTTGTTCACCCACAAGGAAGGCATTGGAAATGCCCTCCAGTTCCTTTTTAATCAAATTCTCAATATGAACTGGTGGTATATTCTCGCCGCCTGCTGTTATAATAATTTCTTTAGAGCGTCCGGTTAAATAGACATAACCTTTGTCATCCAAATAACCAATATCACCGGAATGCAGCCAACAATCATCATCCAAAGATTCAGTAGTCTTTTCCACATTATCAATGTAACCCATAAATACATGACGTCCACGTATACAGAGTTCACCATGACCGTTTTCATCCTTATTGATAAACTTCGATTCACAACCAAGTAATGTTTTGCCAATCGAATTGAGTTGTGTTGTGTCTGGCATACATATAGTATGACAACCTGCTGTCTCGGACATACCAAAAGCATCCAGAATCTTTAAATCCAAACTCAAGAAATATTTCTTAGTCTCTGGTGACATGGGTGCAGCGGCACTGACCAATGTCACAACACGATCGAAGCCCAAAGCCTGCTTTACCTTGGACATAATAAGTGATTTGGCAATCCTATAACGAAAACCGCCAGCTCCTTTGCTATAATGAAAAGTAAAAATATTTGAAGTTTAAATTAACAATTTCTCATTTAAAGTTTCAAGGACTCCAAAAGTACATACATAGTTCCTGAAGTAATATAGTGAAAAACAGAAAGTTTACTAAGAGTCTGAAGGACGTTTTAGGTATTCCACACACACACACACACACACACACACACACACACACACTTATACGTATAGACTCATTTGATATGCTAATGTTGGCATTGGTTCCAACTGACTCCGAACACCTTCGACGTGTGTCAACATACCAGAAATCCTTAATCCGCCCACATGAACACGTAAATATCTACAGTCAACATCCATCCAAACCTGACATTTAAGTAATGTATGAAGTATATAGTAGAAATAAGCATACATGACGACGATGGTGGTTCGCGTGAAGCAAGCATTTGCTTTGCATATTTAAACGATGAGCAACTTGCCACAAATGATGCCAGTGCCACAGTGTAGTAGCAGCACAAAGCCATCAGATGGCATGAGTGTGTGCATGATAAATGAGAAAAGTGCAGCTACTTTAAATAATTTTTGCATAAGTCGTGGTTCGCTCAAGTACCAAAAGTGAGTTACTTAAGCTTAGCTCCAACATTATTCAACCTTCAACTTCAACATTCTGAGAGTTGTTACACTTAAGTTGTACTCACCCTTCACTCTCCAAGTAATGTTTCAACGTTATGCCCTTGGCCCAGCCAGCAATCATACGTTTAAAGCTACCACTTGATGAGGCCACAGCAACCATACGCTCCTGGAACTTCTCAAAAACACGTGGTACACCCATAAAACGTGTAGGACGAGCATCCTGTAAACTCTTCACTAGCGTACCCTTCAAGGCATCTTTATCGGCAAAATAAATGCAAGCAGCTAGTGAGGCAGTTGTATAGATATCCACAGTCTGGGCAGCAACATGAGAGAGCGGCAAATAGGATACTAAGACTTCTGAACCGATTACAATACGTTCCAATGATTTGACAATGGCACGTGTATCAAAAGAAATATTATCATGACTCAGCATCACGCCCTTGGGCATACCAACAGTTCCAGACTGAAATTGAAAATGATTGAGATCATTTAAAAATCATTGAATCATCAAATAAAGACCAAGACCATTCGACTTACCGTATAAACCAGGCAACAGCATTCATTGATAGCAATGTTTTCCAAACGCTTTTTGAAATCATCCTCAACATCTGAGACATTCATGTTCTCAATTTCAGACCACTAAATATTAAAAGCAATTATTAATGACATTCATTTAGGTAAATCGTTCATATTCTTACACGATAATAACCATCATCCTTCTTCATATAGGGGGCATATGGCTCCTGTATTTGTATGGCTGCCTTTAAGTTCGGCAGTTTATCCTTAATAGCATGTATCTTTTCCATTTGCTTGCCATCATCGACAACGACAATCTGTGCCCCTGAGTTCTCTAGCACATGCAATACAGCATCCGCTGAATTTGTTGTATAAATTCCAGCAATGATACCACGTGCATGTATTGCACCCATTGCCGAGTAAAACCATTCTGCGCAATTAAAAGCCAATACACCAACAGAGTGATGCTCCTCAAGACCCAATTTAATGAATGCCTTAGCTACCTGATGTACTTTCTGTTCATATTGCCTGCAGTGAGACGAGACACAAATTTCAGTAATTAAGAAATTACAACATCTACACCGACATTCATTTACCTGTAGGTCACTGTCTGATAACCATTTTTGCCATCCTGTGAACGCAAGGCTGGGTAATCGGGATAATTGTTAACGGTGCGCTTCAGTAGACCAGGTATGGAGATGGGTTCCTCAGCACCAAGACCATCCTTATGCATGCGTATTTTAACAGCTTCCTTGGGATCTGTTGTGTAATAAGAATCAGCTTCACGCAGGCGATTGGGTCCCACCCGATTGTAGAGCACCTCATTGACCATTTTGTCTTTTTTTTTTTTTTGTTATAGTATATTATATACAATATATTTTATGATGACAAGCAGCGAGCGAAGTCTGTAATGAAATTATTTCGTTTTAATAGTAATATTTTGAACTGAACTAAAAAAACAAAACACAAAAAATAGAAACAGTCGAAACGCGTTGTTTAAAGTGCAAAAATCGCGTGATCTTTGAAAATGAGAAAAGTCAAGTCGTTTTCAGTTCAGGCGATGCCAGTAGATTAGCCATTAAGTCATTTATTTATACATGTACGTATATTGTATTTATACAACATACTCGTAGTACGTAAATGATGAGATTAGAATATTTTGTGTGAAATATTGTTTTTTGTTTTTAGTATGAGGAGAAGAAGAGATTATTTCCCTTTCAATCTCAAAGGCAACTTTTTATTCCATTAAGTCATGATAAATATTATCCAACTTCCAAAATCATGATGAACAAAGTACAATTCATATAATCTTAACAACTAAATGTAGTATTGTCGCTAAGACCGGCGAGACCAACCGATTGTTCATAAATTTATTGATGAGTTGTAAAAACCTTAATTCATTTACAACATAATGATATTTTGAAAACGAATAGTTGTGAATCGATAAGCAAATGTACCATACATACATACGTATGCATGTATGTATGACACAATTTGATGAAAACACTTGTCATTAAAACAGGGAAACCGGTAGACAATTACTAGCTATGAAACTATGTGAATGAGTTTTACTGCACTAATAGAATAGTCATTATTTTGATTATAAATTTTGATGGGTATAAGTCTAAAGAATAGAAATCACTCTTCAAGCAAATACACCAAAGAATGGTAACATTCTCGGTTTAGTCAAACTATTCAGTAAATTTGATCCAGTCATGACTGAATATTTGCAATGGGAAACCAATTATTACTAAGTATTTCATTAAAAATATACAATATATAAATGCTCGGTGGTAATTATCCCAGGTTCGCTAGTTATTCACCAGTCACCTGGTAGGCAGAGGCCAGCCAGTAAAAGAAAACAATTGGGAGGCAACAATTTGTTCACTCTCTTTGAACTGGTTTCGAGTGGTATATACTGTAGCGAAAACAAAGCGAAAATTTGTGAGAGACGCATGTCTTATTTTTTGTTGACATCACCATGTGAAATTAACCAGTTGAATACATGTACTTGGGGATAGAAATTCTCCAGTGCTGGTGACAAAGGGACTCATACTGCAAGGAATATCATATCAAATATTAAAAAAACCATATATTTCTTGATTATTTTAGATTGTACACCTGATATAAGTCACACCGAACAAATGAGCGTTACGATGTTGATGATTTTGTGTGTGTGTGACTTTTGACTAATAAACCTGTGACAGATTCCAACGGAGAAGGGCTAACAGCCATATTTTTGAACAAAATTGTGGATGAATACGATATTGATATGAATGATTGTACAGGACAAGGTTATGACAATATGATTGGAGTTCAGAGTCGCATAAGTCAAGGCATATTTTAATACTTATGGCTGTCATAGTCTCAACCTTGTTGTTACTGATGCAGCTAAAACTTCAGCTAAGTCAGTTTCATTATTTGGCATCCTCCAGCACATGTTTGTGTTTTCCTTAAACTCAACAAATAGAAGAGAAGTTATTTCAAAACATGTGTAGAGCTAGCTTAACTTTAAAAAAAAGGTATGTGAAACAAGATGGGAAAGTAGGGTCAACAGCTTGCATGCCTTTTAAATTGACAAATTAGAAGGAGACTTAAGATGTCTAGATATTCTTTCTTACATGCACAATCGGTATGTATTAGATCCATGTAAGCCATAGAGGTGTCTTAATTGGATCTTGCTCCATCCTAAAACTTGCGTCGGGCTGGCACTCATAAAAATCTTTTGCTCAACTACAATAATTCCATTTTGCTTGGATGTTTATTGCCCTTCTTTTTTTTTTTTTTTTTTTGAAGTGAAACTTCTTTAGCGGCGTTGGGCAAAAATTTAGTATGAAATTTTCAGTAAAAAAATACAAAATGTAACGTTTTGAGATTTATGTAACTCATGAACCGGACTATGAGGAGTAGAGACTGAATGTGTATCTCTATTCCCATATACCCAACAAATATGCAAGAAACCAGCATGTGTTGTACAAAAACAAACGAATGTGCGAAGAAAAGAGAACAAAAACGCACGGAAGCTCGCAGTTTATCTAATTTTTGTTAAAGAAGGCAAACCTAAACACATTGTTTAACACAACAACAACAACTACACACGCCAAAGAAACCAAAAGCAATATACAGACGGACAGATAGACAGAATGAAGAATGAATGTATTTACTTTATGTGGTTACTCTTTGTCTCCTTCTGTGTGTTTTGCCACCCACACATTATGCGATCGATTGTACGATCAAGGTCATAAGATTTTGATTTTCCATGTCATCGTGCCATGATACGTCCCCGCACACGTTGCGAGTGCCCACAATCTAAATGAAATTGTACAATAAGTCGTATAATGTGTAGCTGGCATTATAAACCTTTTGGCAAACTTATAATACTATTCAAGCAATAGTACGAGAGCTTGACAATTTTTCTATATGACCATCAGAGAGCAAAACATTTTTTAAAACAATGAGAGCATGCCAAATCTTTATGCATATTCAATGTGTTCGAGCGGTGACAAAATTTCATAGTGAAAATAAAAATAATAATTAACTCAAATCAAATAAAAATTAATATTAAATTAACTCTGTCTGTTTTTAAGAAGTTTCACTTCTATCACGTGTACGATGGCACACGCTCATTTTTTTTTTTTTAAAGAATCTCGCTCAGTGCAAGATGCAAGTGTTAAAGTCATGACTTTTCAAAGGCATCTACACTTTGGTGATGACATGTCTTGGGTTCAAACTTTAAATTTTGTTTACTGATAACATTGTCATCACTATCACTATTACTATCACATCACTCTCACCCAATCATCAGTCAGTTTAAAGTTCATTTTATTTTTTACAAAAAAACCCTAAATAGTAAATGAAAATATTGTAAATAGTAACATTCGTCTTATGCCGGTTGTATGGTATGTAATATGATCTAATCAAATTAGATAAGCCTTGAAATGGTTCAAGACGCGACAAAACCGATTAAAAATGGCGACATTGTTGGAAGAATAAGACCATTTATTGAATCATAGAAGTTTTTATTTTTTATAAAAGAAAATATGGATGTAAAACAAAACACTTGTGTCAATCAACATCAAGTGCACATCATGGATACCATATAGTGACGATAGATTTTTGTCAAAAGCAAAGTAGGAAAGTATAAAAAAAAACAAAATGTGCAATAAAGAAGAAATTTTATTCTACCTGCAACTGAAGAATATGAATTATAACCGTTAAATAATAATGTATGTATATAGTATAAAGAAATAGAAAATAAGAGAAACTTAAAATGCAAAAGCATTGATTCAATAACAAATAGGAGAAGAAGTAAAAAGAATAGAGCAAAGCAATTTTTATTACCAGTAGAAAACATATGTAAATGAGAAATTCAAAATTTAATGACTTAAAAACTAAATATAGAAATATGTATTGTTCTTTTTAGTTATTTTATAAATATGTTTTTTTTTTATTACTGTGCTTCATTTAAAATTTCATTATATTTTTTCATTATTTATTTATTGTTTTTACTATTTTATTTTTATTTTTTTTTTTTTATTTAAAATCACAGAAAAAGTTATTTTACTAAACAAATTTGCATGCACTTTTTGTTCCATAACTTACAATTATAAAAAACTATTATTTCTTTTTGATTAGAATATTTTTTAAGCTCTCGAAATCACAACCGATCGCAACGAAGCTGAAAAGAAAACTGTTCGCATTTAGTAGCAGGATTTATTTGAAAAGTCAATTGACTGAAGTATGTACGTGTGTAGTTCGGGTACTCTTATAATTATTGTATTAACGCCCAGAAGCAATACAAAATCACACTCTCGACGGGTTTGATATCTCCATATGTGTCTGTGTGTATGTGCTATGTAACGGCCGACTGGATCAAAACGGAACAATTAGAAAACAACAACAATAACAACACTAGCACTACACAACTCAAACTAAAAGAAACTCAAATGCTCATCTATGGTACTCTCTCTCTTGACATTGAATGTGCTGCTGCTGCTTATCAGTTAATTGTTATTCTCTTCCACGCAACTTAAGAAATTTATTATTGTATTGTAAAGATCAATATTGTTTCTTTTGTTTTTAATATTATTGTTGTAATTGCATGCAGCGGCGGCTTTAGGATGGATCGACTGGGGCGCTTGCCCGGGGCTCTGGGTCTCAGGGGCGCCGCACGCTCCGATGCATTTCGAACGAATCTTTAAAATATCTCCTTTGTTACCACACCACAACATTTCTTCTTAATAAATTACGATAAACTCATTTGACAGCGCCAACTCTTTAACGACCTACTAAATCAATAAAAAAAACACCTGCCTGTCGGGGAATCCACATGCGGAACTATTTGTGGGGAATTCCCAAAATTCAATAAAATTGAAGTAGTTCAGAAGTTACGAATGTTTGAAACTAGACATCTGTACTTTGTTACTTTGCATAACTGAGTACCATTGAATTTCGTACTCATTTTTGCCAACATGCCGTTTTGAATGAATTCATACAGAAGTCAAATTGAAACGAAGTTATGTTTAATTTTTGTAGGTACACTTCTTGGTAAACATTGGCTAGACCGGCTTAATATATATGACTGGTGAATATTATTGTAATTGGTTAAAAGAAATCAGAAGAGGCTGATGATGAACAAATAATTGACAAAAAGAAAAAATTTGAAGTAGAATTTTTTAATGTTCTTTTGGATACCGTGCTTATATCTAAGAAAGAAAGATTTTAATAGATGCAAGATTTTTCTACGATGTGGAGTTTCTTTTTTAACATAAAAAAAATATCAAAACAAGGAACAATTGAACATTGTGTTAAATTACAGGAAAAGTTGACAGATATCGATGGAAATTTGTTGTGCAATGATATTTTAGGCCTGCAACATTATCTTGAAGACAAACAATCAGCGCCTATTGAAGCCTTAAACTATATTAAAAAGCGTAACTTTCAAGAATTATATCCCAATATCTGGATATCGTTGCGTATTCTTTTAACAATACCAGTAACAAAAGTAGTGAACGCAGTTTTCCAAACTGAAATTAATAAAAACCTACTTGCAGTCTACAATGTCTCAAAACAGATTGACCAGTTTGGCCTCACTATCCATTGCAAATCAAGTTGTAGAAAATCTAGATTTTGCTTGTCTTGTTAGAGAATTTGCTGACACAACAGCTAGAAGAATAAAGTTTTAAATAAAAAAAAGTGCTGCCCAATAACTTCTTTTATTATTTTCACATATCATATAATAAAGGGCGCCAAATAATTGACTCGCCTGGGGCTCCTGGGTGATTAACGCCGGCGCTGATTGCATGTCACACGCATGCGTTCGATCATATTGAGAATATTATAGTGATTAGTATTATATGCTGGGTACAATCTCCCTAGGATTTCTTTTCAAATATTATATAATATATATTTATCAAAATTTTGAACTTAGAGCCCGTTGAAATAATTCAATTGACGTTGCCATTAGAACTGAGATAGAACTAAGATTAATAAATCAAATATACCCTACACCACTTAATGTTAATGACATTTGTGCATTAAAAACAAGTTCCTACGTTCTATAGACTAAGAGATTTAAATATTTTCCATACCATATTTGTATTCCTTTACACACTTTTGTTTGCACATATTATCACTTTGTCGTGACATTTTTAATTCAGACCCCATAATTATATCATCGAAATGAGGACGAATCGATCGACCCCCTTAAAATCAGATTCTATGTTTGATAATCAGAGGAGCAGGTAAAAATTGTTGAATAAAATGAGCGAATATTTTTGCGAAAGTGTTAAAAGAAACAAGCAAAAAATTTTAGTAAAATCGATTTAATCATCATTATACGACCAAAAGAAAACAGCTGGACCTGAAACTTCGAAGAATGAGTTGGCTGCTCAGCACAAATTCGAAGCGTAACCTGCGAAATAAGGTGTTACTGTACAAGGCCATACTGAAACTGGTATGGACTTACGGTATACAGCTTTGGGGCACTGCATCTAACTCAAACCTGGAATACTGAAGAGGTTTCATTCCAAGCTACTACGAAGGATTGTAGGCGCGCAGTGGTTTGTCCGGAACTCGGTTATCATAGCCTCGATCATAGAACGATGATTTGCAAAGGGTATAATGTTATATGTTAAAACCAAATAATTTTTCATTCCCCAATAACATTTTTTTTTTTCTGAATGCAACGCAATTTGAGATCAACCATTTACTGATCATCGAATAATCATTATCAGAGGCAATCAGTTGTCATGTGAAACAGAAACATTCCGTTGATTAAAATGCTTTATCTGCACCAAAAAAATTTCTATTGAATTTTTTGTAATTATAATTTAATCTTCAAAATAACCAAAAGTAAATGTCATTCTAGTGGATTTCTAAAATATTGTATTATATATTCAGAAAATCTTAAAGTGAAGACACATAAATTGTGTTAATCAAAATTTCTCTGATAAAATGATTAGGTTATGTTGGGTTACCCAGGGCTCTTGCGATTGCACGCGAGTTCAGACAAAAGCCTTCCGGCCCCTTGTGATGCTTTAAAAAAAAAAATGGGGTGTGGCTGTGTCGTGGACACAGGCGTCTATTTGTGTTATAATCATTTTTGAACTCAAAAAAGCCCTTTGGATTTTCATGTTTTATTGCTAAATATTCTTTTTGTCAGGTTCAGGATTGGGTAAACAAATAATAACTCTGTTATAATTTTATTAATAATTGGTCTGTGAGAATAAAAATACAAATGGCATACAGAATTCATCGAGATTTCTTGTAAACAGTTATTGCCTAACGAAGTGTTGAAGTAGTTTCGATATGAGATAAATTGCACTCACTTAACATGAAGACCGGCAATGAGCAATCTTGTGTGCCATTAACACTAAAGTCTCCGACTATCATGATTGGTGTGGTGAGATAAGTATAGTCTTAACGATGTTTTCAGAATATTTCATTAGAGCTCGTAACATGCAAGGCTTAATTTCTAATAACGCTGTGCCCGGATGGATGTATACACACCCGAGCATGAATTTGAAGATACCATTAACTGTAACTTTTACAAAACAGACACCCCCAACCTTTGGGTTTTTGATCTGTAAATTCATCTCGAAAATGTTAATATTAATTTTGTTGCAATCATTGAAGCTATTCATATTGCGATATATGACTAAATCAACTCGTCTTGTCGAGCTGATCAAGAATATGTATACATATGTACTTTATGGGGGCTCCGATGTCTCCTTCTAAGCATGTAAATGAAGTGAGCTGTTGCTGCATTCATACTAGACGGCTGCATCAGCACACTCAAACTAACAGACGCACTGAGTAATACTGAGTAACACTCAAAAAATCGTGTGCGGAAATCAGCAAAAACCAGTTTTTTGACTGTGTCTACAAGCGCATTGATCATTTCTTCATGTCTTCTTCTTTCGCACTCTGAGTGCATGAGAATAGAATTTTGCGCTATGAGTTGCGTCGTCTGATCAACAAAAAGTGTAGCAACAAGAAAAAAAATAAAGCAAACAGCTTAAAGCGATAGCAAAAAAAATTAACATAGAACAAAAACAAAATACACGCAAAACAACAACAAATTGAACAAAAATTTTTAGATCCAAAAAAAAGTTAAAATTGCGACGCTTCCCTCTCCGCCCATCGCAATGTTACACAGACCTAACTAAACGTAACCAATTCTTTGATACTTAAGCTACCGAGTGGTGCAATAAGATTTTGGATGTTGACAATAGTTTTCAATTTTTTAGGTTTACCCGCTGGTATCAAAAATATAGAAAAATATAGGAAATGAGGTGGGGAATTTGTGAGGGGTTTGGTTAATCAAATGCCTCGTCATCCTCTAAAACCAACCTGAGGTGTCCACGAACAGAGCCAGGTTCCCCAGTGGATATTTTGCCAAGCTATCCAACTCATCGAAAAGCACGGCAATCATATAGGAAATAATATGGTTAAAAATAAAGAAATTATATTGAAACAATTAATTTTAAATGGAAAATTTGATATGTTAGTTCTCAAAAATATAGGAACTTCAATGGGTTTCTAATGAGAACTGTTCTATTGTTCATTGTTTTTGTTTTGGACTTTTGTCAACAGAATCTTAATGCACACCATATTTTTGTGTCTGGTCATTGATTAATCAAATTATTATGAAATAATAATCCTTATCTTTCTTTTTACAATATATTTTATGATCCCACAACGATAAGTTTTGCATTAAAATTATTTAACAGTAGTTAGGATCCATCATAAAGCGGCAATTCTTTCATCATTTCTTAAGTAACATTTTTTGTTTCGCATCGAAGGTTTCGTATTATCAAATCTAATGCAATCCTATATAAAGATAATTTCGATCATAGAACTTCAATGTCAATTGACTTGGACCCTTATTTCTGTGGTGCAAGATATAATGAAGTCTATTATAGTATGTATTTTTAATCTTTGACATTATTAACGAATGCAATGCAACAAATTCAGATAAATTTCGGGTTATCGTAATGATTATTAAATATATTATTACAAAAAAAATGTCCCAAAGTGGCATTGTAAGATTTTAGTGAGTATAGCAGATGAGAATGGAAAAAAAAATGTCTATTTCTCTACATGCAATAAACGTAGAGTTATGTATACCTCTTTATTGTTGACAAATCTTTAACCTCCGAGCTTTGTGCTTTGTGTTTGGAAACCGATAATAATCCAAGAGGTCTAAATCGGACGAATAAAGTAGGGAAATTCTGAACCAGAACAACAACAAACTGTTAAGTCTAGTGCATTATTATAGCAAGACAAAATTTTAAAAGTCTTAATAAAATCAGAATTATCTAAAAAATCGTTATATCTCAGATTTTATAGCATCTAATTCGGCTTCACAGTTTTAGTCGAGGCACATACCACAAAATGGTGCCAAGCTGCTAAATAAGTACTGCCAACTCGGTATAAGTTACTTACAAAAAAATGGTGCCAAGTTGCTAAAAGCTTTTTTTTTTGTGCCATCGCCAAAATCCACCCTCTATATACTCTCATGTTACGTGTTACAATTAACAAACATAGAGCAAGTGAATTTCTTTCTTATGTCATACAAGTCTTTGTTTGCTCTTTGTTTATAAGTTCTGATCAAGATCATGTGTCGAGCCAATATTAAAAAAAAACAAAAAACTCGCATGTCCAATGACAGTGCTATGTTCAAAAGCATTGTAGTACAAAAATTGACAACACATTTGCAACTGGTTCTATGGTGTAATGGTTAGCACTCTGGACTTTGAATCCAGCGATCCGAGTTCAAATCTCGGTAGAACCTCTTAAAGGAAATTGTTTGAATTCTTCTTTTTAATTCATGATTTGTTGATTTTTTATATGATTTAGCAAAATATGCCGCATAAAAAGTTTTTTATTCGTTATAATTATGTTCTTTCATAAATTATTTATTATTCATATTTGCAATCACATCTTTCGATTCTTTTTTTAAAAATTGAATCAGAAAAATAACTGGTGCTGCTCCTCGGTATATGCAAACCAGAGAAATAGAAAGAGATCTGGGCATCCAGAAGGTACATAGGTGACCTAATAAAGGCACAATCAAGGGCATACAACATAAGATTATCGGTTCATCCGAACTATTTGGCCAGAAAACTGCTATCCGGCATAGAAAGGAGAAGATTAAAACGTATTCATCCTAAAGACTTAAAAACAAGAACAATATAATAATAAGTAGCTGTTTTTTAAAAATGTACATAGTTGTATCATATTTCTTATAATAATAACTTAAGTAGCCTGCCAATTTTAAATCAAATTTAGGTTATGTCGATAATTAAAATCATAATGTTACAATTATATCACTACCTAGATGTTTAAGCACATTTTAGTTATATATATATATGGTTAAGTTGCTTTTGTACAGTAAAAATATACTAAAAAAATAAGGGGGAAAAAAGAAACAAAAAATAAAATTAATTTGTTCTATTACAATTTTTTTCTGTGTGTGGGGAAAAGAGAGAAACTTAACAAATAACCCCTTTCCGATCACGAATGCAGTTGTTAATATATAGTAAATTAGGCAACACAATTGCAACTGGTTCTATGGTGTAATGGTTAGCACTCTGGACTTTGAATCCAGCGATCCGAGTTCAAATCTCGGTAGAACCTCTAAAAATGGCACACAAGGTGTAGCTCTTTTTTAATTAAAGTTTAATTTGTTTTAAAATTAAAGTTTGTTCACATTTAATAAAAAGTGCTGGTATAAATAAATTATAAGTTAATTATTAAGAATTAGAATAACAAATAAATTCATACTACTACTTACTTTATGGTAAAAGCGCTCGCAGCAAATCTCTCAGATCATATAAATAATTTATATTATATTATTATTTTTTAAAAAATTTAATTTCTTTTTTAAATTATTTATTACTTTATTTATTGTACGAATACAATATAATTTTAAACTGGCTCTTGTCATATTGTATTGTATAAATGTAAAGCTTTGCTTGCCCTTTCCTACTTGGGGTTGACAGCTCTCTGTGAAAAATTAATTTTATAAATCAAAAATTTATTCAATTTTTAAAAAAATTTAAATTTGGTTTTCACTTTATTTTGAGTAATACACATTGGGACTTCAACATATAGCAGATCAGCGTCTGTGACGGACTCATCACTGTTCACTAAATCAAACCAATATTTTAAGGCGGATTCTGCTGTTAATGTTTTCCTATATATGTACATATGTAATAAATAAAAAAAAAATATTTATTGTACATCGAAAAGAAAGACCACAAATAAAAATAATAGCTTCAAAAAAACTAATCCGAAGGTTCTACCGAGATTTGAACTCGGATCGCTGGATTCAGAGTCCAGAGTGCTAACCATTACACCATAGAACCATTTGTTGGCGCCTTGTCCCAAAACATATATACAAGCAAATCCTTCAAATGCATAAAAATATATTCCTTATTCTTTAAAAAAATATTTAATTTTAAATTAATAGCAATTAATAGACAAACAAATGTTATAAATAAGTAATTAAATAAAAGAAATAACGAATAGAAGAAAAAGATAATTCAGAGAATGGTGAGGAGAGGTTCTACCGAGATTTGAACTCGGATCGCTGGATTCAAAGTCCAGAGTGCTAACCATTACACCATAGAACCGATGATTCACAACTGTCCAAAATTTAATAGTTTAAATTAACGCTTGCTAAGGGAGTATATAACATAAAGGAAAGTATATACACAGAGAAAGTCACAGCTCTAAAAACCAAAATAAATTTTTAAAAAGATATTTAATTTCATAAAACATTGAGATATTAAAAAACAAATTCTAATAAGTCCATTAATAATATTTTATCCATTAATCCATGATTTCTTATCTTATATTGATATATGTATGTGTTTATTCTGTTTTAACAATTTCGTATTTTGGTTTTATGAAAATTTTAAGAAAAAATGAATTCAAAGCTTCACGTTGAAGGTTCTACCGAGATTTGAACTCGGATCGCTGGATTCAAAGTCCAGAGTGCTAACCATTACACCATAGAACCCGTTATTTTTCACTATCTCCACACATTTGGTGAATGCATATGGGGCATATGAGGAATTTTGGGGGCTTTACTGGATCCCAGATCTTATGGGTTTTTAAGATAAAAAAAAAATTTGTTTATAAAGCTATCTTAATCTCGTAGGAAATCAATGTCTTTCTAGGCAAGGCTGGCGGTCACTAGACTTTGGATAGTGGTAGTGCTAATATTGGATGAAACCTATATTTTTATAGTACGAAAATGTTTATTAACTTTGAAATGTAATGAAATCTTTAGAATGCACACACAAATGTTCTTTTCCGAAATCTTTTCTTCTACATAGGAAATGGTGTTAGTTTCCACATCTTCGAAAGATTTTTACTTAAATATATGCATGTATTTGATGTTTATCGTTTGTAACATTCTATTAATTCTAAAAATATCATATGATCACAATATAAACATATTTATGTATCTACATATCTAAGAACTTATGTGTCTTTAATTCATCAAGTGTCTATTCAAATTATTTTTACATTAAGTCTTATCTTTAGAACATCTTAAAATATCCCAAATCACCATGAGAAGAAACAAAACTTATGAAATGGGCAAATCAAAATTGATTTTATTAACTTAAATTTTTTTTGCTGATTAATACATATTTTTGGTACACATTTTACTTTTTGGCTCATTAACATATGTAACTCTCTATGTCTTCAATAGTATTAAATAATATTGTTTTATTTAATGGATTTTAAGTCCTGGCAAAATTTTCAGATAAGGTTCTATGGTGTAATGGTTAGCACTCTGGACTCTGAATCCAGCGATCCGAGTTCAAATCTCGGTAGAACCTCAGTGGATGATGGTAGTAATGTTGTCCTCTCCTCCTTTTCTTCCCTCTATTAATTATTTTATTGTGTTTTCTTTGATCATATTTTGATGAATAAATTTGAATAATTAATTTGTTCAATAAAAGTTTTAACCCTTTTTATATAAGAAATTACTTGTAGGAAAAGGATTTACTTTGATATAAAGTTTTTGGCAAATTTGAACAAGATGGTTCTATGGTGTAATGGTTAGCACTCTGGACTCTGAATCCAGCGATCCGAGTTCAAATCTCGGTAGAACCTGTATGTGTTCATGAATTTTATTTTTTGCTTCCTGAGATATTATTTTAATAACATTTTCACCAAATAAGTATGTGTATGTATGCATATAATATAACTAACTTCACATGAGCGTATAATAGATTTCATATTTGTATTATTATTACTTAGTATCTATCCTCACAAATTGATTATTTATCTTTACAAAATCAATGTTGACAGATATGCAACAAAGAACAAGAAAAAAGTATTCTGATGCACTTTAGCATTTTTTGAATCTTACTTACAATGTCACCAGTCCCTCTTTTTACTGTCGATGGCAGATACTACATATGAAAATTGAGCTACTTACAATATATAGTTTTTGGTATATTATTTTAATAATAATTTTGAAGCAAGGCATCTTTCAGCAATTTGTTTCACATCCATCCAACCGTACATCGTGATTAAGAGATCCTTTTTTAGACTTCTCTCTTAGCTTGTCATCAGATACCTGGCAATAATGTTAGTTGTATTGTTCTCTATTATTTTATTCATGCAATTTTTATTGGAATAAATGAAAATATTCTATTCTTTTATTAAATGTATCTTCTGTTTTAATTTAAAATCACTTTAAGCTTACAAAAAATCTCCAACTATTCAATAAAAATTTATTTCTGCTCAAAAAAAAAAAAATGCATTTGCCTTTATAAAATATAAATGATAAAAAATACAATATAAACAATGTGAAATATGCAGTAGATGCAATAAAGGATTGCAAGGATTGTATTTCTATATTGAAATATCAAAAGCTACAATAGTAACATAAAATTGTTTTTCCTTCATCAATCTACTCTTGATTAACTTGGCATCAATATACAATACAATATGTACAAAATGTTTACCATATATTTTTTCCATCCATTTGATTTGTGAAATTTAAAAAAACTGTAATTCTTATTTTTTAGGTTTAAGAGATTTTTTAGATTAAACACACCAAAATAACACTTAGAGCAAAAAGTATCTTGTATCTTGTTGTTGATACTATGCAATTCCATTGACACATTCAAGATAAAGCAAGTCAAAAGCTAACACTTAACTGGCAATCAGTCGAAAGCATCTTAGTTGTAAATAGCTACTACACCCACATCCCCACACTATTAACACCTACATCATTTTCTCTAGATTGTTCTCGTCTTTTACATTTATTTTGACAAAATCAACGAAGCGTATAAAATATCACAACGAGACGAATGTCATTTAATTTAACGTTTACAATTTCGTCTGGGGAAACACAAAAAATTGTAACAAGAACAAACCACATCTAACATTTAAGTGGGTTGTCTCTCAATTTCACTTGTTGTTAACATGGCCAAGTGTTGTTACAAATTATCTGCTGTCCTCACTTTATTTTGAGTTTTTTTTCCGTTTTCTTGTTATTGAAATTTAGTAAAAGGACTTGAAAGTGAAATCATTGAGTGAGTTCTGTGATAACAAAAGCTCATGAATATTAAATTTATTTAAATTTTAGAGTAAATAAGACAAAAAATATGAAACCAGTTACAAAAATTTGCAAATATCAAATTTAACAAAACATAAAGCAGTGTCCAAGCAGTTCACGCTTTAAAGAAGTAGGGTTTAAAATGTTGATAAGAAGTGTTCAAGTATTGTAATTCGCACTCAGCTAAACACATTTGATCCTAAAGATCACTCAATTTATATGCTCTTGATATGTTTAAATTGTCATTAGATTTACTTAACCAAATAAATGAAATGATGACCCATGACAGGATGCTGAATAGCTGCATAAGTAAAATCAAATTACAAATTCATTAAGTAACACCCAGTGTATTATTTTTAGATCGTGTCTTAAAGATGAGGACTTAATCAACGTACACTCATGAACAAAATAATGAGCTCATCTTTATGTCATGACTTTAATGCCATCCAGTGATGTATTTTTTATTTTTTTTTTTAATATAATTTTATTTGCAATCAGTTCACACGATTGGTGAGGGCTCCAACTATCTCAACGAATATAAAACTAGACAAATAACTTAAAATCTAATTTAACCTATAATCTGTGTGGAAGAACATGGAACCATTTCAGCCACATAACATCGCAAATTTTTCTTATATCATTGCTTTGTGGTCTTTATGGAGGTGGAAATTGCTCACTTACCAGGGAGAACTGGATATTGTACTTAGTCTCATAGACTGATAATATTGCAGTATTTCAATGCTGGAGTTACTTGAAATTGCACACAACTTTAAGCAAATGTCCACACCGGCTTCAGAACTGCCTTATATATAGAGTCGAACTTTGTTTTCTAGGCTAAGTTGAGACCATGGTACCATTGAGTAGTATATCTTTCTGCGTTTTTATTTTTAGCTGCATTTATTTCAGGTCTTGCAGGTAAGCCATCGGTTCAGGTATACTACGAGGTATTTGACAGTATCGCTTTGTGGTATAGTTGAACTGCTTAATATTGTTGGGGGTACATCTTTCCCGCTTTAAGGTGAATATTGTTTGGACTGATTGTTGTGTATCGACCACTTCTTTCCTTTGCTTCAGCCATTTTTTGACAATGAAAAGTTGATTTTGCAGATGCATGTGAAATAAATGATAAAAATATATATATAGGTCCATATTATATTAGCTCAAATTGTGATCTTTTGATTTCCCGAGAAGTATCAGTCATCAGTAGGTAGGATCTTGATTCTTCTTTTGAATAAGTTAAGTAACTTTTTCTAGGAAGTGTTGTTCATTAGAATTCAATAATAAGTTTATATTCCTTACCTAAATTTTATGGTACTTGCACACTTCACATAGCTTAGCATGACACACATTTGTTTTGAAACAAATCTTTGTTCAATTTTGAAGTTATCCTCCTGGAATATTCACCAGATTTCCGATTTTAGGTTCCATAGAAATCTCTTTTGGGAGTGTTTGATTCCTCCTTTTATGTTTTTATATGCTGGCAGCCCTATTAACATTCAGTTGAAGCGATTTGATTATTCGATAAAATCACCGAGTAGCCGAGTGGAATGCGAAACTCCATACGACGAAAACACTTGAGTTTTCTGTGGCACCCTCCATATTCTTTTTTAGATCGGAATCTAAGACTTGAAGGAATTAAACATTCAGTTTTCTATATTCAACACTACTTAGTCATAAAAAATGTTTCTTTAAGACGTTAAATGATAATTGAATTATCCCTTATATAACATACATATGTATACGACTAAATGGGTTAAAAAATATTATCAAAATTATTGTATATTATTTTATTTTATTTTCAATAATAATTTTTATTTCTAGAACTCTGGTTTGCTATGGTAAAATTGTAGAATTTTTATTCACTTTTTGTCTTTCGTAACTTTGAGTGTGTCTTTGTTATCTTTTCCCAGCTAACATAAAGAGCGATCAAAACGATTTATCAATTTCAAAAAATTAAATTGCTTTCAGAAATGTGTGTTGACAGCATGAAGCACGAAGCCATGAAGGCAAACGAGGCGATGAAGGCTTGGGGAGATTAAAAGATTGGTACGGTTTGCTCCGGTTCAGTTTTGTCCATTTCTTGTTTGTTTTGGAAACAGACATTTACTGCAATTTAATGTATTCTTTATGCAAAGTACTTGTAGTTCGTTCATGAATAAATGAAAGTTTTACATTGAAAATTATTTGTAATATTTATTTTTTTGTTTGAGTTTGTTCGTTTTTCTCTAATTTTTTGTGTTTTTTGATGTGTGATTGACCTTTATACTTCTTTCTTTTTTTCATTCCATTTTGGTTTATCGAAAACAATGACAGCAGCAACATTGAACAATTTGAAATATTCAATTGTCCATGTAGAGAATGAAACATGGGTTCAAAAACATAGGTCAATTAAATATTATAACAAGCGGCATATTAAATTTTAGTATCATAAAACAAAATGGCTACCAACAAACAAGAGGAAAATTAACTGAAACTGAAATGGAAGGAATTCTTCATGGTATGATATTGGTAGAACTAAATGAAAGACAAACCAAATGCTTTTTGCCGCTTCACTTAACCGTCTATGGTATACAATATTTAATTCCTACTCTTGCTATTCAATATTTATAAATTTCTTTCCATCTTTTCGTTTTTGTTGTGTTGTGTTTTGGTTCATTTGGAAAACAAAGCATTCAAGTGACATAAAGAACACGTAACCAAAAGCCATTTTGTCTGTCTCATTGTCTGCTTATCGTCTTTATTTCTTAGGCCCCCCTCCCTCACAAAAGGCGTGAATTCACATGCCTCGTCGGTTTTGAGTAATGTATTTTTGTGACTTAAGTAAATATTGATTATTATGCCTTAGGCCAGGATTTTGATGGCTTTTGCTGGGCTTTCAGTTGACCGCTTGATGATATCTTATATTTTCTTCGATTGTGTGTGTGTATATCTTTTTGTTATTCCTATTTTGATAAGAGGACAATGAACAGGCAACATTTCTGTAAGTAGTTTGGTTAGGAATGTTAAATTTTTGGATACATACTTCCATTATAGAATTAAGTGTTGACACAGTGTTGTTCTACTCAACTAGTACTATTGTTCAAGTATCAGTTCATTGCTTTTAATGGCAACCCAAATGATGCAAGAAATCTAATAAACAATAAAAATTATAACATGTAATTAGACTTTAATTTGATTGGTTTTATGGTGTCTTGGAAATTGTATTAGTTCAGTAAATGGCAATATTAATTAGTTATAATTAGCTACTTAAATAATTAATTAATTTTGAACAATTTTCCTTCAAAGAAGAATTAGAAGGAGAACAGAACAAAAACTTGAATGAACTGAACAAAGTAGATTGTCACTAAGACAAAACAAATTGTCATGATGAGACTCAATTGGCTCACTAAACTTTGATTACTTTTTTTTTGCTCATGACTTAGACATGACCTAAATACCAATGTTTGCTAATCAACCTTAGTTCTTTTACGAAACAGCCCCCATTCACATAAACAGCATATTCATTGTTCTTCAATTATGTTCAAACATAACTCGTAACCACAAAGTGACATTAAAATTGTCACACTAAACTACAATTGACCCTAAAATGCTTAGATTTCTGTTCATGTTCTCACATGGATTATTTCCACAAAACATTTATAACCCACAAAATGCCTAAAAATAATAGTAAATACCAACCAATATAATACATATAATTTTATGTGTCTCCTTTTTAGCTAAAACAAAATTGTCTGACGCCATTGTGTCTGTGCCTGATACTATATAGTTTTGTGTGTGTGCGGTCTAACAACTTAATACAATACAATATATTAATTAATTAGTTAATTAATTTAGTTTGTGATTGTCATCATGACAAATTTGATATCGAAATCAAAGCGTAAGTAATTTTCTTTTATAATCAAAAGTACAATAACACATAGAAAAGTGCTGGAAAAAAAAGAAACAACTACATAAAATTCAAAAAACAAAAATACAAAATCAGTCGCATAAATCATGTCACATAAATATCCCTCCTTCCTTCTCTTTCCCCTTTTACTATAATCACCAATGAATCTAATAAGTAAAAATGTCATATATTTTATTATATTTTATGAAAGTGTGTATGAGAGCAATAAACCGCACTGGACAGGAATTTTCAGAGTAGCTTTTCGTTGGTGAAACTATTATGTATAGAATATATTTTTTTGAGTCTACCTTGCCCAGCAATAAACATAAATTCTAGAATGTTTTTTATGAAATTCTATTTTTTGTTTGGCCAAACAAAAAGAAATGTAATTTTTATGTAAAAAAAGTCTCTCTTTTTTGCTTGCGTTGCTTTTTCTCTCATTTTTCTGATTTATTTTTGTTTGAATTTTTTATTGGCTTTGTTGATTTTTAGTGAATTTGGAGAATTTATTGTTTGTTACACTTAAACCATGACTTGTTAGTAAGAGAGGAGTTTAGTGTTGGGAGTTACGCAAGTGAAATCATAATAAAAAAATATTATATCTGCTGACTACTTTTAAGCTCACACATGCATACATACAATCAAACTTTTGAAAAGGGTTCTTTATTGTTTTACTTATGCCAATGGGTCAATGAACCCACAGAGACATACACATTTGCACAATCAAACTTAATTAGGTTCCAATGCGTCGCTCTGATTCCATGTTTGTGTGCGTATCACTGATTTATGGCGCTTAAAGGGATAACTGTGTCTGACATATATAATGGCGATTTAATATAAGTTTAACAACAACAGAAGGTGAGAGAGTGAAGAACACATATATGAACAAAAATTTGTATAAAAAGTCTTTAGTTTAAATGCTCTTTAATAATTATTGCAAGTGTAAGTAATAATCAGGTTACAACATGTCGTATACTTAATATGGCATTGTCAGTTTTAACTATATTGAAGGGTGCCGGCGCCAGAGCAGGTGCAAGAGGCATGAGGCATGGTTAAGCAGTTTATTTGCATTTTTATTTAATCCTGTTAACAACAAATGACAGCACTGACAACACCAACATCAACAACAACAACAACAACAACAACCAGACCAATGACTATAGAAAATATTCAGGGAATTGACAACAATTTTTAAAGCGTTGCACATTGCATGTGCAGTTGTCCCTGTGTCTTTTGTGTCACTGAATGAATCTATGAATAGCATCTATGGTAGCATGAAGTCAGAGGTGTAAGCTGAACGCGCACATGAAATACTCTCGGATTATTGAGTCAAAGCGTAAGAAAAACCGACTGAATAACATGCCCAGTTCAGTTCCCTTTAAACGACTGATTGTCCATCGTTCCACTCTGCTTCCCGTGCTCATGCTACTTAACCCACTCTATGCCATATAAATTCAAATCAAATATTTGCAGAGTATAAGGCGCGTTCGCTCGCTTGCGCTCTTGAGAATTCAATGACAATATCCGAAGATTGGTTTGTGCAGCTCACAGGACTTAGTAAGCTAACAGCAAAAAATATATAGTAAAGGACCCAACATCGCGTGGCATAAAATTTAAAAAAAAAAGGGTGTAACGAAAAACTGTTTGTAAAAATAGAAAAACGTACAACATGAAATTGGCACAAATAGACAAACTAAACGAATGAAGGAATACTAAGAGGATAAAAGAAAAGCAATGGCAAAGGCAAAGTGTACAGTGTAAAAGAGCGTTACTAAATGGAAAGCATGCATTGGCATGAGCAACAAGGATCAACAGGAATTTGCATTTTATAGCGCACTACTGTCCTTCACTTCACTTCGTTACACTTTACTCCACTCCATGCCACTCTACTCCTCTTCAATTCACATTCATTGTGCGCCAATTCGATATGTTGTTTGTTCTATAGTATATGAATCTAGGGCTGAATCAGTTAATGCCACCAATCGCTTGGCATATTCCACGTAATACAATATATACATGTACTATATATAGATTATATGGTATATTTATATATATAGGGTATGACTTTACTTATACTGGGAATGTATATAATCTAATTGTTTGTTGTTGAATGTTTTCTTATAAAATTGCTTTAATTTCAATGTTTGTTGATTGTAAGGAAAAGGTCAAAACAATTACCATAAAATGGTTTCTATAATAAAATAGTTTAATGATGAAATGGAGAAATCTTGAAAGATGGAAAGTATATTGATTGATCATTCGGTAGAATATTAATATTAATTGTAACTCATGATTTCTGGAACATCAAACATACAATAATATTGTATTTTCCCTATCAAAGGTGCTTCTTTTAATTAAAGAAAAATTCAATTGTCAGTTCTTTAATGAGAATTCTTAATTCTTAAATTTGAAAAATGTCATTGAGATTCTATCATATGTGAGTTCTATAGTTTCCTATAGTTTCCCAATCATTTACCAAATCCAGATGATACCGCTTTTTTGACTTCTGATAGTGAACCTTGGACAGCCTTAACTAATTTGCAGAAGCAGACAAATTTTCCCATAAACCTTAATGGAGACAAACATAACAGCAATATATCTTGGATTATCACTCGACAGAAGGATAACTTGGCAGCACAACATAAAATTGAAAAGGAAACAACTCGACCTAAAACTTCTAAAAATCATCTGGTTTTTTTGCTGTCAACTTGTTTGACAAAAGCCAGCACACCCTATGGTTGGATTGGCTGCTCCCACTGAATTTGACGTTCAGAGACCCTATGTTCAGAAATGAACATGGTTGCTGCCATGATGGCGCTGGTGTAAGGTGACGGCGCGACATATCATAAAATTAAGATATATATAATTAAGATTAAGAATACATATAAAAAAGGAAGTCTAAGTAACACCAACATTTATGACCTTTATAAATGATGACAGTTAAGATAGCATCATATAATAACAGTCTGCTACTAATTAGGGGTTTCAAAAGAAGAACGAAAGGTAGACAAATTCCTTAGATCACAAGGTATTCTAAGGTTGTATATAAGAGAACATTTTTACTTAAATAAATAGTATCAAGTTGTACTCTGTACGAGCAGTACTATGTATATGATACTATAGTATCAAGCCAAACTCCGTACGAACAGTACATGTGTGCGAATTCACTTGCTCCTTAGCCGTGATAGAATTGAGTTCTATCCATCCTAATTAAAGTAATGCAAATGTCACATTCGTTGACTGACGTTTACAATAGATTGCAAATAAAATAAATACTAAATAAAACAAACCAAAAAAAAATTTACCAAAACCAGTCATCTTTGTCAATCTGAATTGATTAGCAAAGCTTCAATCAATTTATTCTGTTTATCTTAGCTTATTTTTGCCAAACAATGATGACAATAATTTGCTATAGGGTGACAAACTCTAGAGATGACCCTTTGCCATGATGATATCTACTATACTTGAGTCCATTTTAAAGCAACAAAGTAATCCGAAATAATAAAAGATTTTTTATTAAATTTATACAATAACACAAAACTTTTTAACTTAACTTAGAAAGATGTTAAATTGTTTTTCATGAATCTTGCTCACTGTTATTCACTGTTCATTCTTCGAAAGATGCAACTGCAATTATATACCAATACCAATAGATGATAAAGAAGAAAACAACGAATAAAATATCAAAGAGATAATATCACTTTACAATTTTTAATTATGTGTGGGTGTTTTATATTTTTTTTTTTTAGATTAAGATTCCATCCATTGTCACCCGGACCAAAATTTATGTTTGCGATTCAGTGAAAATGTTGCCACAGAATTTCGTTACAAAATTATGGTAACACAATTCGACTGACTTTGACTAGTACTAGAAGGCGACCATGATAATGATGACGATGACGACTCATCGTCTAAGAACAAGAATATAGATAAGTACATATACATTCGTACTGTAGTAATGTCAACTCAACTTAGAGTAAATTTGTAATTTGAGTTTTTCTATGCTTTGAGTTTGAAATTGTCGCGCATAAAATGCAGTAAAATTGTGTGTTGCTGTCATTATTATTATTATTGTTGTTGTTGTTGTCGTTGTTGCCATTCTGTGGTAACTTACACCAAGTTTCAAGTTTGAGTGAAGCTCATACCATCATGTTGCCATCAATACTATGTACAATGCAATGGAAGAAGAAGGTACAGACTACACACTCTATACCAGCCAAGGAGTCAAAGAAAAGTAGGTCGTCGTCCTTGCTGCCTTCACTTTAATTTCGCTTCATATTAAGTTGGTTGCCATTGTTGTTATTGTTGTTGGTGTTGTTGTTTACCTAAACGAGTCCTTTTTGTACTCAGTTTTTCTATTTAGTTTCATGTCTATTGTCGTTTGAATGAATGCGACTAATGTCTGTCTATCAGTCTTTCCTTCTTTCTGTTAGTTTGTCTATTTGTATGTCTGTCTGTCTGTTTGAACAAAATATTCGTTTATGCAATGCGACTTGCTAAATGAGTGTTGACAGTAATTGTTATAATGCTTTTTCCTATATGTTCTGGGATCTAAGGACGATGATGACGTTGCTGCCTGTGACTTTTCTAACTGTAATAATAAAACGTGTTCAAATGTGTGACATTTGCGGGTGTTGTTTCCTTCTTCTTCTTCTCTGCTTTCTCTAACTCAAATGGCCTGAAATTAAGTTAGACATGTGAAATATGAATCCAACATGGCATAAATGTCTAGATAAGTCATATTAAGATATGAGTCAGTTGAGATGTAATTGTGTGTCAACGATTTTATTGAGTTTATTATGGCCACGAACACTGAGTTTGATGTTAAAATATTAGTATGTATTAGATGGATGGAAATGGATTATTAGAATGACGAGTAGATTATTTGAACTTTTATATGTCCATAAAAAAAAATAAAAAAAAAAAAAAATAAAAGAAAGGTGTTTTTAGCAACAAAGGAATCGTCAATGATAGGAAAGGATAAACAGACCACTTGACAGGAGATCAAGTTTACTCAAAGCTTTCATGGAGCTGAATTTTTGTGTATGACAGTCAGTAACCTGTATGCGTTAAAATGATGTTAATATGGAAATAACATATGTTTGTACTTACCACAAACCAAACCAATCTGAAGTTTATCACATAAAAAATTAAATTGTTAAAATTACATAATATTTGCTTAATAACACTGAAGACTAAATGACCTTCATACATACATATGGTTCTACATACAGTGGCAAACAAAAATAAGTAAATGTTCTTTACTGTAACGAAAAATGAAATGGAAGAGTTAATAAAAAAAAAGACCAGGGCTACCTGCATTTACTCAACTATGTGTGCTTGTTTTTGTTATTAACTAAATTTTTTTTTTAATTTTTTGGTTCCAAAATCCCTTGTTTTTTATATCATTCACATTATCAGGCATATTTTCTACCAATTTTAGAACATGGGCACTGGGAATATTAATCCATTTACCCTGCATTCTCGTCCAAAGATAATCTACCATAGTTCTTTTAGAGTTTGGAAGCCTTCCAACTCAGATTATTGGGTTTGGGCTTTGGGCCGGCCACTCCTTTACCTGATATGCTGACTCTGAATGCTAAATTTGGGTTTCATCTGGCTGGATAATCTGTTCAAGCTTAGGATTCGGGAATGGCTCCATAAAGACGTTTAAGAAATGCTTATCTTGCTTTACTTTGTTATGGACGCTATATTCTAACTAGGGAAATAACTAATTGGAAGGTAAAGTATCCACATGGAATGTGGGAATCTAGGAGGAAAAATAGAAAACTTGCTTATGATCTAAGGAGTATGTTATTTCATAATTTTCTATTGAGCCTTCCCCAAACCAAAATTTGACAAAGTCGCGATCATTTACTCATGTTTGTTTACCACTATAAGTTAATAAATATGAAATAAATCCTTTAAAAAATTCATCGTTCAGTATAGTTAATCATCTGATGTTTGTTATTTTGACGCAAAATTTCACTGTGTGAAAAAAAAAAACAATTAATGAACACAACTTTTTATTATTAAAATGGATCAGCAGGATCACGAAAATGTAATCGGTTTTTTTCTGACACATAGTGGGTGAGTGTAAAAGTAATGTTGGTTTTTTTTCATTGAAATCAAAACTTATTTATTTTGTACATACCAAACATTAATCGATTCTGTATTGGCCATTTTATTAGACCACTTTTGTCCATCTTTCGGGAAGTTTCATTATTCCGTCCTCGTAGAACTTCTGATCCTTATGGGCAAAAAACTGTGTCAAGTCGTTTTTGACAGCCTCATCAGAATCGAATGTTTCACCACCCACAGAGTTTTGAAGAGAGCGGAATAAATAGAAATCTGATAGTGGAAGGTCAGGGCTATTCTTCCCAATTCAGCTCCTATAATTTTTGCCGAGTAACCATAGATGTCGAGTATAGTCATGGTGGAAAATTACACCTTTCCGATTGGCTAGTCCGGGGTGCTTCTTTCTTTATCCAATTCGACAGCATAACTTTCCTCTGGTGAAAATATTTATGAATGCCATTTAAAAGTTACGAAACGTTAAAATGCCATCTATATGTATCTATGTATTAACCCTATGGATTCCGAAACAACTGAACCGATTTTGATGAAACTTTCAGGGAAATTCAAGTATAGTCTGAAGAGTATTCCTGTTAAGTTTGTTTTGTCACACATTGTAACTAGTTGAGATTATTTAAGAGATTTGAGATATTTATTGCATACTTCTTATTGGTGCTGATTTTTAAATAGGTTTAATTGCAGTCTTCAAACAAATAGTTTTACTCGAATTCTTGAATTCATATCATACAATATTTTTCAGTTCTTTAGGAATGAGAAGTACTTAGATTAGATTTCATAAAAACAACTCAAATATAAAGATGATGATACAAATTGTTTAATGCTTCCATGTCATCTTAAATATTTTACTAAGTAGGCAGTCATATTGTTATTAAAATTAAGTAAGAAGGGTATGTATAATAACTGATGTATATGGCCATCATCATGAAATGCCAATTGGAAAGATTGAACTCATAATAATAAAAACTTAAAAATGAATTATTCAATAAATAATGATTGTTTAAATTTCCCAATTTTGTAATTTTTGATTGAATGCTTTGGAAAAAATTGATTTTTCATTGAAGCACAAATCAAAATCAAACAAATAAACAATTATCGAATTGGTAAACATGCAAATTTTATGCCAACAGCTGAAAGTGCGATTGTCAACACTCGGAACTCATTTGAAAGTCATAAAAAATGACGCACTCCAAAAGGAAAGCTGATGATGCAAATAAAAGAAAAGAAAGTAACACTTAATTGAAGCGACGACAATGATTTGTTTATTTTAACAATCTTAAAGAAATAAACAATTCCAGGAAAATTTGATAATTTATTTTCATTTTATTAAAGAGATTTTCTTTACAGAGCTTTCAGAGTGTATACACACTCAGTCATGTAGTGAGTCAGTCAGTCAACCAACAACCAGAAAAGCCACTAAGACACACATGAGCTCCCTGTGAAATATTTCCTCTGTTATCTTTTTTCTTTTTTTGATGCCCGTGAAAATTTATTATTCGTTGAAGCGCGTTTATGGGTTAATGTGACATTTTCCTTCATCGTTATTGTTTTTTTGTGTTGGAAAGAAGAAAAAATAATAAAGCGAGAATTAAAAAAGAAAAACACAAATTTAATTAAATATTTCATTTATCAATGCTGAGTTGACAAATTTTGCCTTCAGTGCGTTCAACGGCCGTTAATATATTTTTATTTAATTTAATTTTGTTTTTTACTTTTTGTTTTTCGCGTGTCATTTTAATTTATTTCATTTGATTGTGACTTTGTTGCTGAGGCCTATACAATTTTATGGTTGATCTTTTTGAGTTATAATCAAAGTAATTTATTAAACACCTTCATAATGCACATTAATTATGACGATTAGTTATTAGATTTATCCATAGTTTTTTTGACAACTTAATTTATCATTACACATATTTACAATATTTTTTCGTAATTGCAAAATTTTTAACTTCAATTTGTCTTTGCTTGAGTTCAGAATTTATTGATTATACTACATAATGAAAAGGAGTCTGTCGTTGACATGATTATGAATAGTTTTTAAATGCATTTTTGTGTTTTTGGAACTGGAAAAGATTAAAAAATTCAAAAGTAATTGCATTCATTGCTGGCAATTGATGTAGAAGTAATATAATTGCTTAAGAAGCTTAAGCATTAAAACTGGAACAAGGCACTTCTGCAATAATTTGTCTGAGTATACATAAAAATTAAGCATAAGATATTTCTTAATTTGATATGCAATATACAAAGCTTTACTGTATGGTTTTAAACCCAACAGAGAAAAATAGCAAGTTGACTAATCTTACCGGATCATTGTAGACTCAGGCACAATTTGAATTGCAGATTCTTCAGAGAGAGTGAGAATATGATAAGAAGATGTGGAGTTTTTATGTTCAAGCAGATCCTTCTATTACAATCATCATCTGTATGCATCTTCAGTGTCATACCATCACCTTAAACCTTGACTGAAACGTTGCAACATGATGGTAAACACCGAACAAATCAATGCACGTTACGGAGTTGCCCTTCTGTCTCACTATCACCTCAGAGCACACCATCAAATACCAAGTTAAACTGAAAGGCTCACATCAAACGTAAGCACCAACAGATGGCTTTTAAAATGAGAAAACTGTATTGGCTTCTTAACCACAATTCTTCTATACAAGACAGTTCTGAAGTCCGTATAGACATATGGAATACAGCTAGGGGCACTGCTTCGCATTATTACTTAACTTAAGATACTTCAGAAGTTCATTTCCGCAGACCAGTGTTAACACCATATCAGAGGCAAGAGCTCGGAGAACCCAAGCGAGAGGCTCAACCATCAAGGCTTGGCAAACCCACTGGGATATATCGAAGAAAACACGCTTGATATATAGCCTAATTTCCCAGCATAACCGACTGAATAGGAAGAAAATATGGGCAAGTAAACTGCTAACTCACTCAGCTCCTGAGCGGACACTGGTGCTTCCAGCAGTACTTGTTCAGGTTCCAACACGACGAAGCACCATGGTGTCCTCACTGCTGTACCCAGAGCAAAGATAAGCTCATAGTTTTCGAGTGCGGAAGGTTCGATACAGAGCGGAACGAGCTGAGAGACACTTAAGGTGAACAGCCCTAGAGAGCCTCTTGCGTGAAGTTTTGCTTAACGGTACACCTCTACTGATTTTCTATTTATTCATCTTTTGGTTAGTACAATATGTACTTGTATTATTTATTGCTATTGTTACAAATTGACTAAGAATTTCTTAATAAATGAACAAACCATGGTATGTCAGAAATAAAATCATACATGACCCATGCATAAAAGACGAAATTGACAGATTCATCAGAAAGTACGTATCCCATCTTGCAGCACACCTTAACAATCTCACCACAGGCCTACTTTTCACTGTTAACAAAATCTGCCGATTCAAGAAGAGTCAACCCATAGACATCAGAGTCTTTCAGGTTTCCTGAAAGATAGGTAATCTCTAACCATTCACTGTGATGTTATTTTGTATTATATGTTTCCATTTACATATGGTTAGGTTGTGTTCTAATTGATGGTAAATTTATGTGTTATTGTTTTACATAAGGTCGAAACAATAGATCGTTTAAGTTCATAACCTTGTTTACATTTTCCTAACATAAACAAAAGATTGTTTGCCTTTAAATAAAATATGTGAAGTGTGTTGATTTTTTGATGACCCTTATGACCTTCCAGACTACTAAATACAAACAAAATTACTGTAGTATACCATAATAAAACTTACCCAATAAACATTTTAAATTAAAAATACCCCAACCGCGTTGCCAACTTGTTTTATAGTCTTGCATGAGTATGCGTATGTGTTCAAAATGGCGGAAGTAAACTAGAATAGAAGAGAATAGAAGAGAACAGAATGAAAATGCAATAACAATAATCACAACAAAACAACGAGTTGAAGAACAACAAATGAGTTCAGCAACATTTATGCATAAATTCACGTTAATTAAAAGCTTTTTACAAAATGCATGCCGAGCGGCAAATAGACCAACAAACAGACAGTCAGATAAACAGACATACATACAGACAGACAGATAGATAAAAGAGAAAGTGTAAGTGGGAGGAAAGTTGAGTAAAAGATACATACATGCATGTATAGATAAATAGTCCAAAGTATCTGTGGACGTCACCATATAAAGCATTTCTCGACTCGAACTCAGTAATTTGAAGTATGTAATGCACCATTTTGTTTATGCTTTTCCCTTTATTCCTTTGAACAATAACTGCAATGCCGACAAAGACACAAAGAGTCAGGCATAAATTTACAAAAACAGAAGTCGACTCGTGAGGGGGAAAGGGTACACACACTCATATGTCCTTTTAAAGAGACTTGTGCCACTAATACGCCAACAACTACAACAACAACATTAGAAAGAAGAACAAGGACTTATGCTTGTGAAAGCGCTTGAAAGCAAATATGTATGCGTTTTTCCCTCATTTAGTGTTGTGTTCTGATTCTTTGAAGGTGGTTGGAGGATAGGATGATAGCATGCATGGTGGTTGTTAGAAGAATCTATATACGCAACATTGTACATTGTACTAGATTGGGTCAAAAGTTGAAACAAAGAATTCTGCGTTACATTACTCTGCATTGCAACGGATGCGGAAGTTGCAACAAATGGCGTCGAATGAGAATGACTACAGTTGAGTTAAAATAAAGGGAGGGAGAGTGGGTGGATGATGTACAAAATGCATTAGTAGCACTTCACGCGTCGTAAAGTGATCCCTTGCCTTAGAATGGGGGTATGGTACAGTGATGGTCATAGTCTGTGAATGAGTGCAAAATATTTACACATACTAAATCAGTTTAACTTTGAGTTCCCATCGGAATTTATCTGCTTTCTCTACCCTCTATCACTACTTGTACAATAACATAGTCACTTTCATTTATACTCCTTCTGCTCTGTTATTCTATTGGTCTTTTTCTGTTTACAGTCTATGCATCAATGGCTGTATGAGTGTGTGTGTGTGTTGAATCAGTATTATTATGTCAGTATGCGTATGAGTGTATTGAAGTATCTTTTTCCTGCTTCAGTGCTTTGATATTTTTTCTGCTGTACTTACATATACCAATTTACCCCTGTCACTTGGTCTGTATAAATATTTGCATTGTTCGAGTGCTTGCTTTCAATGGAGTTTTCAGTTGACTTATCACAGTTAGTTATTTTTACTTAATAAATGTGTTTAACTTGTGGAGTTTTGTATACTTCACAATTATCCAATTAGTTGGGGGAAACAAAGTAAGTAATAAATGGTAAGCTAGTGGTAAATAAAATGGGTTGACAAGCAATTCAATTTTAATGATTCTGATAAAGTGTCTGATTAACAGAACAGTAAGAACCTGGATTTGATTTTATTTGATATATGGAATGGCAAAACAGTCGATAATAAAGCACGTGGATTGTTATAGCGGGGTTCACATGACTTTGTATAAAAATGAGTACAATAACAGAAGTATTCTTTAAAGTTAGGAGTATAGAGAGATAGGTTTTTAAAGAAAGTATTAAGAGTGATGGCATGTATGCTGTATTGGTGAGTGCGGAGCAATCTGAAGCTATCAAGTATGTAAAATGCGCACTATAAAAACTCATGCATTGGCGAGAAGAGCAATTGTGCGAGTGGTAACAGGAAGGAGTTCAAACATTTTACATTATCTTACTAGAAGTTTAAATCTTTTGAAAATATAAGATTTTTGATTAATTAAAATAATTGGGACAAGAACACCACCAAATCCATCACCTGCCAGTTTATTCTAAGAAGAAGCATCTGTCCATCTGTAACTTACAACTAAAGCATCATTTCGCATTTGAATCAAATTCATTATCTTGGCCTGATTTTTGGACAAACGCCTAACAAGGCATGCACACTCAAAGGTGCCTACCGCACGCTGCTATCAAAAGCTTAAGAAACTGAACTGGCCCACCGCCCTTCAAACAACAAAAGGTTAATATATGTATGTACAAGTGGAAGAACCAGGTTATCATTATGCCATTCAAGTATGGACACTACTACTACCTAGAACATTGTGAAACTGCAAGCGTGTCAGAACAAGGAACCACGCTGCCAACGGTAATGGAAGTGATCACAATACATTACTAAGTCACTATCACGCAATGTTTCTGACGCATCTCAACCCTCTGGCATTCACCCTCACATGCTACTTAACAAGGCATACACTGAAACCCGCACGATCTCCCTCCAAAGAAGGAAGTAACAGCCTTCTCAGTATTTTTCCTTAACGGCTCAATCACACTTTGTTAAATATATACATATTTCATGGTGAACCATTGAATGAATATGGTAAAATAACTTTTGACCAATATTAAATGATGTATCTTCATTGTGGCCTAAATAGTTGCTCAAATTATTAAAAAGTTCAGTCCATAAAAGTCTCTGATTTTGTCTAATAAAATGTAGAAGTGAATCTTCTATTCTTACATACATACTTGTATCCACGATCCATTGTAAAAACAATTTCTATGAATGATGAAAGAGAATAAATTCATCTCTTATCGCAAGCCTGTAAGTTAGGTTAGGTGGCAGCCCACAGACGAGAGGCTCACTTAGGCATAAAAAACGAGAGTATGACCCATTGTAATACCAGCAAAGCGTTAACACCGCACCCCTTAGTCCAATGCGGAAAACCATTTGGATTCCGAAATGAACGTAGCTATGTCCTTAATTGGTAGGAATGATAGTTCGGTTAAGCTGGAGAGAAACCCAGAGTCCAGGTGGTTCCACCATCTTCTGGCGAGGGATGGACACTGGCACATAAGGTGAAGCACAGTCTCCTCCTCTTCTTCAGAGCCGCAACTACGTAATGCGGAAGCCTAAGTCTACCAGCATGTTTGCCTATGATGCAATGGCCCGTAATTAAGTTTATGGTTTTGCTTATTGCGGTTCTACAGAGATTGAGCAGCTGACCGGTTCGTTTCTTACTCATATTGACCAGGTTTGCCTAGCTATGCTGACAGTGTCTTCTTCTATCCAGAGAGCATTGGCTCTTACTTCGTAGAATGTTCTGACAGTGAGCTTCACTGTTGCTAACGAAATTCCAGCAGGAGACGTTACATCCTCACGTAACGTTCCTTCTTTGGCTAGTTTGTCAGCTTCACAGTTCTCGCAAGCCTGTAACACGCAAACTGAATCCGTGTTACTTTTACTTGACTCATTCTGCCTCTTACTTTACTTTGATCATTATTTTGACTCATATTTGGATGCTACTCGTTTCGCGGTTGGGAAATAGCAACAAATAAGCTAACGGATCCAATGATAAGCGTATTATATCTTTCAAATGGTGGTCCACCATCGACTGGTTCAAATATTACCATACAAATATTGAACATACATATTTCTTTATTTTGATTTTGATCTCTGACACAATGCGATGAACGTTTAGAAATAAAATTAAAAAAAAGAAAGCTATGGAAGTTTTAATTTTAACAATAAATTTTAATTAATAAACATATAATTTTCTATTAATAAATTTTTTGATTTACAATATTTTTGTCACCTATCATTGTCATTTGATATAAAACTCTCAACATTTACAATAATATTTAACTAATTACCAACAGAAATCTAAACATTTGGAATGATGCTGTTCAATTATTGATTGTCAATAACTGACAATGACATATTCCATGTCATACTCATTGACAGCAAAACTTTGATGAATGGTCAGATTTTCGGACATAAACACATATCTTATTTTTGTTAAACAAACACCCAGCAATAGTAAAATGATCTAAAAATAACATTTTGAATGAATGACATTAAATAAATTTAGTTTCATGCCTTGCCTACGACACAAACACACATAATGTAATGTCACTGACAAGTTGACCTTATTTTAAATACAATAAGTAAATAAAGTAAAAAAAGAATCTAATAGTTCGATGCCATCAAATGACATTCTTCCTTTAAGCCGCTTTGAGGTTTTCCCATGTTTCGAATGTTTAAGTTTTCTTTGATTCTATTTCTCCATAAACAAAGTGCAAATAACAACAAAAATAAACTCAACAGGTGTCCATTTCTCGAGCATGAGTTCGTTTGAAAGCGTAAAAATGTCGTTGGCGTTGAAAATTGTGTCTCCCACAGTTGTTGTTGATACTTATATTCCTAATAACTTATGTGGGTGCAAGTGGCCTATAAAGTGACAAATGTTGGTTTGGTAAGCAGTTGGAAAAATGGATTTTCGTAGGCCACATTGGCTTTGCAACAAATTGCAATGCGCAGAATCATCGCAACACGGGACATTTGTAATTGACATGAACTGGAAAAGCCTTTCACTACAACGAATGCCTTTGATTATTGAGGTTTTCACAGACATAATTTAATTGGTTTATGAACATGATTTTTTTTGCTTTCAAATAAACTTTTCAAAGAGATTTTGTTTCTTTTATTTAATAGAAAAATATACTGTAAAAGGAAATTCATTTCTTTGGAAGAACAAACAACATTCAAAGTGAATTAACAATTTATTTGAAATAAGATTATATCTTTACTAGAAATAATGAAATTTGTCTACCTTATAATTTGCACTTTATGAAATCATTTCTGAAATTTTATGACATTTTTTGATCAACAAACTCATGACAAAATGTCATTGTTGCATATGTTGATGATAAAAGTAAAGAAAGTAATTGCAATAAACGAAAATATTCTCCTTCAAAAGTACATTAACTCAATAATAAACTATTGTATTTTACTGCCAACAAAATCTTCTTACACAAAAATGACTTCCCACTGAACGGCAATGACAAATTCGAACAGGAAACTATGATTGTAATTTTCATTCAATCAACGTATCCTTTAATTTCAGCAATTTCAAGTCAAATGACCTTTGACAAATTATGCGAAATAAACTACATACTTTGTCTTGCATTATTTAGCGATGCAGACACAGACTGCCCCAAATCTCCTGGTCTTACAACAAATTTATGTGGTGAATAAAAATTTGTCAATCTTCTTTAAAGATCGTAAAACCAATTGTAATAGAATTTATCAGTAAAAAAAAAAAGAAAATTTAATAATAAAATCCAAACATTTTATTAGAAAAACTAGCAGCTGAAAAGATACTAAATTCTTTTATAACTCGCATGAGATTTTCCCATTTACTGGTTTCATTCATGCGGTTGTTGCTGCTGCTGCTGCTGTGATGTTGTCAAGCAACATAAACAATGTTGCTGCAACATTGCTTCCAAAGGAGTACTATTATGTTGCTTTGAGCTCCAGTTTCATTGAAATTGAATAAAAATAATTGAAAACATGTTGAACATTAATTGAACGAAACGACGAAGCGCATAAGTGAACTAACTGAATGTGAGCGTGTGAATGCGAATTGAACAAATGAATAGACGGTTCAGGTTCAGTACGCTTTTTGCGTTCAACGCGTGCGGTTCGTTTTGGATATTTTAAACGGAGTAACAAATTGTGTTTTTTGAAAAAATTGAAATTTATTATTGCAAGAAAAAGTGTAATAAACTAAAATTTATTATTATAAAAAGAAGTTTTATTTTAAAAAAGTATTTTAAATACATTTTATTTAAAGAAATGCTTGATAACAGCAAAAGTTTCTTCTTCAATGGAAACATGCAACAAATTGTTGCAGTTGTTTTATTGTTGTTTTGATTGCTGTTTACTATTATTGTTGGTTGTTTTTGTTGCATGATTTTCCTTTTTTTTATGGCATTAAAGGTCGTTTACTTTTCGTCATCACATAAACAATAACAGCAACAATATCAACAACACCAACAAGATCAGCATTAACAGCAATTGCAACAACTTTTTTGTTGATATTTTCTGTTTTTGCTCTCATCATCATCGTTTCATTATTATTTTTCTTTTTGAGGCACACTTTCGATTTTTGTGTTTTTGTTTTCGTTCACATTGATGACGTCGTGATATGTTTTTTTATATTTATTATAAAATACAAAATTAAATCGTTTGGGCGCCAATCTCGTCAGACAAGAGCATTAAAATCACCAGCCGGTAAAGCGGTATCAACAACTGTAACAGCAGCAGCAGCAGCAACATTTTCAAATATCTAAATGCATCGTCGGCAATATTGTGTTAAGTGTGTCGCATTTGCGCCTTTAGTAAATTCTAAATGCATGGGATAATTTACAATAAAATATATTAAATTGCATTGACAAAAACACTTTGACGAGAAAAATTAAAATTAATTCAAAAATCAATACTTTAAAAATAAAAAAAAAAAATGATCAGAAATTAAATTAACAATTTATAACAAGAAAAATTACTTAAAACTGCATAAATAAGTATTTTCAATCCTACGCTGCCCCTTATTACAATTAAAATGTGTGTTTTCATAAGTAGTATGATAATCTAACTGCTTTTTATTCCTTAATGACAAAAAAAAAAATCATTTTATACATATACTCATATGATGTCTTAGTTTTACCAATAATAAAGTGCAAACTTTGACTTCAAAATCAAAAAAAAAGTGTTGGTGCAACAAAATTCAAATTCAACTATCTAAAAATATCAGACTAAATTAATAAATATCATTCTTGGCAACAGCAAAATAAATAAAATTGAAGTAAACAATAATAATCAAGATTTTTAAAGTTTTCAATTCAAAAAAACATTCAATAAATTTCTGTTCTTGGATGAAATTTTTTAGTGGAAAAATATCAATTAAAACTTATATGAGTACATATGTATATGGAAAATATCTCAGCTTCGTAATTATAAAAATTTAATATTTGTACGAAACTTGTATAAAGAACATTTATTTACAAAACTCTTTACTTTTTACCAGCTGACATATTCTCTTTTCCCTGAAAATAGAAGATTTATCAGATCACATTAGAATATAGCATAAGTATATAGTAGTTGTCCTTGAAAACATTTTTTTTAATTTGGGTTCTTGTAAATAAAATGCTTTTTATTTATTTTAAGCCAAACTTACAAAAGTTTATCAGAAGTTGTTTAATCCATTAATCCACTCTTTCTACTCAAACTTTTTTTTAATGTTCTATAACATTTGCGTTCTATTAAGGTCTTTTAATTTTAAGCAGCCAGACTCGGTCGAAAGATTGCTGTATATCCACAAATGCCTTTCCGTTTGCCAATTGTCGTTACCTTGTTGTTGTTGTTATTATCCGAGGCTAATTTTGTGAATACACGAGTTTTCAGACGCAATGGAAGATTAAACCAAAGCGTCCTAGTTCGGTGGCAGGATTGCTGCCTTATGACGAAGGTAATTTAATGCAAGCAGGCCTCCGAACTTGCCAGCTTTGCTAAGTGTACTGTAATATTTCCTCTACAGTACTGCTAAAGATATGCCGCTGAACACTCGGTCACCATTGCCTCATTTGTGAAAAACGGGGAACACCACGAGAAGGTTGAGGTTAGCAATTGTGTAGAGAGGTTATCAGAGACACATCATACACCATGACCACCCTATCCACAAATGCGTCAAAGCAATATTGCTTGCCCCAGAGTGCAGTTAGTATGTGATGCACGACTCGGTGAACTTGCTGCGAGGTACCATGCTATTCCCTAAAACCAAATTGATGGTTTGGAATGACATTAGGGATCATTACAATTGCAGCGCACTTCCACTGTGTGGGAAAGTGACCTAATCATAACAACGCATTGAAGATAAATAAATAAAAATGAAATCATCAAAAAACAAAATCAAATATTTTTGGTGAAGAATTTGCAAAGGCACTTCATTTTTACACAATTGTTTTCAGACTAAATATATTTAATAAATCATTCATTTAAATGTATGTAAGTAGAATGTTTGCCATAGTAAAAAATAATTTGTAGATAAATGTTATGTGAAAACCAGAAAGAAGGCTATCATTGGCTGTGCCAAAGATGTAATACTCTTCACGCTCCTCCGGGTTGCATCCAATCTTCCTTTCTTAGCATCACTAAATTCTCTTTTATCTAATAAGAACATTAATTAAAATGGGGGTTTGTATGGGAGGTACCCCTCCTGGTAACCCTAGGATCCTTCTGTGTGTTACAAACTTCATGACAAACTTATAATACTATTCACTCCGGTGAAGAGTATAATAAGATGAAAAAATAAAAGAATGCAGCTCGGAAAAACTTTCATTTGACATTTAATTGAACAGAATTAATTAGTTTATTATTGAAAAAAATTAAATTAAATTAAATATTTTACAAAGAAATCATTGCATTGTAAATTCTGATATAATATTTACAAAGAAATTTAAAGTACAAAAGAAGATGGTAAATTCCATTGATTGTAATAAAATTTTGAAGTAAATTTTTCCAATTTTATTCAGTTGTCAAACTTCAAGTCAAACTTCAAATCAGAAGTGCAAATACAGTTTCATGAGTAATCAATTCTTTTAGAAACTTATAGACAAAAGAATAGTGTTTTTTAAAAGTAGACAAACTTTCAAAAGTGTAAAACTTAAAACAAAAAATTCAAAGAAATTGTAAATGCATTCGCGGTGGTTAAGCACCTTAAGTTCCCTATTTCTGATTGTAAAAGTTTTGTTTTTCTCTTTGATACCGTAAAAAAAAACCAAAGAAGAATCATTTATATTATTATTATAACAGTTCGACTGACTCTGTTAGGGGCCAAGTTACTCTATGTAATACCAACAATACTAAGTAACAATGAATTTCAACAAGTCCTGTTCCTAATTAAAGGAAAGATGAAAGATTGTATGTAGTATTTTTAAGGATGGTTTATAAGTGAATATCCGATTAGATTTATTCAACTTTTGGATACAGTTCAGTTTGGCTAACTAAGCTTAGTTGTGTATTGATATAAGAAGAATAATCTTTTTGGCAATTAAGAGAGTCTAGAAGAAAACTTTCAGTGCCAAAACAAAGAATTTATTTAAAATTTTATGTTTAAATGTTCGCTTGTGCTTTGTAGTCTCATATTCTTACAACGCTTCCATTTAATGTGAAAATAAATGGATAGTGGATGATTTTTGTAAATTTGAGAACATTTTTTTCTCTATACAGATTATGCTTATTGAATTTTAATGGCAACTTTAATCTCCACTTTAAAACTGAACAAACATCATACTAAAATATTTACACCATATGCAAAGGTACTATAATTAAATGTACGACAAGTTTTCCCAACTCAAGCACTGTGCATACATATTTACCTAATTACCCCACATTTAAAATGATTTTCACAAAAAAGAAAGAAAATTGTGATAAATACCAACAAGTGTGGGCACAAGAACGCAAGTAGTATGTTGATGATGATGGTATTTAAAGACAAAAATATATCGTATAATATATTTTTCCGATGAACGTCGAAAATGATTTCCGCAATTTTCCTAATGTCATCGCCAAATGATAAGGAAAACATGTGGGTGGGACCGCAGGCGAAGAAGCATCATCAAAAAAGAAAAATCATTTAAAAAAAAAGAGAAAAATGAAGAAAATACAAAACAAAAACAACAAAGAAAATGAGAATATTTTGTATTTTAAATGGTGAAACCAATTTATTTTTTGTCGCATTTACCTAAATAAAATTGAAAAATTTTATTTTTATTTTTACGCTTCAAGAACCAAATACAATAATAACAATAATAATAATAATAATAAACATGAGAATTTGTTGTAATTTTTAAAAAACTGTCGTCATCGAATACGAATAATGGTTGCAACTCAATAGGTGCTCAAATATAAATCTTTAAACGTTCTCAATTGATCTGAACTATTTGTCTGTCTGTCTGTCTGGTTTGTCCGTTTCACTTCAATAGAAACGTTTATCTATATCCGTTCGAGATGAGCAGTAAGTGAGTGAGACAAGTGAGTTAATCTCGTGATTAAATTGCGGTCAATGTTTTGTAACATTCATTCATAGTTCAATTTTTTTATTATGAGATAATCTCTTTATTAGCACTTAAGTATATAGTAATCAATGGGTTTTCTGTCTATTAATGTCTATTATTGGGTATAAGATTGTTAGTGTAAGGGTAATAAACACTGTGACTTTTAACACATCTATTGTGATGCTGCTATTTAGTTGTTAAGATGAAGGAGATTTTATCTAAAATTCTGCTGTGTATGAGATTTCCTACAATATTGAAGCATATCCAGTTTATGTTATAAGTGTAATGATATTTAATCATTTCATTTTTGAAATAAGAGTCTGAAGTTGTGCCTAAGACCACTTAATTTATTTTCTTTTGTATAAATTCTTCCAGTAAGTACACAGTTTATTTTCGAAGGATTCTGATGCGCTGAATCCAAGTCACCCACAGCGCTAACCCCTAGAAACCACCCCTACCATACCTCAAGCAGGGTAACCCACCCCCTGGAGACAGCGTTTACTCGGTACCCATGGGTTAGATAGTGTAGGGGTGTGGTGAGTTAGCACACTTATGGTGTGAGAGCAAATTTTAAGAAAAATAAGACTCAATTCAAGAAAATTAGTAATCGATGTCTATGTTATCTCAATCGATTTTCAAGTGTAGGGAAATTTAGAAACATGAAAAAAAAAATGATATTTGAGCAAACTCAACGCCATTTGAAAGAAGATGACTTGTATTTAAAGATGCCATCCTTTAATTTTGGTGCAAGAAAACATCTGCAAGGTTACATAACCTCAAATATGGGCAAAAACTGTGTTTTTTGCACTTTTAGGTTAGGATATCACGAAAACCAGAGCTGATAGAGCAATTCTTTGGATTTGGATTCAGCGCATCATAAACCTTCGGAAATATATAGTCTGGTTTCTGGATCTGAATGTTGGTTAAATTTTGGTTATGATATTAGTATTGGGATTTCAAATGAGAATCTGTTACAATTTCTAAAAGTTTCTTTAAAATAAAGTGATGTTATAAATATTGTAAATGATTAAGTACTTTACGTGATCATGCGTAGCACATTGTATGATACTTTGGTTGGCTCACGTACACATCATTAGTTAACAATCATCGTTGATCGGCTCGTTCACAATTCACAAAAAAAAAAAAAAAAAATAATTCTCGTTCGCCTTGAGAATGCACTTAGGCTTAATTTTTCTATACATTTTTCAATTAGTTTTGTTGCAATTCTCGCGAATTTTTTGTTTTCTTCTTGTTTTTATTTTCATGCTACAAATATATTTACTATTTTTTGAATTTAATAAGCAGGTTTTTTGAACGCATTTCGTTGTTTTTGTTCGACAATATTTTCTTCTTTTGAAAATTGATGACGTTTGCTGTGTAAATGAAACTTTGTATATCATACGAAATACTTATACGAGTATGTATTCATGTTTTAATAGTTTTATTTAACAACACAGATACATTATGATAGTATGATATACCATAAGTGTGTTTTGGTTGGTAGTTGTCTCAATCGTGTTTGTTAAAATGTTAATTTGATTTCATGAAATTCAAGCTAATAAATTATCCTTTTTCACATTGATTTACTAAGTCACTTACTCATTCATTCATTCAACCATTCATTCAAGCATTCGCTCATTCATTCTTCATTCATGGATATTTGACCAAACATCATGGAAGTTTGTCAAGTTTGTAAGAAGTTAAAAAAAAAACTTACTGATGGATTACAAACTGCTGAAAATTGATTATACTACAAAGTATTTTGTTGTACCTTTTCAGGGTCTTAACTCTTGGGTGAACGTACGTTTTCATACATACATTTGTACGTACATACTTAGGTTTAGCCACTTATGGGTCGCTCTTAACATATTTTAATATGCAATGTTTGTCAGTTGAGTTTTTTGTTCACATACTACTCAATACTACTCTCCATACTAAATGCATGCCACATCATTTTCGATTTGGTATACAATGTGTTGGCATTTATTTGATTTGTTTTCTTCTTGGCACTTAACCAGACACTTGGGTCTTGATGATTTCTACAATGAAATGCATAGATTTGTATTGAGTTGTCGACGTTTATTGCATTATAATTGTGATTAATAGTCTAAATCTTTATTGGGGTTTTCATTTTGAAGTATATGTGTATGTGCTGACACTCAATGGTGATTGACCCAAACAAATTGATGATGATTTAATCAGTAGAATTGACAAAAAGAATATTCAAACAGAAATGCTTAATGATTATTTGATTTAAAAATTAGTGTTACTTTGGATGAATAAAGGAAGATAAGCTAAGGTGAATGTTGCATACATAAAACCAAATTCAATTGCTTTGCATTATATGAGATAATATATGATTCTTTTGATCTGAAATCAAAAGCTTAATTTGCAAATAGTTAATGTTATTCAATGCTCTTCAGAGTTAAAGCTAATCATTGATTTTCATGATTCTTTGCCGCATTTGAGTTAATGTTCTTAGATATTAGAACTTTTATTCATTGCCTCTGGGGAATATACTATTTTGTGAAAACAAAGCACGCTTCTCAAAAGAAATAAAAGAAAACTTTCCACTACTCATTTTAACACGCCTTAATTGAAAATCAATTTTGTGCTTTTTTTTATACAATACTATATATCATTGCAAAGGATGAATGGAAGAAAATCCACTAAACAAATCTTGGCCACAATCCAAATGACATTTTGCACATTTACATGCATCAAAGTGGATGGAAATCTCATTGCCATAATAAAACCACATAGGAATGAAATGAAATGTGCTCTATAAAATTTATGACTTGGTCCAACTGATGTTTACATACCAATATATATCGTTTCTTAATGGGTAAACTCGAGTAAGCCAAGGAACATTGATTTCAAAAGAGTGAGGATTACAAAACAACTGCAGTTGTATACATTTTTCTCTCAATGAACAAGAATATAAACAAAACTAAGGCAATTATTTGTTTATTTTACAGTCTGACAACGGACAAAAATTTCGCTTTCAAGTTGATTTTTAGCCAAAATATCGAGTCAAATCGAAATTGAGAAAAATGATAGCAAACCTCAATAAGTCTCGTTATATTGACATCTAGCAATGACCCCAAAACAAAAACAAAACAAAAAAATATGGGTGCATGTTTGTCACTCAGAGATACACATACTATGTAGTATATATTGGTACGATTAAACAAATTGTAATTGTGACAAAAGCAACATTGAAAACTTCCAAGTTATAGAAATAATAGTAACAATAGTCCTGCTGTGCTAACTGAGAGATGGTGTGTGTGTAATATAGTATGATCTTTTGCTTCAAGCATTTGTAACTATAGCAATTGATTACATGCTACATGCTATACGCCATCGTGCGAAACCACGAAACCCAAATAAAAACAACAAAACAAGGACTCATTGACAAAATTGAAACGAAATCGAAACTGTGACAAAAAACAAAAATTCATTGTAACAAAACTGCTCAAGGGAGATATACAATAATAGAAAGATAGAACGATGCAATATGAAACACAAAAAAAAAACTATCTGAGTGAGATTATGTGTTAACATACAAGAAAACAATGGATTTCTATTAAATAGTGAATTTTGAATAGATAAAAATGTACAATAGTAAGAAAAGAGCTTCATTTACACTCGACTAGTGATGGAAAAAAAAAAATGTATTAATCGATTATTTGATCATATGATTAATTGAAAGGCAACGATTTTTTAATTCCAATTAATTGCGACAAATTAAGCGATTAACCGATTAATTGACGGGTCTTTTGCCAGTGAGTGTTTCCATGAATGCAACAAAATGAACCGATTCATTGTTTTCTGCTTAAATTAGAAATTATTATGAAAATATATAAATAAAGTTGGTTCTGAGTACCAAATCCGAAAACAATTGATTATAATTGATCGATTATGAAAATTAAGCGGCTCCTTTATTAAGATACAAAAAACATAGCACTGTTATTTGCTTAATTCAAAATTAAGAGCCATGATAGGCGCTTAGTAGTTCATTTGTTATGCTTCTTCCTAGGGGTTGCACACGCTTTGTAAAAAAGCCGTGCCGATGGTTGGAAGTTCCAATTGAAAAACAATTCTTATGGGAGAAAATGTATAGCTTAGGGTACACGGTTTTCATTTCTTTCGAAGCGTCAACCACACTACGTTTAAACTCGAGGACTAGAGCACTGAGGAAAAAGCTATGTTTGTCTAGAGTTTGCTCTAACTCACCGTCCTTTCTTCTTCATTTGTGCGCAAAATTCTTATGATGAGCTCATACATCAAACTCATTATCAAAAAACAATACAACAGTGGTGTCGATTATTTAAGAATAATTCGATTATTTTGCCGATTAATCGAATTAGAATTTTAAATACAATTAAATCGTAATTTGAAAGAAATTAATCGATTTATCGAAACATCAATATATTGGCATAAGAATTATATTCGAAACCATATAATTTTCATGAAAATACATTGAAGTTAAGTAAGCTAAAATGTTATCGAAAGAATCTTGGCTTCGTATTAATATATAGATATTTTAAAGAACTACTTTCCATGCAAAGTCTGAAGCAATACTGAAGTTACCCAATTAGTAACAGATTCTACAGTGACCACTGCACAATACTTCCAGTCGAGATATCAACCTGAAACTTTGGTTACATCTTTGTATAAATGAGAAAACTATTGAATGAAAAAATGGGGGTGGTTCGATCCTTCTACGAAATCCATCCAAAATACTAAGAAAAAGAATTTAAAACGCAATTGGTTAAAATATATGACAAGAAGTATTGGGGGTAGGTTGACACCTCTACACCTACCTCACACCACCCACTTTTAATATGAAAAATATTTGAAAAAAAATGTAAACGCAATTTTTTGAGACATACTTTACCACATTATTTGATTTAGACATGAAGAAAATATACAAGTATAGGTGTATCAATCCAAAGCCATAGCGTCTTTCGAGGACATCTTTTTGTAAACATTTATACATGTCTGGCATCTTTTGCATTACTGTGTTTGCCAAGCGGTTTTAGTACAAGCGCTTACAGTCTACTGAAGATTACACGACGCTCTGCACATCTCGGCAGCTGGAACGCACACTATATTATCTTAAAAAGTGAACTTATATTAGAAAAAAAATTTAAAGAGGGATTCCGGGGGGAACACAACTAAAACCTTAAGTGAAATTTTAAAATAAAGACAAAAAACACAAAATATAGTTCTTGGAAACAACTGGACTTTCTTAAAAGTACGCCACAATTAAAAAATATTGTAATACCTAAACTTAATACTAACACCAACATGTTTAATATCCATTTTTCCAATTTGAATTTGAAGGCTTTCTTAAAAAGTTATTAATGTCCAAAAATTAACCACACTATTAATCTGCTGCCTATGGAAGCGACCACTGTGCACTGGTGAGCCGGTTGGGATCTTCAAATTAAATTAAATTTCTAAGCTAAGCAACTGTATGATACAGAATTTTTTTGCTTATTTATTGCATAGATGTTAATACATATGAAAATAGATACATATTAAGCTAAAATTTTGTGCTGTGCAGACATTTTTATGTGCCTTTGTTTGTGTGCATCATGGATGCTGTGTGTGAAATGGACGAAGTGACTATGAAATGGACATGGAATGAGTTGGAGATTAAAGGCAATTGTGTGATTTTTGTCTAGTTTTTATTGAGTTCAAGTACTGTGTTTGGTAATTGCCGCAAAGTGTATTGCATTCGGTATCCCCGATCACTGGTCCTCAGCACCTAACAGCGTCGTCCCAAGTTTATGGTTTCAGTTTTGCCGAATCGGTTGTGTTTTCTATGCGCTGTGCGTGACATTTATTACTGCAATTGCGAATGTTTTCATCCTTACCCTCACTCAATTTACTTGGTCAATGGCTTTAACAAAAGCGAAAGTTCGACCATTGCAAATGGTACATACGTACATAGATTGAAATGTGTGGCAAGTGTGTTAGTGTAAGCTAAGGGTTAACCTTTGTTTAGATGAAATTAAAAAGAGGGAACCCTTGGTGTAAAAGTTTCTATTGTTAACCCTTTGAGCTGTCATCTAACACCAAAAACAATCTAAACAAAATTTCAACAACTATGTTGACCATTCGCTGACAGTTTTGACATTAATGTAGGACATAGAGTACCAAAGAATTTAATGATGAAAGAACAAAATATTATTAATGAATGCTTGACAAGCGCTCAACAAGGAAATAATACTACTCAACAAAGAATTTCAGTTAAGCCCCGAAAGCTTATTTTCTCTCCCATTTCATAGATGTTCTGATTACTTCTCATCTAGTCATCTAGTGTATCTGCACACACACATTCTCTCATATCTCTTTGATTCATCCAAATATCTTAATTCATATTTCTCCTTCAACATTTTCTTTAGGATGATTTATTGCCTGTTTATTTCTGGTTGTTGTTGTTGTTGCCCCTAGCAACACACATTAAACAGCTCTTTATAGACCACATGAAGATTGTTTAGTTGGTTTAGTATCAATTTATTTGTTTTCATATAATTTTTTCTTTTTTTTCCATTTTCATTGATTTCATCACATCTCCATCCAACATATACGAGTACTAGATACATAGATACTACTTGTACACAATAGAAACTTGTAATGATGTCTATAAAAGCAAATAAGCTTTTCATTGAAGACGATTTCGATTGCTTTAATCATCTAATAGAGTACTTAGTATGGCTTAGTGTAAACAAATTGAATAAGTTCTTAAACAATTTTTATATGTTTTCGAAAGAGTCAAAACAGACCCAGGTGTGTGGTGGTACTGGGGATTGTGGTGTTCATGAATTGATGTTTTGATGATTGTAATGAATAAATAAAAAATTTTAAAAAAAAAGGGGAAAAGTAATCTGTGTTGGAAATATTACAATTATTCTATAAGAAATGTTCTAAAGTTTGTTGTGTTAAATAAAATTTTATAAAATATGTAAAAATATTTTCATTACATTAATTGTTATGGAACATCACCTCAGGATTATTTTAAAGGTTTAAGTTGAGATTAAGAGCAAATAGTATTGTTATTCAACATAATGTAAATAGTCAGCAGTAAATAAAAACGAGGAACTATGAGGGCATCTCCTTTTAGCTCGTTACATTTAGTCCAGCATTTTTCCAATTTTTGTATCCTTTCCAAATAATAAGTTTTCTCAAAGTATTCTAGGCATCTGTTTCAGTATGGCCTTATCATTCAACTCACTGCCGAGCCATTTTTTCAAGTTTGGAAACAGGAAATAGTGAAGAGTATGCTGACTGTTCCTAGGCCAATTTATGAATTTTTTCCATGGCAAAACAAATGTGTGCACTCGCATATGTTTTTTAAAGATTGTAAAGGTTTTCATTTATATATTTATAGCACTAAAGAATTTACAAAAGTAAATCTCCAAAAATGTGTAAGTTCTATATAGATTTGGTTTTTGTTTGTCTGTTAATTCAGCACTATAAAACTTATTGAAACTTTAAGAAATTCGTTTACTAAAACGTCCGAGGTATTCGCATCGAGTTGGATGTACGGGTGTCTTTCATTTGCTACTTAACATTTAAAGATTGCTTTCAATTTTTCCTTAGTAAAGCTGATTAAATATTTTTTTGTCAAGTTTCCGATTCTTAAACCCTCTGTTGTAGCAGTATTTTCTTATCCTTTTGTCAAATTCGAATCAATTTGCTTGGCTGTTGTGCTGAACTGACATGGTCATGTCCACAAATACTTCAGGGTTGTTTTACTTTACTCTTCGTCATATGCACATGACTTACTTTAAATCTTCAAAATCACCTATATTAGTTGGCTAAAACTTTCTAAGAGACTATTTCATACGTTTTTACAATGATAAATGTAACTTAAGTTGTTAAATGACATGATTTGACAATACAATACTATAAGGGGATAACAATGTAAATATTAACATATATACACATGCATTACAAAATAGAACGACATACTCAGCTCACGCATCAACACCTTTTCACCGGCGCATCGCCGCAACTCTGTACATGCGGAGCCATGGTCTCCGTCGGCCGCATTCTAGATGACTGTTCAAGCTTGGGGAGCACTAGGACTTAATTTTTTAAAAACACTAAACCATCTCTTAAAAGAATGTTCTTGGTATAATATTGATTTAGTTTATAATTTTCTTCATCATTGTAATTTAGTCCAATTATTTTAATCATCATAGTTACATCGCATCATAGAGTTGTAGGCCCTGGTAGCTAGTACTCTTTCTTTACTTTAGGTGTAGTATTAAATATTACTAGAGGAGCCCCCGGCCGACACAATCGACCGCATTCTAGAAAAAGCATTTATTTTTTAAAGTGGTAAAATAATAACTTCTCTATAAACAGTGTTCTTTGCGAAAACTCTATAACACGGCTTCACACAACCAATGAGCGTACAGCAATAGAACACAGAAACCTCTCTATTCTCCCATTCTACTGCACGCACACACGCACACATCATCGGCTGTGTTTTGCTATTTTTGTTATAAAGCGGTTATTTTTAACACCTTTTGACGCCTAAACCTCTGGACGTAGTTTGATACAAATTTTCCAGGACACATCTAGCGAAAAATATCTTTCAATTTGTATTTTTTTTTGTCAAAATAGGTTCAGTGGTTTAAGCATGAACGGTTTCACAAATTTGCCGTTTAATTATATACATAGATATCTAAATCTTATACATAAATAAATAGAACAACATTTAAGCTCTTCAGAATGGAGCGTTCCTAACCTTTTCCTAGTGCGATGAGTTACAATAGGTTTAGCAAGAGGGTTTGGATGAAGTAATAGTTTTTCACCATATCTACTAAAACTTGCTTGCCGACAAATTGAACGTTCAGGTCTTTATGAAGAGATCTGTTGCGGATACCATTTACCAGGGGGCACTAGTTATCAGACGTAGAGTTTTGTTTTTGTGAAACATGGATTTTCCTTGTATGGGTTGCTGCAGCAGTGCCCCATGATTGTATTCCGTATAACCACATAGGAGTGATAATGGACTTATAGATAACAACTTTGTTTCTCATAAGACGTAGTTTACTCTTTTCTTTAAGAAGCCAGTTAGAATGGATACTTCTAATATGATGAGACCAAGTCAATTTGTTATCTAAATGCATATCTAGGTGGCAATGATGTTTTTTTTTTGTTTTGCAGTTATTTGTTCCCGTTGAATTGAACTGCCGGCTGATTGCGAATACCACATAGGCAGATTTTTGATGATTGATGAGTAAGTTGCAACGCTCCGACCAAATGGCTACTCCATCTACGTAATTTTGCAAAAGTTAGTTAGCTTGAATCGAACAGTTTTATGTGATAAATTATTTTCACAATATCCACCATAAGATATTATTTGATTTGATTGCTAACTTTTTGGTTGGCAACGAAGCAAGTGCTTTTCCCCACAATAAGATGCTTCAATCAAATCATGTCTCATTGTTAAATAAACACAATTTCAAACAATTTCATTACCGTTTGAAAGCAAACTTTGTAATAAATATTCATTCAAATCAGACAATTGACCGACAGACAATTCGCAATAGAATTTATGAAACAAATGAATAAACCAATGAATGGGGGGCATCATGATGATATGTAAATAAGCTATGAATAAACATGGTATGTACATACAACATTTTCAAATGAGAAAATGATGTGTTAATAGCCAGATTATGAATATCATATAATGATAATTACAATGATTTAACAATAATATTGTAGCAGTAATATTACAATACAATATGGAAAAGATGATGATCGATACAATTGAATGGAATAAAAGCTATTAAAATGGGGCAACATCAGTATTGTAGGCCGCAGGTTAAACACGAAGTGATGCTTAACAAAAAGATAAACAATAAAATATACAATAAGATGATAATGATTATGATGATGAAGCTGACGTTTGATGATGTGAAAGGCACTGTTAGTGTTTCTTAAAATAAGAACAGGCCAAGATCATGTTGCTGATGATGAACAGTGATTCAACAATATGAATGGATATCACTATCAACTGTGTTAACTGTGAAATGAATTGTTGCTAAGTTAATGTGGTTTTGTTTGAGAAATTGGATTTTCTTTATGTTTTCAATTGATTAAAAAAATTAAATAAAAATATAAAAATATTAAATCAAATTTTTATATTCTTAATTTCTTTATGGGTGACTGACTATTTGTATCTTTATACTTATTTAAACATACATTACAGCAATGCATAAAAGTCACAATACTATTTCCATGATCCTAAAGAAATGCATGTGGTAAACGGTCAAATTATTTTTACGTGAGAAACTTGTTTAATTTGGGTATTGTAATTTTACCAAATTCTTCAAAAATGTCATTATGAAAAAAATTCGAAGTTTTTTCTTATAATGAAAATGTATCAACTAAAGCAGTGGTACTTAAACTGTGGTCAGTGAGCCATACGGCTCCACCATTGTATTTGTCAAAAAATAATGTAATAATTTGATAAGAAAAAGGTGCATCTTCCCTGCCTGTTAAAGAAAAACCTCACTGTTGCCATTCAATTTTTGACTTCAATAAACTAATTTTCTTGGGAAATGAGATTATTGACTAAGAAATTCACGAGACAGAGTCCACATAAGTTTACGAACCGCTGGACTGAAGAAAGAAGAAAAAAAAAATTATGCAACGCTCATTAATAAAAAGCAACACGCACAAAAAATGAAAAAATATACAAAAATAAAAACAAAAAAATTATATGGAAAAAATCCCACCAACAATCAAGGTCAATCAATATGAGTAGCGCATATGTAACATACTAAGTATGAATGCAACATTAAGGCAGCATAAGAAATCCAGTTTCATTGCGAATCATTACTATATTTTTTGTTATTGTTGCGGTTGTTTTTGGATTTTTTGGTTTCACATATTTTTTTTTTGTTTTTGCCAATTGAAAATGATTTAATCAACACGCCGCCGCCAACGAGTCTTGTGACGTTGCCACTTCACGCCACTCAAAATAAAAGACATGACTCGAAAGTGACTTTCAATGCGACGCAATAATATGGTAACAACAAAATAGTCACAGTCTAGACTCATTTAGTTTTGCTGTTACTGTTGGCTGTTGAATTTATTTTTCCGCGCAAAAGATACATAAACCTTTTGGTTAAGTTGGTTCATTGATTGGCGCAAACAGCGTGACAAAAGGAATAAAATGCCTACCAAGCCTATGAGACACCTTCGTATTGCAATATAATGTCAACAACAATTTCATTAAGCTTAGCTTAACTTAGATTCGCTCAACTCAACTCAGCTCAGCTCAGCTTAATTCAACTCAACTGAACCCGACTCAAATGATCACAACTCACCTCAACTGCACTGAACTGAACTGAAGTAAAGTCGATTCATTTTCATTTGGTGTCAAAAACAAAATGAAATCACTTCTCAGATTACCACAAAGTGTGGCATTCGTCTATGTCTGTATGTATGTACTACATAGAAATCTATGGATCCAAATGACTATGCGTGTCTTGAGGCTTGTTTTGTGCTGTGGTTATTTTCGTTCATAATTAATCGGTCTGCATGTGCAAATTTATGCGTTTACCATAGAATTTTGAGCGCTTTTTTGAGTTATGTGGGTACGTTTCAACTAAGTAATACTAGTACAAAGCAAAAAGATATAAAGATACTTACTAGACATTGCACATTGCACTAGTGACTCGTTATACATCAATTAAAGTCTGACAATGGCATGTGAACAAGATTGTTTATTTTTTGGCAAATGAACATTTATGATTTATGCATCAATGATTTCAACAAATACGAGTATTAAATACTAAATACTAATAAATTTAATTAAAGAAAATGAAGCAAAAATTATTAAGATTAAATATCATGTCTCCATAGGTAATCAGAAAAGACTTGCAAGCAGTGCATTGCATGCAAATAAATTCAATAAAAAATTTTATATTCTGAAAGAATATTAATTAAAATTGAAAAAGAATTGTATAAAATTATTTTTATTTATAGAAAATAAATTCTTAAAATTCTAGACATGATTAATATTGTACAAAAAATGAAAAATTCATAACATTTGCAATATACAATACTCGCACTTTTAGTTTGTGGCAGAAATATCTATAACTCTTACTGAGTATATGACTCACCTCTTTTGATTGAGAAAATAAAATGCAAACATTTACATTCAATGCAGGAAGATGCATGCTACCAAAGATGCTGCAACATATTGTGGCTCAACTTACTTACACATGTACTACTTACTACTTGCATAAAAATGGTACGAGTATAAAATCAAAAGTTTATTTTAGTTTTTTGTACCCTATACTATGTACTACTTTCAAAACCATAGTTTTACATGCCATGAATCTCAATGTCTGCTAAGGATATTGTACAAAAGTTATGAATCCGAATGCAAGACTATATGATTTGTGTTTGGATTTGCTTTTCAAAAGAAAACATTAGCAATACGCCAGCAGAAAAACATTGGAAATAAGGAAAATTCGACATGGAATGGAAAGCGAGAAACATGTATTCACTGCTTGTTTTATGTTTTTAGAAATGTAATGTCTGATTGTTGGTTTGTTTGACAATTATAGAAGGATAAAGTTGGTTTTATGTCTGCTTAGTATAAAGTTTTATTTATCGTATTATCATTTTTAATGTTAAAAAACTTTAACTGCATTTCATTTCACACCAGAATTGAAATCATTATACGAGTATGATGTCTGGAAGTTAATTGCTTTCAAGATTCATCCTAGTTGAATAAGTTCTTAAGTATTTCAGTTACAGTTTAATATACTAGATTCAAGTGTTTATTGTTAAAACCCTAAGACCATTTAAAACCAAAAATCATAGAGTTTTTATGTTTCGTTTTATTGAAAATACAATAAGCAACTTAAAATATATGAAAAATAAAAACAAAACATTTATTTAGTGGAATTTTGAGCCTGTCCCCAAGCGAGTACAATTGTATAATACATTTTTCTCATTTTCTTGTAGTATGAAAAAATTTAAAACACTCCTTCTCTATGCACTGCAGTGATGCTATTTTAGTCTTTTTTCCGGACAGATATTTCCTTCGATCCAAAAGGCAACAATAAGGCTACTGCAAATTTTGTAAGTACCACAGATGAAGAGGACTATGACCTGATAGATGAGGCAATAAAAATAAAAAGATAAAAATTACAAAACAATCTGTCCTGTTTTTGTGATAGGTAGATGGCATCACTGATGCACAGTGCCATTTCACATTGTTCGTATATACCTCTAATTTGGTATTGACATTGACGATAGCATAGTGGACTTTGAATTCTTTTCGAAAAATGGTTTCCAGCCAAAATAGCTCTGCTAGAATTGACTGACTAAATGGGTGATGCTTTATTCTTATAGTAATTTCTTAAGAAATCATCATTATCGGAGGCCTTACTTTAGCAATTTGGTCGTTGCGAATCAAATAGTTGGTGCAAAATGGATATATTTCTTGATTCCTTTGAATCAGTTTCCGGACATATTGTTACCAACAAATGGTATGTATCTTCATTCACTTCCCTTGGCATTGAGTGATAGCAGCTAAACAATAAAATATGTATTGAAGAAATTTTTAAAATCATTTTCGTCATGGACATTCTCCTAAATTGCTTAAAGTAGAGTCTACTCAACTATCAAATTTGCTACTTCGTTCTCAAATTAAGTTTCGAAAATTTCAGTCCTTCTAAATCCGGTGCCATTTTCCTCTGGCTCTCTATATGAAAACTGGTTTGCGGTATTTCAAATTCAGAAGTTCTACGTGATCATTTTGGATCATTTTTGGTAGATATCAATTTATGGCGCAGATTTCCAATTGAAATATTGACTTCACTATCGCAACTATAAAATATTTTAAGGTCACTTGGAAGACAGACAGGTATCCGGATATTTAATTTTAGAGTTCTTATCGAGATATCTATAAATATTATAATACAAAGTCCCTGCGCTGCATCTGTCTATCTGTCTCTACTCATTAAACTCAAAAGCTAGATTGGAAAACTTTTATAGTGCCCTACGTTTATGATCTTCTCTGAGAGCGGAACAAGATCGAGAGAGTGTGTTGTTGTGTTTATTGTATTTTTTTTCGTGTCATAATCAAAATAGTTAAGTTAATATTATACTTAAAATTCTATTGTACGAATTTTTGACATTGAACTTCTCCTTAACAGCTGAACTGATTTTGATGAAATTTTTTGTATGTTTTTGAGTGGGTCACTGAGTGGTTTAGATTAACAATTGGACCCGGTAGGTGGAGCTGTTGTTGAGATCCATTTCTATATACTCAACTAATTTTAATAAATTCTTTGTTAGAAGAACAGTTGTTTTTTTTTTAAATCCATCCATAAAATCGGTGTTGGGCAGGACAACGTCTGCAGGTCCTATAGTAGAATATAAATATGTCAAACAGATTTATTTATTTATTAGTGAGGTTACAGAGCAATATAAAATTCCACTTAACCTTAAAGGAGTGTAAGCAGTAGCAACTAAGGACTTAAGCTTAACTATTTACAGAAGATACTTTCATTATTACATTATTAATATTAATACTATTGTATAATTTTTATTCTTATTACTATTACAAACATATAGTTGTAATCGGTTAAAATAATTGCTATAGACATTTTAATGAAAAAGAGAAAATAGCTGAGTATTTGTTATTCCATTGTCATGGACCAGATTTCGGTACCAAAGAAACATACTAATCCTTGGAATCAACAGAAAATATGCACATATCCTGGAATTCTTAATGAATACTTCACTCTCGGAGCATCTCTATTAATAGAGCATGTTATTATTATTATTATTATTGTTGGAGGGATGTAGCACTGCGACATATAAGATCTATTGTGCCCCCTTCATGGACTTAGAGTATTTCTCCTAGCCCAATACCCTCGATGAATTGTAGTATTGGTCCTACCTCACAGAGTCTGAATTCGCCCTCGGATAGGGTGAGTTCGCCAAGGTGTTTGCTTCTCCTGCGCATCAGGGCAGAGCAAGTTCCTATTACATGTAGTGCGGTCTCATCATCTTCCCCGCAGAACCTGCAAAGACCATTAGACAAGATTCCCAGTTTTGTTAGGTGACGATTCAACCTACAATGTCCTGTTAATAATCCCGTAATGATTCTTAATTTGTTCTTTGTTAAGTTCATACAGTCCTTGTAGCGTTTTAGGTTGTATGTCCTTAGCGCTAATTTGGAGTGTGATAGCCCTGGTAATTTTTCCCAGTGTAATCTCCTTTGTTTTTCCTCTTCTTCCCAGATAATACGGGAGATGTTACCCGATCCTACTCCACAGAATTGTTCGGGCCCTACAAATGGAGATGATGCTCCTTTCCTGGCAAGTTTATCAGCCATTTCGTTTCCATAAATCCCTACGTGTCCTGGAATCCATAGAATTCGCACCTGATTGAGTTGCCCTAGGATGTTCAGCTTATCAATGCACTCCATCACCAGTTTCGATGTGACTTGGTGAGATGTAAGTGCTTTGATAGCTGCCTGGCTGTCAGTCAGTATTGCTATTCTGCGGTTCCGGCTATTACGATGGTTCCACTCTTTTCTAAACCAAATTAACTCAACAAACATTAACTTTTCTTACTATTTACATAAAATTAAAGGAAAAATCCTTAACAATAATTGAAAAACATATTTTATTCTATCGAAAAGTGTTACTTTAATTTAAATATCTTTTAGTGATGAACCAAAAAATTCTCTGTGATTTTTTATAGTGAAAAGTGACTGAAATGTAATAAATTAAAAAAAAACGAAAAAATAAATAGTAATAAAAATTGAATGCTCAACCGAAACAACAACAATAAAAATCAGAGAGGAAAAAAACATGTGTGCATAAGCGTGGAAATAACATAAAAAGTAAATAAAGCAAAATAAATAAAATAAATACCAAAAAATAAACAACAACAACAACAGACAACAATAAAAGCAATAAAAATAAAAACGAACAACAACAACAATATCGACAACAAACGACCAAACAACCCGGCAACAACAAGTTAGCCAAAAACTAACCCATCTCTTAACCCTCCACCACCTTCCTGTTGCTAATAATCACATTCCGCTACACTCCACTCCACTTCAGACCAGACCAGACCAGACCAAACTATAGACACTTCAAGCCAAGTAAAGCAAAGCACAGTAAGGCAAAATAAAGTGAGCGAACAAACGAACAAACATCATTCGCCAAGTTAAACATCATCATGTGTGACAAACGCGTTGCACACAAAACTGTCATCAAATGACAAATGCTTGACAGCATCAATCAGCGAAGAAGCAACCAGAAGAGAACCCGTAGAATAGTGGAAGAGAAGGCGAAGTAAGTAGTGGTGGCAAGTATTGAAACGGAAAGAAATAAAACTAAATCATTTGACAAAGTTCAGTTCGAAGAAAGGAAAGAATCTTCGCCTTGGGTGTCTTAAACGGCTTTGAATAGAACATCGACATCGATATGGCAGCGCGTTGTAGACGAACACGAAGTTGGTTCCTGCTAAAGGATTCGGTGATATTTGTTCTGGTTATGTGTCTGTTGCAAGTGTTACCGCTACATATGACACTGCAGGCAGATACAAAAACAAGAGACAAAGAGGCAATGACAGTAACGTCGCCAGCAAATGACATTTTAAGTGAGAGACGTCAAATGATGGCGGCGGTGGCTAATAAAACCAAAGAAGGAATGCCATCGGCTGAAAATGAAGATGATGTAGAACAAAGAGAAGTAGAAGCAACAATAATAAAATCAAATAATGATGGTCATAAGGACGACTATAATGATAATAGTAGATTTAGTGATATAGTGAGAAATAATAGTAAAAATAGTAGTAGCACAAATAGTAGTAGTAGTAGTACAGAAAATAATAGTAAAACAAATAGTAGTAATGAAAATAGTAGTAAAGAAAATAGTAGTAGTGCAATTATTAGTAGTGCTAGTGAAATTAAAACGACGAGTAACAATGACCATCTAGTGAACAATGCCAATACATCCATTACTGCCCAACCCAACACTGCCATTCCTAGTAATAATATCACCATCCCAACCACCATCAAGACTACTACGACTACAACCACTGCTCACGGTATACGTGAGAATGTTATGTTGCCATCAGCAGATTCAGAACGTGAAGCACAAAAACTTTACGAAAAATCCTTGCTAGAATATCATGGCAGTCTCAGCTCGGCAGATACCGTCCAGCGTGCACAAGGCAAGGATACCAACAGTCGGAACAACGGCTTCACTACAACTAGTGGTGGTAAAACAACACGCACCATACATGTCATTTGTGAACGTTGGCTACAAAAGCACTGCCATTGCTCTGGTAGTCTGGAACGACTTTCCCTAAGTTGTCGCAGCATTGGTATATTGGCGGTGCCAGTCAATCTACCCAGCGAAACTTTGGTTCTGTAAGTATTCATAAAATTACAAAATACACTTTATACACTTATAATACTTAAACATAAAGTTCTTAATGACATTAATTTGTGAAAGAATAACGTATTCATTCCTAAAGACAGAGAAATATACAAAAAAGGAAACAACACACAAAAAATGATAAAAGAAAAAAATCCATCATGATGGTTATGGATTATAATCTAATTACTCATACGCCATGGATATATACTCATACAAGTTTTATGCCTGTCACGTTTTGTCGTTTGCCGTATGCGTAACACGCCTTTACCATACTATAAACGCCTTCAGTATCAGATTACACTGATAAAAAAAAACTACAAAAATATTTATATTCATTTAACATACACGTATTTAATAAAATTTAATGACTATTTAGGATATTTAGTTGCTATTTACTAAATATTATCGAATCATGATATCATTTATTGAAATTTATCAGGAAATAATATAAAGATTTTCTTATAAAATAAATATTTCAATATTTGTAATTCAGTCATGTTCAAGTAAACAGGATTTTTAGTTTCGTTTCCTATCACAATCCAATGTTCACATAGGGCAGAGTTTTTATAAAACTGCCAGCAGATAAATGGCTAAAAGCCTATAAAAACTAAAGAGTTTCAGTTATGTCTTATTAAAAAAGTCCATCTAAACAAACTATTTCTCTGATGAAATTCATTAGAAAATAGGATAATATTTATATTTTAAAAATTTGTAATTCAGTTATGTTTAAGCAAATATGATCCTTAGAGTCTTCCTAACTACATCCAAGGTGTTCACTTAGGGAAGTTGTCTTCATTAAACTGGCAGGAGCACCAACTAACTAACTAAAGGGCTTCTGTAGTTTCCAAAGATTTATTAATTAATGTCAATGTGTTTTTTTTTTATAATTGAATATTTATTTAGAATCTATCTAATGATTATATGTAGACAGTAGCTAAATTGCATGAGGTATTCAGTATCTTGAGGTTATATTAGGAAGGATAGGGACTAGGTCACTGATTGAAGCGGAAGGGAAGATCCCAGGGATGATAGCGCTTAAGTCTTCGGAGTTGCTGGCTGTTGTCCAGAAGCTGCACTGCAAGGACGTTTACATGGTTCTCAAGTCGATGTTCGTAACGGCGGCTAAACGCAGTGATGGTCTCTGCAACCGTATCGATCATGAGGTCGCAGTGAATGACATCGTTGTGAACATAAAAAGGGGCACCTACTATAGTGCGAAGAACTTTGGACTGGAACCTTTGTATAATGTTTTCATTTGAGACTGCAGTGGAGCCCTTTAACTGAATGCCATAGGTCCAGATTTTGCTTTAGAATCGCCTTGTAGAGTACTAATTTATTGTGTAGTGAGAGCTTCGAACTAGGCCTGAGTAACCAGTACAGGCGCTTGAAGTTAAATACTGTTTGTGTTATTCCCACAACTCTAAAAGAATTTATTTAAAAAAAAAGTCCCCACTTGTTTAAAATTTATAGTTTAGTAAACAATAATTTTAGTAGTTTTCTTTCTCAAACCAAGGTATTCATGGTATGGTAAAACTCTCAGGAAAAAATAAATAATAAAGCCTATAAAAACTTAAGAACTTCAGTAATGACTTAATGATTAATAAAGACTTTTCTTTAATATTAAAACTTTAACAAATGACTTAACAAATTGAGCAATTTTCCACAAGTTTTTCGCATTGTGTCATTTTGCCTAAGTATAGTATAAAGCAACTAAAACGACGCGACACCAAATGAACTTAAATAAATCAGATTAAAAGTTTGTCACGCTGCCATAAATAAATAAATTATTAATTAACGTTACGTTGCATTATTTTATGTTAACTTTTCATAAGTCAAAACCTATTAAGTGCGTGTTTGAATGATTTTCCTACCCTCGATCACCGCACACCACTCATTTTTAACTCAGTCGTCGTTAACTCACTTAACACGGGCAACACGCGATCCAAATATGTGAAAATGCGCGCACTAAAACTATTTATGGCAACAAATGTTGGCAATGACAACGACTCCGACGACTCCAACAACTCCAACGACTACGACTACGACGACAACGACGACTGATGATGACGACGGATGACGTCTTAGATGGTTTTTATTTTTTTTTGCTCAACTGCCAGCCTGCCTAACTATAATTACGCGCCTTTGCCTAAGTGCGCCTTAAATGGGTTTTTGCTGCGCAACGTAAGCGTTTCTCTATGTCGTCGTCAATGATGATTAAGTAGCTGGAAAATGAGCTTATTGGCAACTTTTTGTTTTATAAACATTTTTTACTCGATTTACCCCCATGAGTGTGTTGTATAGGTTTCCTCTCTCTATATATATATAGTATCTATGTGTGAGTGTGTGTATTTCATGATTTATTTGATTTTTAACAAACAAAAAATACTTATATAATAAAAAAGGGAAAAAGAAACTTTTCTAGATTAAAGTTGTTTTACGCGCGCGTTCGCTCATCAGACAAAAACAAGAGTCAGAAAAAATCTTATAGAGAAAATAATAATAACAAAAACATGCAGGCGAACGACCTGCATAGCAATGGGTTCATCTTCCCTATGTATGATCTATGTGAGTTGTTTTTGTATCATCCATTTTTTTGCTTTACTACTATACATATGTTACTCTTACTTTGCCTCTTCTGACAGTCAAGCAATGAGTCAGTCAGTCAGTCAGTCATTCATTGACTTCCACATACATAAACTCATATGTAACTGGGGACCTTTAAGCCACATTGTGTCTTGTGTCTCATATGTTCCGCTTAGTCTTTCTATGTACTAGCTTCCGTTCCAAATTTCAATATGTTTCCTCCTTTTCGCTATTGATTGATGGCGTCGACGCTTTAAAATGTCGGCAAATGCTTAACGCATTTAAACTTAATTTCAGATTCATGACGTTCATAAAAAGATGCATCCATTTCAAGTATCTCATAGATTCATTGCTGTTACTGATGTTGATAGATAGCATTTTCCTTGTTTTTTTCCTGATAAGATTTTTATATTGTTCAATTTCAAGATTATTAAAAAAAACACAAACAAAGTTTTGTCTGCATTAAAAATACATCAATTTTCTCCAAATAGATTTATAGTTATTTTTAATAGAAGAATGGAAAATGAGCTAAAGGAAGAAATGATGATGGGAAAACTTTGTTAGAAGAGATTTAGTTTTGTGTGAGAAATGTGAGAATTACAAAGGACACTTTACTAAAGATGCACATTATGAAGTTATTCGAAAATGCTCAATAAATTTATAAAAAGAATAAAGTAAACGAATGAAATGGCAAATGATGAACTCAAATTTTCAAATCTTATATTTTATTTTGTTACTTTTGGATAAAAGTTTTACAGGGAAGTTAAATTTGCAATCCATTAATGACTCGAATAATATATTGGGGTTCTGATAACTGGATAAAGCTATATGGAATCAAACACTCAAAAGCCTGTGGTCCCAAAAGTACTCAACCTAATAAAAACAATACAAAAAATTTGGAAAAAAATATCTATATTTCTTTTAGCTCTATATAAAATACTTAACACATCGATGTTCAATAGCTTTAATAACCAGTTTATAGTCAGAATTGTCCAGCTCTTAAAAATAGCCATTAGTCTTCAGTTTTCAATTCTTTTCATTCTATAATATCAAAGAAATAAAACTTACATTTTCGTTAAATCAAGCTGTTTGTCTTGATTTCGCCACTCACACGCTGCAATAAATTTGCTTAACACTTGCCATTGATTGTTTTTCCTTTCTTAACCTATGAAAATTATCCCACTCGCATGCCAAAAACTGATCTTGCCTGCAGATGGAACTGTCCTGCCTTCTTTGATACCAATTCTCTCCTTTTACTCTATTGTTTTGACTCTTTTTTCATCTCAGATGTGAAGTGATGGGTCTATGTTTCATCCATGGATATTGTAGTGTGTAAGTAAATAACTCCCTCCCTGAATATTCTACTATGTCCGTTGTCTGTTCTCAGTCATTATCAAGTTCCATTCTATCAGTTGTCCAGGCACTTAACATCATAATGGTTGTCCAAGAGCAAGAATAATGCAGGTTAGACTTTGTGTAAGTTACTTTTAAGTCATGAGCTAAACCTTTCATAGCTTAGTAGGAAAGAAGAGCTAAACGCAATGGGTCATTTGCTCTACAATACATTAAATAAAAATTAATGTAATAAAATAATCACTCGACTTTATTGCTTTGAAACCCTGCCAAACATATCCTATTTTCAATCAAACCAGGATATACAGTACTTTATGAAATGTCTACCATAGCTCATTGCTGTTACTGATCTAGCTCTCGTTCTTTCAGTCGATCCAATGCCATTTCTGAGGTGGTCACCTCATTTGTTTGATGACTGTGATGTTCACTCCTACGGCTTCGTATAAGCTCTGCCACCAAATATTTATTTATTGTTGAAAACGAAGGGCAGCCTACCCTAGACTAGAATCGAATAGGTCCGCTTTGATATTGGTTGGACTGAGGCTTTTCAATTGAAAGTATATAACGATGACTAAATTTGTTCATGTTTTGAGAGCGTTCACTATTGATGTCTGCTAAACAAAAACTTAATAGCATAGCTTCGTTAAATTTTAAACTTAAGCTTTATTGGGTTGAATATCCTGTTCAAATACTATCTGATCATGTAAATGTAATCCTTTTTGAAGGAATTTTATCATCTGAATTACTTAAGAACTATGGTATAATATATCAAGTTAATCAACTCATCAACTCAATTTTTTATTTACAGAGATCTTGGTAATAATAATCTAACAAAACTGGAAGCTAATTCATTTTTCATGGTGCCAAATCTGGAAGAATTGTAAGTTAATAAAATTATATACATAATATCTTTTAGTAAATGAAAAAAAAACAAACTTTAAGCAAAGTTGGGAATAATAAAATTATTATATTATTAAAAATTAAGAGCAGACTTTCATACAAGAAGCATATTCTGTAAATTTGTCCTTCCAAAGTTTTGATGAACATAATGATAGAGGTGTACATTTCTTTTCTCCATCTGAATAAACATAATAATTAATTTTGCTTTCTTCATCACAACCTTTTCTTATGGTTACGAAAATTGAACAGCGACGATCTTTTTCTAGAATTATTTGTACAACATTTTTTATTATTATTAAAAAATATAAAAAATATATAAAAATTAAAAAAATATATTTAAGAATATTTACCACAAGCAACAAAATTCAAAAGAAATAGTGAAAACCAAAGGAAATTCCAAATTGTTGTCATCTTTTTAAGTGAAACTTAAAGAACCCTTCCACAATTTGATTTGTATATCACTCATATTTATAGTATTTATTATTATAATTTAATTACCGTGCATAATTAAATTCAACACACATATAAATCGAAAATACATGCTATTTATACAAAACATGTGGTTTGGTTTGACCAATTTTTCAAATATTTCGTCGATTCTTTTGTTGTTTTACACTTTGGTAAAAACGTCTGAACAAGCAAGTGTTTGAGCAGAGAGTTCTGCCGCAGAGTCGCAACGATGTTTCGTGGTTGGCTTTACTTGGCATTAAAGTAGCGTTTCAATTTCGGCAGCCCTGGATAAAATTGTATACTTACTTGTTCTGAATGACCTGCTTTTAAATCCAAAAAGGAGAGGGTGTAGACTACCGGCCTCAGCGTATGATTTGGTTTTAAATTCATATAAACTACTGGAATCCTTCCTAGGTATAACACTGCGGTGGGCTCAGAAGAACGGTTTTCGGGTTAACACAGATAAGACTTAGTTGGTGTTGTTCACAAGAAAATATAAGCTAGAGACTAGAGAAACGACACTCTGAAGAAAGAATGAAAAAGGCATTAGGCGCTTTCTACGTTCGTAAGATGACGTTTGGGAAGAGATGGGGTCTTCAGCCGTTCATTATCCAATGATTTCATACGTCGGTTGTCAGACCCATCTTAACCTATGGACCCCTATATGGTGGGAGAAGAATTATTTTACTAAAAATTAAGAACAGATTTTCATATAAGAATCATAATCTGTGAATCTGTCTGTAACAGTCCCAAGACATAATCGTAAGGGCTTACATGGTTGACCATCACTACCAGATCAAGAATAATAAGTTACCTTGCCAACACCTCCTATGACCAAACCGTTCTTCCATCAGTTGGGAAGTTTCCAAAACATCCACTTTGAGATCTTGCTTTGTTCGTTGAGTCCTCAGGTTGCTTTAGGGGCCAGTGAGACCAACCTTGGATAGCATTTGATTACTCAAACCCTTCACAAGCCAGAACATTCCCTCTTATTTTAATGACTCATCATGAATACCTTAAGCAGGAAGTTGGAGACTATTTATATCATATCAAGTAGTTTATTCTCATGCTAGACTTCTAACACCACCAATTTCTCACATTTAAATAATCTTGTTAGCAAAGTAAGATAAAATTTACAAATCAAATAGAAATTTAACGTTTTTTTTATGCAATCATTCAGTAGAACAGACTTTCATACAAGAATCATAATCTTTGAAATTGTTAGAAACATCCGGTGAACACTTTCGGTAGCGCGTACATGGTATACCACTACGTGAGTGAGCATAAACAGTTACACGGGTATTACAAGGTTCAGAATAAAGCTTCCCTATTTTACAACGATCATCTTTTTCTAGAATTATTATTACAAATTTTTTTATTATTATTAAAATCTATAGAAATAGAAAAATTTTATTTAATTAAGAATATTTACCACAAGTAACGAACTTAAAAAGAATTAGTAAACACCAAAGAAAATTCCAAATTTTTGCCATCTTTCAAAGTAAAATTTTAGGGAAACTCATCAATTTACTGAAATGTCACTGTCATATTTATAGTGTTTATTACTATAACTTAATTACCATTTCTAATTTAATTCAAATCATCCATAAATCGAGAATTTATGCCACTTATCGTTATCATTATTACATAGTATAAAGCAAAGTCGAAATTCCAAGAAGTTTGGAGACTGATTACTTCTAAACCATGAGATGGATTTTGATACGGGTTTTACTGTCATTTAAAGAATTTTATTTGAAAGGTTTACATGTTCAAAATGAATTGATTTTGCTTTACTTTTTTCGTTGTTAATGCTATCTTTCTTCTTGAATTTTGTGTGTTGTTGTAATTATTGCATTTAGTCCTATCATCCAAGAGTATTGCACTATTCGCTCTATTCTTTCTGTATTATGGTGATGATATTCACTGAGAACGTAGCAAGAGACAGTGAGTGTGTACAAATATAGATTGAAAACAATCTTTATAAAAAAAAAAAAAAATTTCTTACCATGGGCGACGGGCAGGGTGGGGCAGCAAATCTTCTCGAAGGTCTACAAATCTTCAATAGTTAATACGATATTCTGTGAAGAATCTGGAAGGTTCCCACTTGTGTAATAAAATAAAAATATGTATTTCTTTAATATTCACAAGAAAGAGAATTAAGTCCCGACTAAGGGAATCTCTCACACTTGTTGAAAAAATACCTTATCTAAAGAAGTGAAGTACTTTGGAAAAGTCATCCAAAATCCATAATTAACAGGGCTGGGTCAACTATATGAACCAGCAACAGACTCATGGGTAAGAATCGCAGACTGAAACCATAAAGGTCACTGTAGCTGTACACGACTATTACTAGACCGATCATTTCATGTGCTGCATCTATCTGGTGCTCTAAATTAGGCAAGAAGCAAAGTTTTGAAGTTACATTTCCAGACAGACAGAGCTGGGAACAGCAATGAACCTAAGCTCATGACTCCCATATGTGCAAAACAGACAGGTTATAAAACGGACACCGGTATTGGAGCAGCTGTCTACGAGGAAAACCCTCTATTTAGCAGTATGATCCAAGGAACTCAGTCTTCCAGGCAGAAACCATGCAAAAGAATTATGCCTCAGGGAAAAATTAAAGTGTGCCACTGTTAATAAACACAAATATGTTCTGAGATCAAGGCTGCACTATATGCACTCAATGATTTTGAGTTCAATTTGAAGTTGGTTTGTGATTGCTTTATGTTACTCAAAAGACTAGCATCGAACAATAATTATAACCAAATATGGGTACCTGGATATAGTGGGTATCTTAGGAATGAATAGGAAGATGAACTCACCAGGAAACGATCTGCTAATGTTCTCATTGAACCAGAGCCATTCTGCTTGCTGGCTTGGAGTTCGACGAAAACTAGGGACAAATCGCATCGCTATTGTTTAGACACGAAGAATTTTAGAGTGGCTAAACTCTTCATGACAAAGAGCATAGAAATTACTGGGACTGACATGGATAGTCTCAGGTTTCTTGACAGGACATTGCACAGTGACGAAACATTTACATAACATTCCGTCTGTGTAGACTGAGTAACAGTGTGGTGTAAACTGTGAAGCAGTATAATAAACAGCAGAGCATTTACTATATCACAGCTAAGGCCTTTTATGGACCAGACTCCACCACCTTGGAAATCAGTATTTAAAACCAGTTGAAATTGATGATTTGTCTTCGAAGAAGGAACTGTGATAACGGCACACTTGCAGCCGCAGGGACGAGGTGTTTTAGGTCCCACCCTTCCCCTAATCTAATCTTATAATTTTTTTTTCTTAAACAGCGTTATTGAACAGCGTTTATCTTTTGCTAGAATTATTTGTAAATATTTTTTTTTTTATCACAAACTATAGAAATTCAGAAAATTTATTTAATTTAGAATATTTACCACAAGCAACAAACAAACAAACTCCAAAAGAAATAGTGAAAACCAAAGAAAATTCCAAATTTTTGCCATCTTTGAAAGTGAAACTTTAAGAAAACTTTATCATATTTATAGTGTTTATAACTATAATTTAATTACCGTTTCTAATTAAACTCAATTCACCTATAAATCGAGAATTCATGCTGTTTATACAGACAATATTAAAGTGGTGAATGTTGATAAGAAGAAAAATGTAACTTTTTTGTTGATAACTTTTTGTTGTTGTCATGAACAAAATTCATTATTCAATTTCAAAAGTTCAACCACAACAGATTCTCATGGTGGGTTAGGTCGCTCCTAACACCGAATGTCAAAGTTCGTCAAAAGGGTCGATGTAGTTGAAAGTGATATCAAAGTAGTTTTTAACTAGTTAATATAAAAAGTGTACAGAAAATGCTTTCTAGAATGAAAATATTTTCTGAATTTAACAATTAATTACTTACTTTTTCCTCGATGTACAATGAAGTATATTGTTTGCTTTATTTCTCCTATTACTATTATAGAACATTGGCGGACAATAGCATCATTAATATGGATCCGAATACTTTTTATGGTCTTGGTAAATTAAAACGTTTAAACTTACAAAATTGTGGCCTTAAATCGTTGCCAGCGAATTCATTTCAAGGACTAAGCAATCTAGTATCCCTGTAAGTATGCAACAGGAAAATTACAGCAATGAAATACTCATACTACTAAGTAAGAAAAAAAAACAAAGATGAAAATGAGAATGAACAATAAATTGCAAATGCTAGGAAAGTCTTTGTGACTGTGTGTATGTGTGTTTGTGTGCGTATATTTCTATCAATGTCGCTGCTACTATCGCTACTGTATTTGTATCTCAAGGATACACAATCACGCCAGGCTTCAATCAAACTATTATAGAAATTAAGTACTCAAAAATCCATGGCATCAATTAGATTTTAAAGCTTTTGCTCAACCTAGCAAATTTTAGTTTGAGATTTTAAAGATTTGTGTTAATTTATTTTGTTTTAAGCTGCAACAAAATAAGAAAGAAAAAAAATAATAACAAATTACTAGTATACAGATCTGCACTTAATACATAAGTTCTATATATATATACAATTTATATTACTACACACTATACGCAATACTATATACAAATATATATAATCTCAAAACACTGAACACAATAATCTGTCGCACGAAGACAGCTGAATGGCAACGCCTTGGTGAGCATGGACAGCGCCAGTCTTGTGAAATTGTTTAAACTGCGAACGTTGCGCCTTGAGGGCAATCTGTTCTATCGGATACCAACGAATGCTTTGGCTGGACTAAAGACACTCGAAGCACTGTGAGCCTTTATTATTATCATTACTTATACATATTGTTATTTTTTTCGATTTTTCCATTTTCATTATACTCAACAACATTCAATAATTAATTAATTTTTAAGTTCTCTCATTTTTATATAAAAGTTGCATGTAACAAGCTCCCCAAAATATCCAAAAGCATTTCACACGCTAAGCATACACTTGATTGTTATATCTTATATCAAAGACAAGGATACATCATTTCAATATTTATTATACAAATAGTACAATACATCAAGTCATACACATAATAGAGTATACAACATTTATGGTAACATACAACAAGAAAAATCTTTAACCTACTATACACAAAGATACACAAGTATTTGATAATGTTAACCTAATTAAAATTTATAATGTATTGTATTCTGCATGTTTTGTTAAATGTTTTTTGTGTTACAAAACTAATGTTTAATGTTTTTTGTCATTCAATAAGTTTGAAGCTTACATATTATTATAGTTCTTAGTAGTTGATTAGATACAAAATGCTTGGGAGTTTTAATTTTAGGGCCCCTAGGCAAATGCAAGTCAATATCTTAAATTAAACTTGGAATGATATTTCTTGGTAAAATAATACAATAGTATTTGTTGATGCAATTGCACAAATAGATAGATTAAAGAAGTAATTCTCTTCCGGGACACAAGCAGAAGGAACATACTACCACCAAGCATATTGCTCTTATTATTAGGACCGTTTCAATCATAAACCCATGTAAGAATCATAGTGTCATAATATCATTAAACCAATCTGTTGGACATTAGTCCGTAGATGTACTGCTGTGTTGGCTTTAAAAACGTTGAAATAGCAAAACAAAGAAAATAAAGCAAATATGTGCATATCTGTGATGATATGGGAATATGTACAAATACTGGCTAAACTGCAATACTTAAGCCATCAACCCCATAGAATCCGAAGTTCGATTTTTTTTTTTTTTTATACTACATATTAATATGGTTTTATTCCGATCTCCCGTTTGGTACAAGAATGTTGTCTGAGAACAAAAAACTCTTGAAACTCATTGTTATAGACAAAAATCTTTTTTTTCTGAATTGTTGATAATTTTTTGAACAATTTCATTAAATAAATAAATATTTATTATACTCTTCACGGGAGTGAATAGTATTATAAGTTTGTCATGAAGTTTGTAACACACAGAAGAAGACATCGTTGACCACATAAAGTATATATATTTGTGATCAGCTCGATGAGACGAGTTGATTAAGCCATGTCCGTCTGTATCAAAACTAGTCCCTCAATTTTTGAGCTAGAGGGCTAAAATTTCGCATTTCTTCTTACCATATGCAGTTCATTTGTCGGAATCCGCCGAATCGGACCAATAGGGGGGAATACCTTCCATACAAACCCTCCTTTAAATTAAAGTTCTTATTAGAAAAAGTTTTTTGATGTATCGAACTGAAATTTAGACAATATAAGTTTCTGATTCATTTTCATTAACCATGTAACTTTCATGATCCTGGGGTTACCAGGAGGGGAACCTCCCATACAAACCACCATTTAAATTAATGTTCTTATTTGAAAAAAGAATTTAGTGATGCTAAGAAAGGAAGGTTGGATGCAACCGGGAGGAGCATAAAGAGTGTTACAACTTTGGCTTAGCCAATGATAGCCTTCTTTTTGGTTTTATTATTAAAAGTATTTTTTAACACTTTCTAATTTGGCGGTGAAAAATTCGATAAAAATCTGAAGAGGTAGTTGAATATTTTTCATTACGACTTTACATTTTTAAACAGCAATCTATCAGTATGTTATCAGATTTTTTTAATCAATACAACATTGTTTTTTTTTTTTGTGCTATCCGCGACAAATCAGCTAAGTTATTCCTGGGTAACGTTGAGGTCGAAAGCTAGGGGCCTTCATGCAAACTAATAAATGCCATAAACCAATGAACATTGCGAGCGCAGTAACTACAATAACTGACCGTTCTCTTAAAACTTATTCGACAATTGACGTGCAACTTAAGTGTGGCCAATAGTTGCAGAAACATAGAATATAGTGCAGATTTTCGTTCGCTCTTCGTAGCTGTGAAATCATCAAAACCAAAAATACTGTAAAGGTTATAAAGTGACAATTAGAAAGCATGACCAACGTTATTTTCTACTGGATCCGACAGTTACGTTTGCTCAGCTTAGTTACAGCTTTTGCATGTGGTCTAGGTAGGAAGTAAGTTAGGTTAGTCATTATTGTTCACTTAGTTTTTTGTTTAGGTTTGGAACTCTAAGAACAATCACCAGTGCTACTCCTAGATAGTAAAGTAATGCAAAAATCTAATAAGAATCTTTTATTGGTGCGCACAAACATAATTGAAAATTTTTAATTTGCATAAGCCACACAAAGTGAGCATTGCCAACATTGTGAATTTATTGTGATTGGCAACTCTGCTCAATCATATGGTAAAAGTGAAGTTTTTTACAAATTCAAATTAAATAATAGAAGATTTAAAACAAACAGAAGTATAAATAATAAATTATTTATTGCAATTTCTATACTTATTTGAATAAGGTGACAGTTGTGCATAACACAACAGCTAAGTGTCTCGATTTTTGCATTGCAAAACAAAATTGTCTCATATACACTTTAAAGTTACAAATATGAGTTATACTTATGCGTTTGCGTGAAGACCCCCTTAATGACTATTGTACACACAAAATAACAAAATGGAATAGACAATAATAGTCGTGAAAAATTATGGTTTCACAACAATTGTCTTTGATTTACATTCTCAAAGGCCTTGGGATCTGTAGGTTGCACGGGGTCAATAGGCAGTTGACTACATTAACTGTAGTTGATAGTTTGAAAATGTAATAAAAAATAAGAAACGGTCTATCATAAATAATGAAATATTGCTGACCAAGCTCTTCTAGGTATTGCTTTGTACCAATTTTTAATAAATTGAAATTACTTTCATTAAATTCATTAAAAATTAAGAACAGATGTCCATACAAGAATCATAATCTGTAAATCTATCTTCAGGGACAGATCCACGACATAATCGTAAAGGCCTACATGGTTGACCACCACGTGAATCAGCGTAATAAGTTTCCTTGCTTTTGAGAGAACAACCTTTTCTTAGAAACGTTTTGGATGGTACAGCGATAATCTTTTTCTAGAAATATTTGTACAAAGTTTATTATTATTATTATTGAAAACAATAATTAGGAAAACTTACGGCAAGCAACAAACTTCATAAGATATAATAAAAACCAAAGAAAGAACCAAATTTTTATCATCTTTCAAGTGAAACTTTAAGAAAATTTTCACAAATGCTACTGATATTTATAGTTTTTAGCATTATAATTTAATTACCGTGTATAATTAAATTCAATTCACCTATAAATCGAGAATGAATGGTATTTTTACAATACTACGAGGGGTAAATCTAGAAACACCATTATAAAGTTTGACATTTTTTAGTATAAACGTGCTCACAACGTTTTGGTGTACAAGTGCTATTTGTTTCGTTTACAGTGAGTTAAGAAAATCGAATTGGCCAAAAAATGGAAATTTCAAGAGAAGGTTTTCGTTGGATAATTTTCACAACTTTCGACGTGGATTATCTCAACAAAAATGTGTCGATGAACTCAATTCTTTGTATGGCGATAAAGCACCATCAAAAACCACAGTATATCGCTGGTATTGTGAATTCAATCGTGGTCGTAGTTTGGTCGCCGATGAATTCCGTGAAGGTCGTCCAAGATCGATGCAGTGCATGAACTGATAATGCAAGATCATGTGACATATCGTGAGATAGAGGCATCCTTGCACATTAGTTCCACTTCAATACATTCGATTTTGGATAAACACTTTGCAGTCGTTGGATACCCCATAATTTAGCAATACCTCAAAAACAGGATCGCTTCGATTTGTGTAAGGAAATGTTTAAAAATGTCGACCGTGGTGCTTCAAAAGACGTGTATAGAATCGTGACAGGTGACGAAACATGGATATATGCGTATGAACCGGAAACAAAATAGCAATCGACCGTGTGGGTGTTCCAAGACGAGCCAAATGCAACAAAAATTGTTCGCGCTCGAAGCACTGCGATGCAAATGGGCGCCTGTTTCTTCGGCCGAATGGGTTATTTGGCCACTTTTCCGCTTAAGCAACGTAGGACGGTCAATTCTGAGTGGTACACGACCATATGTTTGCCGGAATTTGCAAAATAAACCGCCAAAGACGAATCATTTTCCATCATGACAATGCGAGGTCCCACACATCTCATCAAACAGTTGAATTTTTGAGCAATCAAAACATCGAATTGATGATTCATCCTCCGTACAGTCCTGATTTGGTACCCAATGACTTCTTCTCGTTCCCGAATATAAAAGGTAAACTGCGTGGTGAACAATTTACGAGCGCCGAAGAAGCAGTTGAAGCGTTCAAAAACCATGTCTCAAGAGGAATGAAAAAACTGCTATGACAAATGGTTTGAACGAATGCAAAAGTGCATTGATCATCATGGTGAATATTTTGGAAAACAATAAAGCCGTTTTCATTTAAAAATGTTTGTTATTATTTACTTTTCCCGAAATATAAATAGTACACCTCGTATATAGTACAATATTTATCTGTAGACTGTACGGGGCCAATAGTTGACTACATAAATTATAGATAGTTCAAAAATCCCATAAAAAATAAGAAAGAGTCTGCCATAAATATGTGAGTATGAAACAGTACTCGGTATTAATCAGTACTCTATGCAGAACAGTACTCTGTATCAATCAAAACTGAGTACGAGACAGTGCTCAGTATCAATCAGCACTCTGTACCAAACAGCACTCTGTATCAATCAGTACTCCGTACCAATCGGTACTCTGTATCAGTGTTTTTATTTTTTTTGGCGGTTGATGCTCACAGTGAGCCGGATGCAGTGAACTAGAAGCATTTATCTCTGTGCTATGCTCATCTAAGTACTGTTTTGGTCCAAATTTTAATAATATGAAATGTAATATGTGCCATATAACTGGCAAATCTATGGTTCTTTTGCATTAGATATTTCTTTGCCGTGTGATTTTAATTTTTCTCCTATTTAAAAAATTTGAATCTTACATTTATTGACTTTCAATTTAGATGAGTTGATGGGAAAGTTTTCATTCTGACGTTAAAAAATTAAACTCTTAAACTTAACACTTCAAACAAATAAGCTTAACATTCATAGGATCTGAGTTAAAGATAAATTTATAGTTGATTTAAATCATAAATACAATATTTCAAATGATTAAATAATTTTATTTAGATATTTTTCACAACTTGGTCATATTGCAAAGCACAAAAACTTATTGAATGCACAATGTACTATCGAATTTGTATGTAATAATAAAATTCACATTATTTTTTATAATCATCATTTAAAAAACTTATAAAATCGATTAATAATATTCCTTTTTTTCCGTATTATTATCGAACTATTTTCATTGCTTTTTTTTCCATAAAAAAAAAATGAAAAAATAAAAAGCAATTTGGGCAGCAATTTGTTGACAATAATAAATGATGAGGACTTTCCACGTATGCCAAATCTCGTTGTGCTGTGAGTATGAACAATTGAAAACTACCACCCATATACATTTTTTTTTTATTCTTTTTTGGATCAAACTTTACTAATCACAATTTATCTATAATATTTTCTTTTTTTTTTTTGTCCCTCGTTTTGTTTTTTTATATTTTTCACAGATTATTGAAGCGTAACCAAATCATGAAAATCTCTGCTGGCGCCTTGACGAATTTAACAGCTTTAAAAGTTTTGTAAGTAAAAAAGTAAAAGCAAAATTTAGTTGAGTCGAGTCGAGTTGAGCCGAATAGAGTTGAGTTCGGGCAATAGAGTATTTCCCAAAAAGGGACTTGTAAAGCTTAACCAACAATTGATATCAATGCAAGAGTTTTGCCAGACGATAGAAAGAAAAATGGCACCAGACGAAGACAAAAGTTTAAAACTACTTCAGACAACCAACAAACAATGACAAAGAGAGAAGAGAAGTGATGTAATGTAATGTAAAATAAAGAATAGGAATATAGTGTGAGAAGTGCAAATCGTTGGTTTTCCGCTCAATAATAAATTTCAGAGTCCTTTCAACAGAGAAAGTTTTACCAAACAATGCATTCTAGTACTTATCACAGTAATCATAGAGGGACAGAGGACAGGCGGCAATAGAAAAAAGCCTGACAATAAAAACAACAATTATATTCAAAACACTAAAAATAATAATAAGCAAAAGTCCTGTTCAACTTAACTTCTCTAACTTAGTAAGTAAGTCAACATTGTGAATTGTTGTTGATTAAAGTTGAAATTTGATGTTGCATACTTTTTGGTGCACAAGAAAATTCATTTTCTTAAAGGTGAAAATCACGCTAAATAATGATGATTCTAAGCGGGAGTCACGTGGAGAACTTAACAAAGGCAGACAAATATGCAAATTTATGTGGAATCCGTTTAGTTTTTTAAGTTATCCTTATCCCAAGTTTGGTTGGATTTTTATGCATGTTTGCGTGTTTTAATGCTTTAAAGAATGATTTTTCCCAGACTTTCAGTGAAGAAAATAAAGTAAAAGTACAAAAGTTTTGGCTTTTTTCTTGAAGAAAAGCACTCAAAAATCTTAAACAACGAATTTCGTTGAACATTTTTGTTTTTTCTTAAGATTTATTTCATTGTGTCCCAATGAAAAGTGATGACGTTTCACATGTAAGCAAGCGAGTCACTCACTGACTTACGAAAAATTGCACTTTCAGCTGTGCTGGATGTTGCACTTGCACAATAAGCAACAGAAACTGCTACTGAGGAGTGAAATTTTCTCCCATTTATAGTCAGTATAGAGAACAATGCACATGCTTCTTAATATATACAATATATTATGAGATGACAGCGACAGCTGTTACCCTCGTTTTATATTGAATTTTTGACTACTACTATACGAGTATATGATACTATTACAATGGAATATTTTATTTGGTCAATAAGGGTCAATATTGGTTAAATAAAAATTTGAACAATTTTAAGTGTTTCATTGACAATGTGAATTCACTTAAGATAAGTAAAGTCAGACCGAGATGCTTATCTCTTTGAAAAATGTGAAAAATAATTTAAATATTTCTTTAGTATTTTTTTACGAGATTTTACAAGAACTGACTGACTTTTTAACTGTTGAACTGGGAAAAATTGTCCTTAAAGTATTAAATAATAAATCATAATATTTTGTTCATCTATTTACACATGTAGCCTCTGAGTTGCTAAATTTATTCTATAATATTTGAAGAGTAGAGAAAAGGAGCGTCTCATGTTCTTGCATTATACATAAGTAGAATATGTCTTAATTTTGTCCCTTCTTTTAAGGAACAGCAACAAAATGGAGCAGGAAAAAAATGTATGGCCTTGTATTCTTATAATATTGAGTTAAGGAAAAAATATGCGGCCTTTTTTAGTTCAAATGAACTTCCAATGGTCTAAGACATTAAATCTACTACTAAGAACATCAACGACTGCGCTGCCATGGTACCGCTTGTTTACAACGTTGTGCAGTACCGCTGATTTTTTTACGTTGCTCAACCGTTTACCAATGGGCGAAGTCAATGCCCCACAGCATTGAACAAAACTATTCCCAATCCAACTACTTAACTTCACTTATATTCTATATCAGCTCGATGAGAGGCATTGAGCCATGTCCTTCTGTCCGTCTGTATGTATGCAAACTAGTTTCTCAAAATAGAGAGCTGAAATTTTGCACGATGGTTTCTTAAATTAATGTTAATAATGTTATTAGAACAACTTTTTTGGTTTTTGTCTTATCAAACTGACAATATACGTCTCTGATTCATCTGATCGTATAGCTCCCGATACGTGTGCTCAATATGTCATGGCCATGAGCCATTACATGTGGCACATATTTTATACTGATTACACAGGCCTGCGAGATTTTGAAACAGAGACCGCACTAGTTGTTTCCGGAGGATTTTGACGTCCTAAAAACGAATCTGACTTCGAAAGGGTCACGTCAGGAATTTCGACCCAAAGGTGCGAAAATGACGGTTTTTAGCCATTTTCGAACAATGTCACATGAGCAGCAAATTTTTTTTACATAAAACCACATAGATCATCGTTTAGGATGTCTTTTCATCTTCAATTTCCAATATTGACCATTTTTCTTCAAGGTACGTCGTTCTAACAATTTCAGTTCTGCAATGAAAAACGAGTTTCTGACCGACTCGGGAAAAAGTGTTACTCAACTCATTTTACCGAGTCGGTCAAAAACTCTATGTGCTCTATTCAAACATTCGTTCAGATTCCAAAATTTCAATATGGCGGGCCAATAAGAGGTATTGAATAATATAAACATTCTTGGATTTACACTAGTTTTAAATTTTTCTCAAATTTTGGAGTCAGGTTGAATCTGGAGTTGGGTTCAGTATTTCAAAAATGTTGTCCATCCAGGCACTGGAGACAAAACAGAAAGTGCGCCTGCTTTTCAAAGCAAGAGCAGTTACAGGTAATGAAAGTTTATAGTCACCGAACATCCACGTTTCGACAATTTTGAGGTTTACCCAGCTACTGACGGCAAGTCAGCCTATGAAGGCAAGAGCAGAACTGATATCGTTAAAACGACGTATCTTGGAGAAAAAAAATCGTAGCTGAATGGTCAATACTGGAAATTGAAGGTGGCTAAAAACCGTCATTTTCGCACCTTTGGGTCGGAATATCTCAAAATGCTGACATTATAGAGCCCTTTCGAAGTCAGATTCGATTTTAGGACGTCAAAATCCTTCGAAAACAACTAGTGCGGTCTCTGTATCCAAAAAAAAAATCAAATTTCGTAGGCCTGTGTTATTGGTGTATTGAAATTAGTATGAATACTGACTTTTCCCTAAACGTATGTAGTATGAAGAGTGGCTATGCCAAAAAACCTTCTTTCCGGTTGTTATATACATTAAAATTAAGTTTTATTAAATTAAGTAATTTCTTTTTTGGTCCCCCCACCTTCTGCATTTTCTTGGCCAACACCATTTTTCCATTAGTGTAGAATTTCTGGAGTTTCTCATCATAAAACTGCGACTGCCGGATTGTCAAAGATGTGTGCGTTGTCATAATGAAACATCACATCTTTTCTCTTGATTAATTCTGGCTTCTTTTTTCAATTGCTTGCTTCAACCGCATAAATTGTTGGCAGTAAACATTCAAATAGTATCTCATGTTGGATAACACCCTTCCAATCCCACGAAACACTCAGCATCACCTTCGTTGCCAACAATCCAGGCTTTGCTACTATTTGTGAAGCATCATTTCGCTTCTATCAAGACCGCTTTCGCACAACAGTTTCGTATGTTATCCAGTTTTCATCATCCTTTACGAATCACTTCAAAAATTGTTCAATTTTGTTTCATTTTAACTGCGGTTCAATGATCAACTGATTTGTCAACTGCAAAACAAACAAAAAAATAGTTGTCAGATGCAATGAACCGTTTAAAAGTTATAATACTTCAAAATCAAATGAACAGTAAAGGGCCGGATATTTTTCACTTAATCCAATATGTTAATTGTTCAAGAAACTTAACAATCTTAATATTTTTATATTGCTTAATTTTAAAAGTTATAAGAATTTCATATGAGTATGTTTAGATAATAAAACCCAAATGTTTATTGAATTAAACCCCACCAATTCTTTATTTTATATCAGATTTAATATTAACTCTTACTAAGTATTATTGTACATATTATACGATTCCCAAATTCACCCTTATGTTTCATAACACTTATTTACAAGTATTTCCCCCCAAAATCACTTCATATTCAATTGCATAGTATTTCTTATTTCTCAATAGTCACAATCATTGATATGTTACTTTAATAAACCGAAGCAATCCCCTTAGATATAATTGAAAACTATAGCAGAATAAAGTATTTTCTAAATAAAATTTAAATGCATAAATTTGCACATGTTTCTTTGAATTGAGTTAAATTGAGGATTGAGAATTCAGTTTTGTGTAGTATTATGAGGACTGAACGACAAGTGCAACACTTGTATTTGGTTGTTAGTTGAACGTGTGAACACGTACATTGCAATAATTTCACATTTACATATTCTACTATACTCGTACTGTACTATATATTTACATAGCCATTCATTTAAATAAACACAGACTGTGTATCTGATAAATCTATGGCTTAATATTTTTACTAAATAAAATTCTTTATTTTTTTTTTGTAATAAATGCAAAGTAAACTTTGAACCACAACAAGGCAACATAATGCAAAATAAAAGATCGATTACTGTATTATTTTTTTCTTGTTTTATGCATTAATGAAATTTTTCATGTTTTTTTTATCAAAGTTGATTTTATTCTTTGTTTGTTTGTTTTAATAATTTTGACTCATTTCAGAGAATTGGACGATAACTTAATAAGCAGCCTGCCTGAGGGTCTTAGCAAATTGTCGCAATTGCAGGAACTGTAAGTTTGAATTACGGAATTACTCATTCAACATCATCATCATCATCATCATTAGTTTGCATACATTTTGATAAATCTTTAGAGTACTTGTAGCTTAGTTAAATATTTACGCTTTTATTTTATCTGACCACACATTTCAATATATGTTGTTTTTTTTGTTGTGAATCCTAAAGTTCATTTTTTCAATGAATGGAATTATCAGAAGGTTAGCGAACTTTCCATGAACTCTTATTTAGTTGTGAAATCTGGTGGGAAGTCAATATATTGAATTAAATTATATCGTACACAATTCTAAATTTCTTGGGAAAAGAGATTCGATTTTAAATTTTTACTTAGATTCAAAATAGATCACAGAGAATTTGTTCTTGCCCTTTCTTTCCATGGATTATGTGTTGTATACATGTTATTTTCACCAAACAAATGGTGACATTTCCTTGGCACTATTTTGTTCACTCATTCTTATCTCAATTTCAACCAAATTTACTCACCATAACCGCATAACAAAATTAGTGCTCACATAAGCCAAAGACATCCATTCAGCGTGTTTACAACTGTTAAAATCCATAAGATACTCTCTCATTGCAAGGATTCAATTTGGTTCCACTAGCAATGCCAAACAATCACATACTCATTGGTCTTCCATACCAAACTAGTTGTGTATGACTTGTCTCCAGGGTCTTGTTGACTTCATGGCGTATATCCGCCTTGTCAGGCAACAGCAACAGTAGCAAACAAGCGGAAACCGAAATCATAACGCATCATTACTTTGTAAATTTACGACAACGACCATCGAAGATGCTCCATCTTTACCATCATACCATACAAACACATAGGTTAGACCAGTACAGTTTTCTTCAAGTACAATCTAAACTAAAATACTAAGGCCACCTCTAGCTAACCAACACTTACTTATACTCTCATTCTACTTACATCTTTCAACATCTGCAAGTTGCAAGTTGTTTGGTCTAAACGCGACATGATTTCCTGTCACGAATTTCTTTCATTCCATAGTCACATCTTCGTGGTTGTCGCCTGCTGCTGTTCTTTTCACTATGAGTCTGTGCTTGCCCTTCTCCCTTTTCTCTTTTTATTCCAACAATGCTACCCATGCAATGAAATGCAATCCTGCAAATGTCATTGAGCACTCGCATGTTGACATCATTTGCAACGCATAAGGAATCTATTATTATTTTTTTCTTCTTCTGTTAACTTTTTGTCTTGATTTTTTCGTCTTCTTTGCTTTGCTCTTTAGTGGTTCGTCATGATGTCGTCCCAAAGGAAATTCAATTTCTGGTAAACAGGATAATTATGAGCATGTTAAATGTTGCGATAAAAACTGCGTTCGCTGCATTGCACAGATACACAAATACTCGTTCTTCTTCATGCTGGTAGTAGTAGTATGTAGTATTTGCTTGCTTTGCAATGATTAGGGAATTAAATATGGTTATAAATTCTCATAGAACAAATGCACCACGCATCCATTTAGGGTAGAATTCATGAGTTCCTTCATTGCATAACGACTTACTATTTACTTAAGTAGGGATTTAGTTAAATAAAATAAAGGATTTTCTAAACTAAATTATGTTGAGTATTAAGAAAAATAAGCAAGTTGATTGCATAGGATGAATTGAGTTGGAGAGATTTTTAATTTAGGAAATTGTTATCATTAATTTAATCATGTCAATCTTAAATCTTTAAAGTTAAAGTTTCTGGAATATATCGTTATATGGTTTACCAATCATTGTTTGGAAACAGTAGCAACTAGAGATGAAACGGACGGATAGTAACCGACCAAAAATAACCGATTGTTTCGTAGTACAAGTGAACCTTCGTAGGTGGCGAATTCGAGACTTATCGTTGATGAGGCAAGTTAGTGCTTCATTGTTTCATCAAAGACTATTAAAAACATAATGGTCGACAAAAGTATATTGACAACACATTGATGATCAGAAAAAAGGAGAAAAACAATAACTGAGAATAACAGCAAGATTAAAATAAATCCCTCCTTTGACGCCGATGAAATGCACAGGAACTGATTTTACCAAATTTTTCCAATAAAATATCTTTCTAAAGTCCTTCAATCTCAGCAATCGTCTCCTTCAATCTGAAGTAACATCAATGATTGCTGCTGATAGACGATTTGTTACGCACTTCAACCACTCAGGCTGAGCTCAAGAAAAACTGCTGAGATTCAAAAATAGCTAAATTTACCCGAGCATCAGTTTGTGCAAGATATTAACACTCGATGAAATTTTACATTTTATATGGTCTATTAGAACAAAAGCGGGCCTTATTGTTGTATGTTGCTGATCACAATGCACTCACCAATTTTGACGTCTTTAATGGAGCAATGCGTTGAACAATTACAAATCTTTGAAGAAATAACCAACCAATAACAAGTTCTGGTATGTCCTGCGTTTCGCAAATAATACCACACGTTGCTACCCTAGAAAAGTATTTAGATAATGATGAAACTAAGTAAAGAACATCTGATTTCCTACACATAAGCGCCTCGTTGAAAGCAGAATTAGAATTGCGTTTCAACTCCTTAAATCAAGACTCTAACTACATGATTGCAATTTACCTAGACCCAATATTTATATAATAAACAAATATCCGGCCGGATACCGGATAGTTACCGGATATCTGTTTTGTCTCTAGTATCAACATTTTAGTTTGATGTGATAAACATGTCTCTTCATATAAACCTTATCAGCAAGGTGTGTTGTCTTTCAGGTGTCGTGATGCAAATAATAGAAGTTGCTACCTTTATAGAAAGTTTAATTTTTCATAGTCTCCCATAACTTTAATCTTATGTGATGCTTTACTAAGACAAAAGATAGTTATTTTTTAATGATTTAACTTTAATGCCTTAAACTTCAATTCAATGGCAAAATTTAAAGCCTCTTATTCGTAATTTAAGTACCAGTAAAGAACATATTCCTTCTACTGGTTTGCGTGTGAGGTTTATATGCTACAACAATTTAACTAAGTCAAAACTACAAATTGTTTTCCTTCCTTCATTCCTTTAAAAAATCTCCCTAACTCTTCTTATTGTATATAAATTCAAGGGGCAATCTTCTTTACTGCTGTTTTAGAAGCAAGGGCGGTGATGCTTTCTACCTGTCTACCCTTCTTTACTCTATAGGTCATAAGTATATGTATGAGTACCGTACTATGTGTATGTGTATGTATTTGTCGCATGAAGCAAGCGTTGTCGACGTCATTTGAGCCAAGAAGAACGAAAAATAATACCACTGCAGTTTACATTTTCTTGGCAAGAGCAACCAACATATACTTGACTTTAAAATTGTAGTTTTCTTCTTGCCACTCAAGATAGTATTTTGTAGTGACACTTTGTCAAGAAAAAGTAGGTAGGAAAGCAATGAGAAGAACTTGACATGATTTTTGGCAAACGCACTGGTTTATTTAAAAAAAAAAAATAAAATGTGTAACACTCAATTTGTATTCAATAAAGCTCAATAACAAGCAACCGTATACGTTGGATCAATGATACCGATTTGCCACGCAGCATGCAGACTATAGATCTACGTGCCAATCCATTATCACTGGTTACTTCGGGTGCCTTTCGAGGCATGTCCAAATTAAGAAAATTGTAAGTTCAATCAATGATTTTATCAATACAATCTAGAAAGATTCTTCTTATTATATTGTATGTACTATAAAAGAATACTTTCTGATGTGCGCACATTGCGTTCGTTTCCTGATCTGGAGGCTTGTTATTCCCTAGAGGTTTTGAAGTTAGATCGTGCTGGCATCAGCGAAGTCCCAACGAATCTATGCCGACAAACACCAAGACTGAAAAGCTTGTAAGTTACAAATAATGAAAAAATAAAATGATACCAGTATAATGTGTTTGTTTTTTTTTTCTTTTTTACAAAATCTAAGAGAATTAAAGACCAATTCCTTAGTAGCCATCCCAAGTTTGAGTAACTGCAGAGAATTAAGGCTGTTGTAAGTATACTTAGCATAGGAATTAAATTACTTCTTGTATTTCTGTTCAATTCCTTGAATAATATGCCCACAGAGACTTATCCAGTAACCACATTGAATCGCTACAAGGAAGACCTTTTTATGGCCTTAAGCAGCTCAATGATCTGTTGCTTTCTTATAATCGCATTAATTCACTGCCACATGATGCTTTTGCTGGGATAGCTAAACTTCAATTGCTGTAAGTACTTCCAACATTTTATTTTGAATTCTAATAAAACATTAATAATTTTAATTTTTTGATAACACAGTGACTTAGAGGGTAATGAAATATCCTATATACACAAGGATACTTTTTCTTCTTTTGCTGCACTGGAAGATCTTAATTTGGGCAATAATATATTTCCTGAACTACCTTCCAATGGCTTACAGAAGCTTTTGCATTTAAAAACCTTCAATAATCCCAAACTACGAGATTTTCCACCGCCAGACACATTTCCACGCATCCAAACATTGATTCTCTCCTATGCCTATCACTGTTGTGCTTTTATACCACTGGTTGCTATGTCTGCAAGCAAGAAACCCCCACTTGTACAGGAGGCAGTGCTGTTTCCTTCCGATGCTGAGTTCGATATGTCTTTATGGAATAGTAGCATGATGGATATATGGCCACAGATGCGTAAGTTCTAATACTTATATTTTCCTATTGAATAATCTATCAACATCTTTCTTTTGTAGAAAATCTTAGCAAAAAATTTGGCTTGCCTTCGCACGACATGTGGGATAATTTTGGCCAAGATCTTAGCTATCCCACCAACCTTCCTGCTTACATGGAAGAATACTTCGAAGAGGATGGCGGAAGTGACAACACAAATGTGCCTACAGGCATGGGCACCATGAATAGTTTTGCCGGTTTTGGAGTGGGTCTATTCAATGGCATTAGCATGGATGACATTAAACCCGGTTCCATTCAGTGTTTACCCATGCCGGGTCCCTTTCTACCATGTGCCGATCTTTTCGACTGGTGGACTCTTCGTTGTGGCGTTTGGATAGTCTTCTTACTTGCACTCCTTGGAAATGGCACTGTTGTTTTTGTTCTTATCTTTTCACGCACCAAAATGGATGTACCACGATTTCTCGTCTGTAATCTGGCTGCTGCAGATTTTTTCATGGGCATTTACTTGGGCATATTGGCACTTGTTGATGCCTCTACACTAGGAGAGTTTCGCATGTTTGCCATACCATGGCAAATGTCAATAATTTGTCAGATTGCAGGTTTTTTGGCTGTGCTTTCTTCAGAGCTCTCCGTTTATACACTGGCCGTGATAACGCTAGAACGTAACTATGCCATCACACATGCCATTCACTTAAACAAGAGACTCTCATTGAAACAGGCTGGTTATATTATGTTTGTTGGATGGATCTTCGCGTTAATCATGGCTATGCTGCCTTTAATTGGTATCTCCGATTATCGGAAGTTTGCTGTCTGTTTACCTTTCGAAACGACTACGGGAGTTGCAAGCCTCACATATGTTATTGCACTTATGTTCATCAATGGTTGCGCCTTTCTGACACTCATGGGCTGCTATCTAAAAATGTATTGGGCCATACGTGGTTCACAAGCATGGAATACAAATGATTCGCGCATTGCCAAACGTATGGCCCTCTTGGTCTTTACAGATTTCTTATGCTGGTCACCAATTGCCTTCTTTTCGATCACTGCCATTTTCGGTTTACAATTGATCTCACTTGAGCAGGCAAAAATCTTTACCGTGTTCGTGTTACCTCTTAATTCCTGCTGCAATCCTTTCCTGTATGCCATAATGACGAAACAGTTCAAAAAGGATTGTGTTACGCTTTGCAAACATTTTGAAGAGACACGAGTTACCCGTGGTGCACCAGGTGCTGGTCGACGTGGTGGCCATACGGAACGTGCAAGAGTTGGTAAAGAGCTACCCCCTTTGTTGCCTGCTGCTCATCCACCTGGCTGTCGTTGCTTACGTATGTTACCGAATGAAATGCCAAATTGGCATAAGATAGATGCCACACAAGAACGCACTTTATGGCGCCGCATATGGCAACGCTTAGTGAACTGTTTTTGTTGTTGCTGTGAAACTCAGCATCCACCGGAACGTAAACAACGACGCACGGAACCAAGACGTGCAAGGGCATACACCGCTGCTTCTAGTAATCCTTACCAATATCAGTTCGCTGAATTAAAACAGAAACGACAAACACGCGCTAGTTCTATATCTAGTGAAAACTTCTGTTCCTCACGCTCATCAAGTTGGCGCAATGGGCCACCTTCGGCTGGTGGGAATGGCCCACCATTGCATCATACTTGCAATATACCAATGAAAATGATGGATCCTGCAAATAGAAGGCGTCACTCAGCCTGGTTGATCACGCGCAAAACTTCTCAAGACTCAAATTTATCGAGTTCTCGCAATGACTCTTCTGCCTCGGCAACTACAGCAAGCACTTCAACGTTTCGATTGTCACGTTCAAGTGCTGGAAGCACAACTCCCTTACCACCGGTTATAGGTACAAAACACTCCAATTATTTTATAAGATTTTAATAACTAACAATATTTTATTATATAATTACAGCGCACAACAGTAAAGTTCCACAGCATCTGCAACTCCAACAACCGCACTCCACACTACCCAAACCACGTCTGGTGCGTCAAGAAGCCGTCCAAGAAGAGGAAGACTCTTCCCCACCACGCCTGGGTGTACGTTTTCTACCAACAATACCTTCAGCAGCCGATAGTTCTGTTATCATGGAAGATGGTGATTCGAGTTTAAATGCTGCCGGTTTTCTTGGAATGCCTTTACCTGGAGCAGCTAGTGGTTTTTTCGCAGTACTACATAGCTCAGGTGCCACCAAATCACCAACAAAGCCATCAACATCAGGATCATCTCCTTTAAAAACACCGCAACCAACTAAACCCCCACCAGCACCTGATGACGAACCACCGTGACCCCGTCATAGCTTTTGGGGATCCTTATTAGGTCGCTTGACTGGTACCAGCGATAATAGAGAAACTTATTTATAAACAGATTATTGAGCTCACTGTACTATTAAATGTTTAAGGATTTAAAAGAGAAGACAAATACTAGCTAAATCTTAAGTAGTCAATTTGTACAGAACGGGTTGAGATTAGAAAGGATTAGGCTGAAACAGTTGTAGGTTTAACGAAAGTATTACGTTATTTATTATATTGTACTTATTTATGTTTATGGCGTATTATTAAAAAGTATTTATGTATGTTTTATAAGTAAGTATTTAAGACCGGAATTGCAACCGGAATGATGCCAAGCATTTTTAGCTTTTAGAACATAAACTAAGCCATTGTTATATTGATGGTCTAGTTCCGTATGAGTGTGTTATCCGAAATACAACCTTAGTTACAACATGAGAAGAAGCTCTTTTTCTTTTATCACACTAATCACTATCACCGATTTCCTCTTCCGGAGTTTCCTCATTGGTGGGCAAAAGTATGCCAAAAGTAGGATTCTCTATCAGATGAACTCGTTGTTTATCACTAAGACGCCGCCGACTGTACTCTCGAAAGACGAGTAGAGAAGCAACACCTACCAGAGTAAAGATAATCATGCAAATAGTGATGATGGTCCAGTTGGAAACAGAGGCATTGCTGTTTTGGAGAAAAAGACAGTAAGTAAAACATATTATGATGTCAATATGACTGTTCACCCACCTTCGATACACTCGCTCCGGTATGACACCATTTGTTGACACACATGCACCACGTTTATGATCGTGTGTCAATCCCTTGGGACAACGACAAAGCAATTGAGAATCACAGGTTCCACCCTGACATGTCCATTCGTCACAGCCGTATGGAACACATTCTATTAGTGATGACTCCGCATTCATCTGAGATCTGTATCCCACATTACAGCTGCATGTATTTGGTGCTACACAAACACCATTTTCACATGATTGTTGACAAACAGGACGACACTCTGTATGGCTTCCATTTATGAAGCTATAACCTTCGAGGCAAACACACTGATTAGGTTTCTGGCATTCAGCATTCACGCAAATCTCTTTGCAGACCGCTTGACAACGATGTGGTTCACTGCCATTAGTTATTGCATAGCCTTCATTGCATTGGCACTGGTTCGGTGTAACGCAACGACCGTTCTCACAGGACGGACGACAGGTTGCTATGCAGAGATTATGAAATTTGGTATCCTCAAATCCGGGCAGGCATTCACATGTATTCGGTTCGACACAATTGCTATTAATACAGCCCGGTAAACAAGTGGGATCACAAATGGTGCTATTACCGTCCCGTAACTTGAAGCCTTCATAGCACCGACAGTGGCCTCCAGCCGCGCAAACACTGTTCACGCATTTATGTTTACAGTAAGGCTCACATCGACCAGTTAGCCAACGTTTCGTGTAGCCATCGTCACATTGACATGTGTCCGGTGCAACACATTTTCCGTGAGCACAGTCTGTATGGCATATTGGTTCACAATGATCGGGATTTTCTGCGGTTGGCTTGTAACCCGGAAAACAACGGCATGTATCCGGTGCAGCACATGTACCATGTATACAAGCCTTTGTACAAATTGGTATGCAATAAAATGATAATAGTGCCTGATATCCCGCATTACAAGTGCAAACCCCAGGACTTGTGCACTGACCATTCCGGCAGCCTCGTAGACAATTTGGTTCACATATCGTAGAGCTACCATTACGATAGACATAGCTATAGAGATACATTTTGGTTACACTAAGTTTCAATCATTGTTCTTAAGAAATTAAAAACACATACCCAGTTTCACAGGTACAAACATCTGGTGCTGTGCACTGACCGTTAATGCATTCCTCAGTGCAAATAGGCGTACACCGATGCGGAGTCGTTTTAGTATAACCCTCATGACACTCACATTTTCCAGGTTCACTGCAGAATCCATTTTCACAGCCATTTTTACACGTCGGCTCACATACTGAACGTGAGTTATTCTGGAAAGCATGGCCCTCAAAGCAAGAACACTGATTTGGAGCCGTACAATTTGCATTAACGCATTGCTCTGAACACACGGGTGTGCAACCCTTCGACGCTATGTTATTAATATTATGATATCCTATTTTACAGGCGCATATCTCCGGTGCTACACACATTCCGTTCTGACAGCCACTTTGACAGATCGGGTCACATTTATTTACCGTGCTCAAACGTTGTTCAAAACCTGTCTTACAGGTGCATTCATTTGGTGCCGTACACTCACCGTTTTCGCATGGCTCCACACAAACCGGAACACATTTGTCAAGCAATTCACTGTGTTTGTAGCCAAAATAGCAGTTACACTCACCTTTGCTGTCACACCGACCATGCTCACATTTCACTTTGCAATTCGTTTCACAAATGCTGCGGCTTCCATTCATAAAGTGATAGCCTTCATTGCAGGTGCATGTGCCTGGTTCAGTACAATTTCCATTGATACAGGGTTCCGGGCAATCAGGTTCACAGATGCTATGATTACGAAAATTAAGGTATCCTTTATCGCACAGACAGACATTTGGTGAAAGACATTTGCCACCCTTGCCACAATTCATACAATATGGAGCACATTCACTAAAAAAATCAAGAAACCAGGTTATCTTACCAGAGTAGTATTAAACATTGTAGAATTTAATGATTTACCCATCTTCAAGACGTTCATAGCCTTCACAGCAAACATCATCCATTGCCATATAGCTCTGGAAAAATAAATATTATAATGTGTATTAGCAACTTTTTGATTTTACCTGATGGTTGCAATAATTTTCATCCAAAATTACCTACCTCCTTGATAGGTCGTAAAACTAAAGGACCACAATCATTTGTACAATTAGCTAGACCTTGATATTTTCTCATTGTTACTAATGCGACACGCATTTTCATGACACTTTATGGAAAATAGAAACTTAAAAAACTCTCCGATTTCATTTATTCGAATATAAACTTACGGTACTTTTTCTACACAAGCCAAGACAAGGCAGCCATAGCATAAGACCCCCATGAATTGTACGAATTGTTGAAACCGTAACATTTTATTGTTATATGAAATAATTTATTATTAAATTTAATTCGAGAATATAAATCGCCCGTTGTGAATGGCTCAAGCTCTTTCCTTAATAGACAATTAATAAATGAACTGACAAATTTGCAAATCGAACACCAAGAAGTTCGCACTCAACACGCTTTCTTATCACTTTAACGTGTTCTTGTTTGATTTCATTTCTTTATTTATTTTTTTTTTTTTTTTGCATTAAATGAGTTTAATCTTAATTAATATGCATTAATATATACTAAACACAATACAATAAAATTGATGATAGTCCGAAAGATTCATTGAACCCTTGTTGTACGAAGTTTGAACGAGTCCATGAAGTGGTTCGTGTCGAGTTTTCGTCGATTCAGTTATGTTTTGATGATAAAAAAAAACTCATATATCTTAGTATCTTCTTAACTTGAGGTCTTTAACATTAAAAGATTTGGCTTTTATCAATTAACGTAAAAAGCAAAATGCATCTGAATGAAAATATAATTACACTCAATAATCTGTAAATAGGCGCCTAGAAGATTTAATATTGAATTTAATTTAATGCCTGTCAATGAACCTTTCTAAAGCTTGACAGAATTCATTTATGACGAAATGTATAAGCTTAAATCGGTATTCCATTCAAATAGGAGAGCGTTACTTACTTTTTTCATAGTCATACAATTTGGATGCCATTGATGGTAATGTAAGAATTCTGAAATAATCTTAAAAGTAAAATAATCTTAAAAATACTACAATACATAGTATTATGAAACCTAATCATATTCTCTGTCAACCACATACGAAAATAAGAGATTTCCAATATGGCATTGATTTTAAAATATACATTTATACAAACCTAAAGATGAAACCAAAGAGTCTCTAACAGATTACATCCACTGTTTGCTTAAATATCCTAAACGAATTAATCATTTTATAAGATACTGTTCTTGTTGCACTTAATGATATGAGTTGTTAAAAACTAGGAACTCAAAATAAAATAAGTGGAGGAAAAAAAGGCAAGGGAAAAGCTTACGTTTTGATCGGAAGGATATATTATTTCACATCACCAATACGAGGCCAAACATATATGCTAGACCAGACCATCAATTGTATTTATTTCACCCATTACAAAACTTATTGAATGGTTTGCTTCCTACCCTTGACAAGATTTTCCACAGGAAAATATAGGAAGTAATCCGATTGATGGCAGAGGTTGCCAAACCACCCTATATAATAGAAGCACTACTATCACAAGTTTGTTCCATTTGTCTATTCTTGAAAATTCTTGGTAAAGCCTCAATTACACTTGGCTAGTTGGCGAGCGACAAGCCAATGAACCGGCTTATTGCAAGCGAACTCGTTCAGTGAATCATGTTGGCTAGTTGCGTGTAGAATGTTATCAAACCACCGAGAAAAGTTGACAGCCGTCCAACTTTAACCGCTACTCTCTGCCTGTTAGTACTCTCTCACTCACACTCTCTCTATATTTTCAAAGTGAATCACTATTGAGGCAGCTGTGAGTATTCCAGTTATTTATCAAATGATTTGAAAACTGAGCAAGTAGAAACTTTTGTGTGTAATCGTTACTAGCGCAAACACAAATTTGTCCGTTTGTGAATTCGTAACTTTTCAGCACGTCAACTTGCCAAGTGTAATTGAGGTTTATACTATGGTAAGCTAGTATTTTTGTTGCTTTAATTTGTATTATTTGATGTCACTAAATAAGGTTGTTCATGAATGAATATGGTTACTGCCACGATGGCTCTATTGTTGGGGTGAAGGTGCCACTCGCTTAATATTCACCAAGGATCTTAGTGGTAACCAAGAGAGTACGACGGTTAAGACAACATATAGGATAATATTTAATAGAAAAAGGTATAAATAGTAAGATCAACAGTCTAGGTTATATATAGGCATTGGTATCTACATTTATGGCCATCACAAAAAATAAGTCTGAATAAAAGAATGAAAAACCCAAAAAGTAAGAAAAATCTTTAAAGATTTCCAAAAGAATGAAAACCCCAACATTAGAGAAAACTCTTGAAGAAGGAAAAACCGAAAACTCATTAGGAGTTCCAAATAAAGGACAACTACTGTAAATTAAGAATGAAAATGGAGAAGAAATGTGTTAATTAAAAAAAAAAAAAAACAAACGGTGTAAAACGATGTTTAAAGTGTTTAGAGATTCAAAGAGTTTTCTGCTCACCGTGAACTAAAATACTTACAATTTTCTGTTCAATAAGGTCCTTCGAACCGTATTCCCTGAATTAGAATACTTACAATATTCTGTTCATATTATACAGGGTGGCGCAATAGAACGTGCATATTGTCACTTCAACGGGAAGCGTCGCGCTTTTTGTGTTCGCACGTTTTACGAGAACGGTCGTTCATACAGCTCTACAAGGCGACTGTATTGTTCTGAGTATGGATTAACACACATTAATGAAGCTCCAACCGCAAATTTAATTAAAATATGGATAAAGCGACCGGATGAAGAGACCGGATCCACGTTTAAACCACCAGCAAAAGGTCGGCCAAGAACGTCTAGGACCACAGACAATATTGAGAGGGTAAAGGAGTCAGTACGAAAAAATCCACAAGTGTCTACTCGGAAGTACTCGGAAGCGATCGGCGGCTTTAAACTTGTCGCGACGAAGTTTACAGCGAATTTTGAAGTTGGATCTTAAACTGCATCCATTCCAGTTAACACAGGAATTAAAAGAGTCCGACTTCGGAGCAAGGTTGTGGGACAGATGTTGCAAGACTAATTTCCAAAAGAGGTGATATCCCTTGGCCCCCACGTAACCCTGACTTGACCCCTCTTGACTTTTTTTTGTGGGGATACCTCAAACATAAAGTCTACATGAACAATCCGAAGAACATCAGTCAACTAAAGGAAAATATCCGTGGAGAAATAGCAGCAATCATCCCAGATTTATTGACAAGAGAGAAATATATTAAGTTCATTGAGTTTTTTCTGTATCCAATGAATACATAAAAATACAATTTATTATTTTATTAAGGAACTAAGACAGATATATTTAATAGATTTGCTTTTAAAAATAAAATACATTTTTCAGCGATGAATGTTTTGCCGAAGCCAAAACTTACACTAATGTTTTCCATATGATAAAAAATTAGACTATGGAACTTTCTTATCGGCAAATATTCAGAAATACTAAAATAAAGGAAACATACTAATACTTTGTACATATACCCTACATTTTTTGTAAAGTGTATTTACTTTTATCAGAAGTTTTAACAAAGTTTACTTTTCGCAAAAAAAAGTTGCAACGACTGTTAATAATTTCGTAATGCTATAAATAATTGTATAAGCAAATAAAGAGCACAGATCACTAAAATGATTTTGCCAAGTGTGCTTATCAAATTTTGTTCATTGGACATGTGATCGATATCATCCAAATTTGCCATACTATTTGAATCCTTCGTTTGCTTAGGTGATTTATAGGAATTTAAATTTTCCTGAATGTCACTTTGATCATCTATAGTAGTTATTTGCAAATCATTTTCAGTTTTCCAAAATTCAGTTTCACTTGGTAACAATGTGCTCATTTCCGTCGAAGAATCAATGTTACTAGATGATGTACTCCCTTGAAATGGTCGTGCGTTCCTATTTCCTGCTTCAATATCATTTTCCGGCGTCGTCGATATCTTCAAGACATTAAAATTACTTTCTGTTTCGGATTGAAAGTGTTCTGCAGGTTTCGTATGTTCAAAATTATGATAATTTGTTTCCACTGTTTTTAACACAAATAAAAATTTTTTTAAATATTTATACTCATACTTATAAATTCAATGGACTATATACACTTACTTAGTTCTGTTTTACAAGTCCCATTAACAGCAATGCTACCCTTTTTACAAAAACATACTTTAAAATCGTTATTTATGAGATTACAGTTTTCACATTTACAATCGGTACAAGTGATTTTTCTAGATTTATAATCAATTAATCGAATAAAACCCTTATTGCAGTTACACTGTTTGTTATTTTCACAAATTGCATTTTCACCACAATCATCATGCCTCTGGCAAATTTCAGGAAATGCAACTGCAGAATTTAATAGACAAAGTAAAAATATCCAATAAAGTGGAAACATTTTTCTGTTGGTTTTTAAATGTTTGACGAGCGCATGCCAAATTAGAACTAAATGAAATAATTCTTAATATATGTCTTGTGTTGTAGTTTTTGAATGTTTGTAGACCAATATTATCAGCACCGGAAAATAAGCGAGGTTTTGTTTATTTGTTGCTTGCAGCAGTAGTTCTTAAACTTATGTAGTGCGCGGATCAAAACTTGAAAGACTGACCCCATCCCAACCTTAGTATTTGTAAGCTGTTCTTAAAACTTTATTTCTGATCCAATAGTCACGTAAGCCAGGGATACCAAACCCTATAATCTTAACAAAAATGTTTATTAGGTAAAAAAATATGAATTTGTTTCATATTTTACTGTGAATCTTTCAAGGCATGATAAATCCTCTTCAACGAGAAGAAAAAAAAACTCAAATTCTCCTTTTTAATAATCTAATATTATAAAGAGGAAAGATTTGTTTGTTTATTTGTAATGAATTTACTCAGAAACTACTTAACTGATTTTAAAAATTCTTTCACCTATAAAAAGTTTCATTTTATACGAATAACATAGGCTCTATTTTATTTTCAAGGAGATTAGATATCCCTGAGAAAATAGTAATAATGTAACCCAAGGTATCAAAAATCTATACTATTTATAAAATTTCTTACATGCACGCACAAAAATTTTAGTACAAAATTCGATGTTCATGCTTTGCTGCTTGCTTCTTGAATTATGTGCTGTTGTTGTTATTGTTGTCTTTGTTCCTCTCATTTATGACTTTATAAGAGTATTGCTCTCTTCGTTCTCTTCTTTCTGAATATGATGTTCACTGATAGCGCGTCAAGAGAAAGACAGTGCATTTCGTCAAAGACTTTTACCCTAAACTATTTTACGGCAGAACTCTCTCTCACGACTTTTGTTTGTTGAAAAGGAAAACGCTAAGCTTTAGGGGGTAGCCAAAATTGATCTGTCCTTTTTTTTTGTTGTTTTCTTTTCCCTTCATTTCGTTGTTTGATTATTTCGAGATGTAAAGCTAATGCCAATATTGTTTCCGGTATTGGATCACAGTTTACGAACCTCTGACTTACACTACACTCGTTTTATTCAAAGGCCTTCTTAAGTGAAGCAATATTTGTATCTAAGCAATGCTGTGAATTATTCTACAACCATAGAATTTTAAACTTTGTTACATTACTTTATTACAATATTATTTAGTATTTTATATTTTAGATCATGTATATCTATCGTTATAGGCAATTAAATTCGATGTTGTTTCATATTTTCCTTATCAGATAATCAATTCGGCGCTTTGGCTAATGTTAGCCATTCATTCCTCACATGGCGTGTGGACAAGTTGCTCTAGCTGCGGTAGTATCAGTATATTTCCAATAGTGATAAGCATTGGACAACGACAATGTTGGGCGAATGATCATTCATTATCTCTATATGATGGGCTTGGTGAGCAAAACAAAATGAAACGAAGCAGCTATGAGCAAGAACAGAAACAAAACAAAACAAAAACGAAGACGAAAAGAAAAAGAAAAACTTGTAAGTTCGACGAAGATCAGGCGATGTTGCACACAAACGTTGCATTGCATTGTGCTTTCTCTTCTTTATTGAATATTATCAGCCAGACAAAAGTAGTTGGACATCGTTGTCCGAAACATTGCCGCCAGTTATGAATCGACATTGATGAACGACGGAGAACTGCAACGACAAAAAGTGCATAATACGAGTAAAACATATTTTAGTATATACTTAGTTACATATAACTAAGAAGTGAACAGTATGCCGAGATTCTTGTGCTGTTGTTATATGTGTTGTCTACTGCTGGGCCTTACTCTTGGTCCGATTGCAGTCGCTAGTTTTGCCATAACGAACGGTCACTGTCAGAAGAATATCAGTGTTAAGTATCAAGTGCCTGTCACCAAAGTACGCAGTGCAACAACAACCAATGAACTGATACCATTGTCTGACAATGATGAGCAACATCAACCACATCAGTATGTAATCTACGAGGAACGTGTTCGCTGGGATACTGTGCAGGTTTGTTGTCCAGGCTATCGTACGATCATATTTGGTTTTTGTGAACCTATATGCCGGGAGCAATGTCCGCCGCATAGCGCCTGTGTCGAGCCGAATAAGTGCGTTTGCATGCGCGGCTATGAGCCTTCACATCATCCCAACAAACAGCATCAATTGATTTGTCGACCCATATGTCAGGGTGGATGTCCCGAACATAGTCATTGCGTTGCCCATAATGATTGTATGTGCCGAGCGGGATATAAGGATGTGAGCAGTTGGTTTAGTCCTTTAAGGTGTGAACGTATACAGTGTGGTGTGGATCAACGTTATGATGTCACGAGACGAGCATGCGTTAAAATTGAAATGAGCATGGAGGAACTAATGCAGCGTGTTGCTGAACGTTTGGCCAAAGGATTAGATTCAACTGATGATCGCGATGAAGCTGGTCATGATGGTAGCCGTGACGATGACAATGACGATGATAAGGAAGATAATGTAGCAACTGAGTGATAAACATGGATGCAATTTATACGTATTATAACTCACAAACATGGAATGAATTTATCTTCCTACAATATAAAATAAATCATTTTAATGTATTAATTCAATAAATTTATGATTTTGAAGAGAAACATATGTAGTACTAGTTATCGCTATTTAAAAAGTAACAAACAACACAAGTAGTACAATAAGTTGAAGTTGATAAGCTTTTCATTCACAGTGACTGGCAAATTAATCAATGTGCACAGGGGCTGCCAACCCAATTCAATTGCATGATCTGAAAATAATAAATGAGAAAAAAATACATAATATGAAAATTTATTCTTACTCATTAGACAAATACAAAATGAAGAGTTTTGAATATCAGATACATAACATATTTATAATAGTACTTGTAAGTGCAAGTTCAAGGGCAAATATAATGCTTTACTAAAACTCTACAGCGTGCATGAATATCATGATCTCATTTATATCTTCCGTTCGTATAAATTACGATGACGACGTCGATGACATTGCATGAAAATTGTTTTTACGAGATATAGAAAATACTTACAAATGCAGATACTGCGGTTTGGAACAAACGAAAACAATGATATGTGATAAAAATATACAGACTTTGTCCGGTTCTAGAAATTTACAATTCACTAGTTCACTTGGAGAATTGTAAGCGTTTGGATCAAAAAAGAGAGCGTAGAAAACAAAAAAAATATTGTATAAGAAAATAAAGAGGCTTTTAATTTGTTAAAAAAAAAAATGACAAGGAAATGGAATCGGATCCTTCTGCTTAAGCTGATTATAGTGTTTCTTGCTAATTGGGGAGATGCACAAATCTGCACAAAAACAGAAATGGTGCAGAAATATCGCGATGTTTGGAAAACTCGTATGATTCCCATAACAAAGAGAGGTTGGTTTGGATACATCGAAAGAAATTGGCAACCACAAAGGTACATGGACAAGGAGGTACTATGCAGGTTATGAAATTTTGTTTATCAGAGAAGTAATGGCCTTTTTTTTACATATACAGCAATATTTGACTTGGGAGCATCGTGACGTTTGTTGTATTGGCTACAAACGTGATGAACACAACGACTGTGTTCCAGTATGCACCACCACTTGCCCTGAGAACAGTAAATGCAAAATACTGGATATTTGTGAATGCAATACCGGATACACTATGGATTACTTTAATATAACATGTCTTCCCTATTGTGTTGATGGGTGTGGTACGAATAGCGAATGTACTGGACCAAATCAATGTACTTGTTTGAGTGGCTATCAAATGGATGGAGAGAAATGTCAAGCTATATGTGAGCAACATAAATGTGGCGAAAATAGTTATTGCTCTATGCCAGAGCAATGTGCATGTTTAGATGGATACAAACAAGTGCTGGATGGTACAGAATGTGAGCCAATTTGTGAGTTGACATGTGGTAATCATAGCTATTGTGGTGCACCCAATGAATGTATTTGTGACAGAGGCTACATGGCTGAGACCGATACCGATAATAATATTCATTGTAATCCTATTTGTTCCGCTGGCTGTGGACTTTTAAGTAAATGTATAGCTCCAGATCAATGCGTTTGTGAAGAAGGCTATGAAATGGGGACCGTTGGTTGTGTTCCAACCTGTCATGAAGGCTGTCCAATGCATGCGATTTGTGTACGCCCAAATGAATGTCTTTGTGAACCTGGTTATACATACCGCGAGATTGGTGGCATCAGTCCACATTGTGAACCTCATTGTATAAACGACTGCTCAGAATATGGTAAATGTATAGCTCCGGACAAGTGTGAATGCTTGCCAGGTTATGAAATGATATACCATGAAAATGATACTCATAGTTGTGAAGCTTTTTGTGTAGCTGGGTGTCCCAATGGGATGTGTCATCGACCCGGCATATGTATTTGTAATCCTGGATATCTTATGGGACCAAATTATACTTGTGAGCCTGCTTGCAGTTTAGGCTGTATCAATGGACATTGTACAGAACCGGAAATTTGTAGCTGCAATGAAGGATATCGTTTTGAGATGAATTCAGTGAATAAATGTGAAGCGATCTGTTCATCTGGATGCGTCAATGGCAACTGTGTGGCACCTGATTTGTGTATTTGCTTGCATGATTATGAACCAAACGAAGCCCACATGCCGGTGGGAAGTTTTTGTATACCTTCGTGTTATGGCGCTTGTGTAAATGCAACATGTACCGCACCACACACCTGCACTTGTCTTGATGGCTATGAGCCAATGGAGGCAAGTACCACGACTTGTATACCCAAGTGTAATAATTGTTTGCTTGGAGATTGTGTGGCACCAGATCAGTGTGTCTGTAGACCAGGTTATGAACACGATGGTGAACAATGTGTTTTATTAACTGAATCTACAACTGCATCTCAAACTACTGATTCATTAACAACAATGCAATCGGTTGCTCCAGACTATCTGTTATTACCTTCATCGAATTGTAGTTCACTGTGTGATTGTTGGCAAGAGAATGATGATTTACGTATTTCTGAAGCACCAAAATGTACTAAAATCTGCATTGATGCTTATGATGCACCTTGTCTGGATTTAACTCGTTGTCATTGTGATCCGAAGCATCTTGAATTGCATTGTAGTGAAAGTGCTGACAAAAAAATATCAGACATTGCTGATGGTTCAACGGAGGAACTTATGGCCTTCTACACCTGTGATATAAAACGTGATCAGGTCAGATTGCACAAATCCATGGAGGGACGCATGCTAAGGGAAAAGCAAAAAAGGAGTTCAGGAAGTGTTTGGCGTGTCTTGGCTTGGACTGCAGGCATTTGTGTTATCAGTGCTGTGGCGCTATTTGTGGGTTTAAAATATTTCCAACACCGTTCATCCGGGCATTTCGTACCAGAATTTGTAAATGAGTCCTTTGTAGCAGAACTGTGAATGCTAATAGTTAATTAAGCAATTGTCTGTTTGTCTGTCTATCTATACAAAATCTATTCGTTTATTCTATGTACTTATTATATGTAGAAACATAATAAATTCATTTCAATTACAGTTAAATGGGTACACATTGTGTCGATCGTTCATGATATGTATAACCAGGATTGCAAATACAGCGATTTCGACTTACGCAGATGCCATTGTCACATTTTCTTTGAAAATAAAATGAAAAAAAAAATTGAAATTAGATGAAATTAAAATTTAAGATCACTTTTACTCACTGATAGCAATCTGATTGACAGACTCCATCCTTTATTGTGTATCCAGGTCCACAATCGCACTCATTATTGTCTCGACAAATGCCGCCCACACCGCACTCCGGTTGGCATACAGGCTGACAACCTGCATCTGTTAGTTGATAGCCTTTGGCACAACCACAAACTTCTGGCTCTGTGCAATTGTGTCGAGTGTTGGAGCCACATCCGCCACTACATATTGGGCGACAAAACTTACGGGTTTCATCAAGCTTATAGCCCGGCTCACATTGACAACTGCCATCGAGATAGCAACGGCCGTTTAAGCAACCCAATGGGCATGTGAAAACACAATCGCCATTATCATTCTTCACATATTCATCATAACATTGGCACTCACCGGGCGATATACACATGCCGTTTGGGCAATTCTCACAGAGAGGGCGACAACGCGTGATGCCAAGCCACAAGATTGGTGCATAGCCCGTACAACAAATCAGTATCAATGCTTGTTGTTTTTTCTGATCCACTTGAATCGTGTGGGCCAATTTATATTTGTCTACAATTTCCATGCTAGCAGAAAAAAACTTCAATCAATTTCGATTTTGCGAATGAAAGGATTATGATACCTACGGCACCCATATACGACACTTGTTTTGTTCCCCATTTTGTTGGTTGTCATTGGCACGTATAAGACCCGCACGATTACCACGCTGAGATAGTTGCTGCTGCTGCTGTTGTTGTTGTTGCTGTTGTTGTTGGAGTTGATTCTGACCTTGTCCGAATTCATAGTTTGTTGCCGCATTGCGATTATAACCAGTTTGTCTGGCTCGTTGTGGAGATGTTTCCTGCCGCTGATAGTCGTTTTGATTTCGATAGCGCGACAACGTCTGTGGTGCAGTATATTCCCCCGATTCAGAATAGCGTTGCATATATGCTGTGGCATTGTACCAGATGCATGAGAGTGCGATAAAATATGACACAGATATTAACAACAAATCACTTTTAAGTAACATTATTCTTATGTGGTTCCGAAGTCTTAATGATTGTTGCGAAGTTTGCCAAAGCGTTGCTAAATTCTAACTGAACGAAATCTTATTGGGGATTATTGACTCATGTGCTTATCAGTTTTGTTTATGAATGCCATGTGGTTACGCTACTTTATAATTCAGCAAGCCTATTAACATTTGTGTGTATATACAATTAATAATACGAGATGTTGTCAATGGACTATTATATAGTAGCATATAGCATTTGTTGGTAAGGTGTCAACTAGGAAGTTTGTTTTTTTTATAAATAAGTATATATTATGACATTAGCATTGAATCCATGTGAAGGTTTTGATTAGAATAAGTTCATAATGTGAAGTGAGCTTAGATTTAAATACCACTCTCTTGTGAGAGTCTCTTAAACAAAATTTAAATAATTTATATTGTTATAATAATTTTTAGTTCAAAAGAGTCAGAAAAGTATTAACAAAATCTATATAGAATCTTGTAAATCGTCTTTATGGACTACTTCAGTATATTTCAACCAATTCTCTTTACTGTCATCATAATCTATTATATAGATTTGTGCTCATTTCAGCCTAGTAATCTTCTTTTCACTTTTGCTCAGAAATCATTTTCAATCACTGAACTCTTAATAGAGATCATATTGTTCAGTAGCCAACGACAACTCATAAGCGACGGATGGGTGACAATAATTAAATTGTAATTTATAAAGAATATATAAAAGACACAATTATAAAACAAAATAACTACATTAAGAAATCAAAGCAGTCGTAAGTCCAAAGTAAGCTTAAGTATGTCATCAGTTCTGCGCTCTTTGGCATTCAATCTGGGCTTATCATTGCTTAGTCTTTGTTTACTAAAGTTTGCTTCAGGGATTGTTGACTCAATACAATACCAACAACAACAACAACAACAACAGCAACAACTTCAACAACAATCGCAACAATTGCAATATACAACCACATCAACTACAACAATAAAACCATTTGTGAGAACTGAGGGTCTTTCCTTTCCAGTTCGAGATGGTCATGCTCCGAAATGTTGGCGTGAAGTGCCGTAAGTGTAATTTCCTTGATTTGAAAACTAGGACTTATTATATTTCATTATTGGTAGTGCTGTTTTCTTTCAGTATGAAAAGGATGTGAAAATTATTGGAAACTCTACTTCAAATCCGAATTTCAATGTAATCGAAGTTTGTTGCAAAGGTTGGAAACGCTATGAATTCGATTGGAGTAAATGTGTACCCGACTGCGGGGATAAGTGCTTGGAGAATGGTTTTTGTTTGCCTGGTGGTATTTGTAAATGTTTTGATGAATTTGTACTCAATCATCGAAATGTTTGTGTCTCAACTTGTCCTTTGGGTTGTCCAAATGGTCAATGTTATTTGAATGGCACATGTTTTTGTAACAAAGGCTACGAACTGGATCCAACAAAGAAGTATTGCATGCCTCAGTGTAATATGACATGTGAACACAATGAGATTTGTACAGAGCCTGGAGTATGTGTTTGTGCTGAAGGCTATGCGCATGGCTTGCGCGGTACAACAACATTGGGCTGTCAACCCATTTGCATACCTGAATGTGGCTATGGCCATTGCGTGGGTCCTAATGAATGTACCTGTTTTGCTGGATATGAGAAACGAATGAATGGTACTTCGTGTGAAAGTAATTGTTATATGTAAGTGTAATTATATAATTTGGGACATGCCTCGTATTATATTAGAAGAAAATATTAAGATATTATTTCCATTAGGCGTTGTGAGAATGGATTCTGTGCGAATCGTACAACTTGTGTGTGCCAAAATGGTTATCGCTACGATCAGAATACGACCTCCTGCTTACCCGACTGTGATGACGATTGTGAGAATGGCGTTTGTATGGCGCCAGGAGTTTGCCGTTGTTTCAAAGGTTATGTACGTGTGGGTCAACGTTGCGAAGCGATCTGCGAGCATGGCTGTGGCTACTATGGCAAATGTATTGCACCTGATGTTTGCGGCTGTGCCATTGTTCCTGGTCCTATGCGTTCATATCAACAATGTGAATATGGATATTGCAATGAAAAGGGACGATGTCGTTGTCAATTCGGCACAACGCGCTTCATCAATCAATGTATATCACCGGATAAGGTTACAACTTATGCCACTATGCGACCGGTTATTTTGAATATATCATTTGTCGAGGAGTTCCAATTGCTTATAGGAAGGCATTTCATGTTGAATAGTGTAGATATATACTATAACTATTCATAAACATTGCATACTTGTAGGCTTAAGACAAATGATGATTTGCTATGTTTATTGCTTGTGAGAGCAACGTTATCAATATTGATTTTGAGTGTAATTTCATAAATGAGATAAGCATGTTGCATACTGAAAGTAAAAATAAAACGAAACCTTTGACTTGATACACTTGCTTCCGGAAAGGAATCATCTAAAAATGAAACTAGAACATGATTTAGCCTTAAGTCAGTTGCATGAGGCAATCCAATATTGAGAAAATATTCTGCTTATCATTAACTAGGCCTCACCAATCTTCATATGCTGCGGTGCTCAGAAATATCTCTTCCCCTCATGACGTATTCTCTTCCATAAAGAAAGCTGTCTTTATCATGTGTGTGTGTGTGTGTGTGTGTGTGTGTGTGAATTACTTTCTCATGAATTTAAAATGAATTTTCTTGCTTTGGGCATACTTAGTAGCATTTAAGTCGTCTCAGTGCACGGAGGTCATTTTAATCGGGGGAATTTTAATTCTATTCCAAATTCTAATATAAACAATAAAAATGCACTTGAATTATGTTTTATCGTTTCGGACGCTATTAGTAATTCTCTTTTTTATAGTACTTAATACAGCAAATGCACAATTCTGGAAACTGAATGCTCTCAGCGATCGTGAACTTTTTGAATTGGAGACAAAATCCACTATGGCATCTGGTATTTGTTACAAAGAAGTACCGTGAGTAGTAGTTTATGCATCTATCATAACTCTTTAATGATTTTAAAATCCCAATTCAACAGTGGCAAAACCTTAGATCCGGATCAACGCATGCGAATGATTTCTTTTTGCTGTGATGGTTATATGCGTAGTCCCGAATCGCGTGTAATGAAATGTGATCCTATTTGCACGGAAGATTGTTCTAATGGCATTTGTTCGGCTCCGGACACTTGTGAATGCTATCCAAGTTTCGAAAGGCGAGGTGGGCGATGTGAGGAAATCAATTAATTTAAAGTAAAAGAGAAAAGATCGAGATTAATGCAGAGATATTTAAATAAAATAAAGTTATAATGTTTTATTCATTCATACATTGATTCATTTATTCATCAAGGTTTTTTAATGTTTGATTCTTTAAACAAATTTTAAAGTTGACAGTCGCTGTCTGTTGCTTATCTGTTGTTGTTGTTGTCCATTATATAGAAACATTAAGTATAAACAAAGTACATGTACATACAATACTTTAAACCAACGACGCATTATTTACTATATGACGTTATCAATGATTGTCTTTCGTTGTTAGCTCATCTGGTCAAAGAAAGAGCAGGCAATAGAATACTACATGTGAGAGATGAAAAAAGAAAGCAAAACATATGAAATAATTTTCTTGGAATTGTTATTTATTAAAATTCAATTTGCTTTTAAGTTTCGGTCTGACGGATTTAAATTTCACATTGTGTCATATGTATTAGGATGAATAAGTTACTATCATATTTGCATGAGGTTAGTAACGACTCCATAAAATATACATATGGTCGAGTATATTGAAAATATCAGTATGGCAAAGAGAATCCATTCAGTCTAGTATGGCTATCTACTGCCATACACACTACTCTCAGTTTTTTAACAATCAAACGTTCATACACATTTCACATATTGTCTTATGCAGTTTATATATGAAGAGATAACTGGAAGAAGTAGTTCCCATATAAAATTCAATTTCAAATCGGAATTGTTTGTTGTTCCAGCTTAAGAAATTATGTTAATGTTTTGTTAAGAGCTAATGTTCACAATATTTCTGAACCAAATAAACTATTGAGTACTTAAGCATTTCTAAATGGTGATTTGTTGTATTTTTAGCAGCTGACGCTTGATTCGTGATATGTGTCAAAGTCAAATATGTTTAGTTAGCATTGCCATTTCATCATGGAAAGATTTACACACGAACAATTTGTGCTCTCTGAAAAATGTGTTTTTAATGGAAAATCATCTTCAGCAATGAAGATTTATTCTGGTTGAATGGATTAAACAAAGCTTTCCAGTTTGATCAGATGAGTAGGCAACACAAGAACACCCAGTTCACTGGCCTGTTAGTGTGGTTTATGATCCGATGGAATTATTGGCTGTTTTTCTTTACGGATGACAAACTTTTTTCGCCCAAAATGCTCGAGCTGACCCTGACCGACATGTGATTTCAGCAAGATGGCGCTAGAGCCCACACAGCACGTGATTCAATGGATCAATTAAGAAATGAGTTCAGAGAGCAATTTATTTCGCATAATGGACCGGTGAATTGGTCGCCTAGATCGTATAATTTGATGCCTTTATGTAAAATCACTCGTCCATGCCGATAACCCAGAGTCAATTACATTATTGGAACACTGAATTAAGCGTGATATTCGTTCGAGAAAATGACTCAAAATTTGACTTGTCGTATGGATCAATTGAACTGGTCGTATGGTCCAATGCAATGAAAATAATTATATTACATGTAATAATAAGAACAAGATTTTATAAAATCATATTTTATGTAGATTTCAATGTATCCTAATGTTTATAGAGTATAATTCTCAATAAATAAAATTAATGAATAAATCTTTTTTGAACACAACTTATCAATTTGTGTGAATGCTACAAGCTTAGCCGTATCGCATCAACCTCGCCAATACATAAGACGTTTTTAATAATCCAGTTTCTCATATGATTCAAATATAATACTATAAACACTTTATCAAGACAAGGTTGATTCAAAATAAAAAAATAAATAATAATAAATAAAAAATCGCAGTTCTATTTCAAGATAATGTTTTCCGTTAAGAGCGAAACTCAGTTGAATTGCAACCGTTCATACGAACAGACGAGCGTACAAAATCTATACACCTATTGAATAAAATTTAAACAACTGCAAGATGAGCTCATCATCATCATCATTGACTCGCTTAATGAGTGTTGCACTGCTCTGTGTGGGTTCTCTAGCAGTGCCTCAATTCAAAACGGCTGGTATTAAAACTCATTACCCAAACCAGCAATATCACTCAAATGGAACAGAAAATTTGTATAATTCCAATGCATCCAACTTCACCGCAAATAATCATGTTTATGTAGAAGAGCGTAATTATAATGGGCTCTTTGTGTCTGCAGAAACCTATCAGGGTGGTGCTCATAGCAGTCACTACAATGTGGCTACAGCTCATGCTCCAATATTGGATCCAACTGCAGATTTTATTAACAGGACACGTGCGACAATGGCAGATGGTATATGCTACAAAGAAGTGCCGTAAGTACTAGTAATATACAATATAATGAGTATTTCACTCACTGAACTATTAACCTTGACATCCTCAATAATAAGATAAGAGTCTTAAAGTTGTGCCATGCCAAATTCAAATTGATTTAGCTTACATATACATATATGTATAGTTATTAACATTTCCATATTTATTTACATTATAATTATTGTCTACTATTTCCGAAGAACTGCTTCTCTCCATTCTGGTTCTCATGATATACCAACTGGTAATGGCACCACTCCGAACATGAGTCGCATTCAAGTCTGTTGTGAGGGCTACGAACGAAATATTCATATATTTCGTCGTTGTGAACCAATTTGCCCTGATGATTGTCCCAATGGCATATGCACGGCACCAAATACTTGCGTTTGTATACCCGGTCATGTCCGCAGTCCAGAGGGTAAATGTATTTCCACATGCCCGCTTGGTTGTGGGAATGGTGTCTGTGATGAACACAACCAGTGTCGGTGTAAAGCTGGTTACAAACTGGAACCCATTGAACAGAAATTTTGCCTGGCCGAATGTATTCCAGGCTGTGCGAATGGTCAATGTGTGGCACCAAATAAATGCGCTTGCCTGGAGGGTTATCGCCTAACTGGTTCTGGCACTTGCGAAGCCCAATGTGACAATTGCGAAAATGGAGATTGTATGGCGCCTGGTTTTTGCAAATGCAAGGATGGTTATCAGAAAATCTCTGGCAAATGTGAGCCAATCTGTTCACTGTAAGTTTAACTAACTGAATACATTCTTATTTGATAATAATTAACCGTTATTTTTAATCAGTGGTTGCCAAAATGGACGTTGCGTAGCGCCTGACACTTGCGAGTGCCCTTCAGGTTTCCAAATCGATCGCACTGGATCTAAGTGTGTGCCACATTGTGATCTGCCCTGTTTGAATGGAGTGTGCAATGGGCATAATACCTGTGAATGCAATCCTGGCTACATCCTGGATGAAGTTCAACGTAATGTTTGCAATGCACACTGTCCACAAGGTTGCCCTAATGGTTTTTGTAGTTCACCAAACTTCTGCATTTGTAGACCTGGATTCAGAAAGAGTGGTATTAAGGGCCGTCAAACTTGTGCTCCAGTTTAGATGTCTACTAAAGAGTTTTTCACAAAAACTGTCTTTCTTGTTATTATTGTAAATCAACTAAGTTGTGTGTGATGCGGGATTTGAAAGCCGAGTTGTACGATGTAAGGAAATATGAAGAAAAAATTGAGATTATTAATCCAATGAAATTAAGTTCTAGTGTATATATTGTATTCATTTATTGATTCATTTCAATATATCCAAGAGTGTAAATTTCAATAAATAAAATGTACCTCAAGCTTACGTGTAGTCGTATCAAACCAAACTCCGTCTCACATATGATTGAACAAGATACTATAAACACTTTGTCAAGACGAGGTTGATTCTTTCTTTGAAAAAAAACCACAACAAGATAAGCTTATCATTATTTACACTCATAGTGCTTGTTGCACTGCTCTCTTCCGGTTTTCTATATAGCAGAGGCTGAATCCAAAACTCATTGCCAAAACCAGAAATTCCAATCAAATTCATCGGAAAATTTGAATATTTTCAATGGATGCAGTAGCGCCGTGAATTATCATGTAAGACAATTTGTGACAAGAAAAACATATCAGCGACAAATATATTGAGGACTCAAGTCATGCTCCAATATTGGATCCAACGGCAAAATTCATTAATAAACATATGATATTTGTTACAAACTGAATTCATTTTGATTTGGATATGATTAATCCTTACCTTTTATCAGTGGTTCTAAAATAAATTGTACTTGCGAGTGCCCTTCAGGGTTTCAAATCGATTGCATTGGATCTAAGTGTGTGCCACATTGTGAACTGTCCCATTTGATTAGGGGATCCGATGGACCAAATACCTGTAAAAGCAATCCTAATAGTTTATATACAGACTTTTTAGACCGGGATACAGCAGTGAGGGCTTTTAAACATATTTAACAAGGAATATTTATGATTCTTTTTACAAAAATTGTCTTTCTATTTATTATATAAACTTAGGATCTCTCTTAGGGACCAGTTATATTAAAAAATCGTCCAATAATTCCATTGAATTTGTACTTAAGTTGTTGATTATAATGTTCGCGTTGATCATAGTTAGCCACCAGGGCTAGTAGTTCATTGTTATCGACACATTTATCTAGATAGTATGTAAGGCCCTGTTTACAGTTACAATGACCTTGGGCATCACACTTGCCATTACTGCAATGTTGTTGCGAAGGACCACATCCACATTTATTAGGTGCTAGACATTGTCCATAGTAACCACATCCACTAAGAAGAATGGAAAATTAAATATATATGTAGGTATAAGGTTAGAAAATGCATACTTACCCATGGCAAGTCGGTACACATGAACTGCCTTGCAACTCATAGCCTTCAAAACACTTGCAAACACCTGGTGCTATACAAACGCCATGGTCACAGTCTTCTCCGCAATTCGGTAAACAGGAAGTTGTATTCAAATCATATTTATAGCCATCACGGCACTGACATTTGAAGCGTGACTCGCAAAAACCATTCTCACAGTTACTTGGAAGAACAAAAATTGTTATTTTCTTTAAGAAGATGAGAATTAAAATTTGTACTTACATATAACACTCGGCTTCACAAACATTTCTTTGTGGTCGTTTCATATAACCGGCAAAGCATTCGCACTGATTAGGACCCACACATTTCCCTAAGCCACAATCTGGTGTACAAATGGGCTGACATCCCAGCTCTGTTGTCATCCTATAGCCTGCTTGACAGGCACACTTGTTTGGTGTTACACAAATCTGATTAGTGCCGCAGGCTTGCTGGCAATTAGGGCGACAAAACTGCCTTGTTTCTGGATCTAATGTATAACCCGGTTTACAGGCACAGGTACCATTAAGATAGCAACGACCATGCTGACACGATATTGGACAAGTGTGTGTACAGGCACCATGTTCATTCTTAACAAACTCATTGAAACAACGACAATCTTGTGGCCCACGGCAAAAACCATTAAGGCAATTATCAGGTGAAGTATGGGAACAGTCTGGTACACAGTCCTGCCATTTATAGGGCGAACGCACATAACCTTCACAACAAACTTCAATGCGATGATAGAAAATAGTGGAACCATTACCTCGCACAGTTTCATGTTCGCGTATTTGAAAGAAAATGGCACTAGCGGAAAATGGAATGCACAAATAAATAATTCAATGTACTTAGTTAATTCGAACTTACGGCACTTCACGCTGGCAAATGTGAAGTTTTTCCAGGTGTTGTTGTTGTTGTTGTGTGCGACTAAAGAGACTAAGACTTTCTGGGTATATTTCATCATAGAGCTCTTCCGCTTTAATATACCAACTCAAGAGAAACAATAGAAGCACATTAAGGAAAATGTGTTTATGACGCTTCAGAGGCATTTTGAAATAAGATTTATTTAGTAGAAAAACTGTTCTTTATTCCACGAACTGTGTCAGAAGAATGAGCATAGGATTGAGCGTCAAAGAATCGCATAGCTTACTCAGTATAGGGCAAGCTTATCAGCTGTTTACCAACATCGGAGATCAAGACAGATATATGAATTGCTCTCAATTGAAAAACAATCTCGAAATGTGTTTCAACATCACTTACAATAATATGTACTATTAACCAAAAGAGTTTTTATTGAATTTTATTGAGCTTTACACAGTAAAAAATCTAAATATTGTATTATATTATCGTATATAAGGTAAGTTATATGTTAGACTGGTATTTATAAGAGATTATATAGCCCACACTTTAAAGATGGGCAACTTTGTGCTTTATAAGAGTTGTGGCCGGCACCTGCAGGAACTTTGAGTTCTGTGGAGGAATGACAAAATGCGAAACATGATGAGCAGGTACCGGTGGATTCTGGTAAACTGATGCTGGTGGTAAATAAGCGGCTGCTGTGGTAGCATGTTCATACCGAAGATGAGGCGGTGGTGGTGAATAAGAATGTAATAAGCCTTGCATTTTTATTTGTTGTTGTTGTTGTTGTTGCTGTTGGAGGTGATGATGATGATGTTGATGTTGAAGTTGACCACCGCTATGACGATGATGATGTCCAGGATAGTGTATCTCATCATACAAATGCGAATCCATACTACCTTTACGTGACTTAGGCGTTACAACCGAATACAGTGATTCTTTTCGTGCATAGGCATATGGTGGAGTTTTAATTGATGAATTATTACTTGGTGAATCATATAATTCGGGACCTGTAACAAGAGTATCAGAAAGGGTGGAGTGGAGCAAGTGTATGGCATAAAAGTGAATGTGAAACATGGAAAAGACACTTACATACCATCGATTTTATTACAAATGGCTTGCTTAAGTCCAGGTAGATCAGGCAATGGCTTAAGAAAGCTTTTATTTAGCGTGGATTCAATAAGAGCAACTTCACCTCCTGGCATTACTCCCGTGGTAAGGGGAAGACCATTTGAAGATGCCAAACTTCCATTAGTGCGTGCAGCAATAGCTGCTTCCACATGTTCCTTTTGCCAATGATATCGACGATAGATATAGAGAAAACTAACAGCAATGCCAATCATAATTATGAGTAAAATGATAAGCAAAGTTGTCAGGAGATTGTTATCATGTTCGGCTGCTGTCTTAGCATGTTCACTTAGTTCAACATTGGACTTTTGGGTCATATCAATTCCTTGGAAACTGCCACCAAAGCCTGCCAGATTTAGTTTAGTTTCTTGTGTCGGTGTGGCATTTGTTGGCCAATTGGTGATTACATGTATTACATCTGGTGTCTTGGCAGCAGCTGCAGTATGTAGATTTTCGAGCAAACCCGTTCCTGTCTGGTGTACAATAATCTTGGGTGTATGCTGTGGCTCTTCCTGTTTGATAAGTATAACTTCGGGAATGGTTTTCGATGTCAGTTCATGTGGTAACTCAGTTGAACTGGGTGTTCTTTGACCAATATTCTTTGCAATGAGATCAAGATTGTTTGTTATATTGGCGATAGTAGAGTTCAATGTCTCAATCATGTGATGAGTGCCAGCGAGATCGGGCATAAGCCCCGAACCATCAGCACAGGCACCAGTTTGTGGGTGACAATGATTGCTTGGATGCTTACAGGTGCAATTTTTAAGACACATAACACCATAAGTGCCTTCAGAACAAGGTTTTTCGCATCTATACAAAATTAAAAGAGAATAATTTTTGTGGTTAAACAACCAAAAGGAAAGTTTGACCTACTTACAATGTTCCTTCCCAACCAGCTGTACAATGACATATGCCTGATTTATTATCACAAACTGCACCGTTTTGACACTGACACTCGTTCTTACATTCCGGACCCCAACGATCATGATCACAACCTATTAAGAGTATTTCTTATTTTATTAATAATCTTATTTTAGTGTAGTGAGTGACTTTACTTACGTTGTGTGCAATGTTTGCCAGTATGACCGGGTTCACAGATACATATATTTGGTTTTTCACAGGAGCCACGTCCACAACCACCATAACACACTGGTTTGCAGACAGTTTCATTTTTTGATAAATTGCGTTCATAACCAGGACAGCAAAAACTTATTGTACGCGTTTTGGTGACGTTCTGTAAGGGGAACATTAAAAAATACAATAATATATTATTTCATGTATGTGATTCGTCTGCTGTTCAACATGTTTTGTCAGTATTAATGAGAGTACATATTTCCTTTGCTTTACATCAAACTTTATAAAAGTTTATATACACACTAGAGCATTGCACGAGTTAACACTAAAGAAAATATTATCCTCTCTCGCTCAAACGAAACGTGTGCTACATGCACACTATCAGCAGTCGCACTGCCTCTTTAGAAGACTATGAAATAAACTTGCGTGCTGTTGTGTACCAATATACTTTTATGTCAGTATCACACAGTGTCATAGCCCAAAACAGTAGACGACAGAGCATTTTAACGATAGTGTTGTACCGGCTCATACCGTAATGCATGATTCAATGACTGACGCAAATGACTCAGTGTCATGGCTAGTGTGGATTGTTAACACTACACTGCAGTATGAATCACTGTTGCATAACCCTTTGGAACCAATACTGATTCGAACTGTATTCCCTTTTACATGTTATAGGAAGGCGTCAATTGCCATCGCCTGAACTACCTACAACTATTTAATTTACTAGCCACCAGTAATGCAGAAAGGGCCTAATAACTCGGTATGGAAACGAACACACACTGGTCTGCCTCTGCATTACCTACAAATAGTGAATTATTATCGAAACTGCCACCAAGCATACATATAGCAGGGTACTTAGTGCTTACTAGTGCAATGCTCTTATACACACAACTTTATTTTAATTGTAATTGGATTTGAAAGCCTAAAAATATGCATTACATTTTATAGATTCACTTTTGAGTGACCATTTTCTAGAATTTTGTTATTATTGAATTAAATAAAATGTTGCATCTTCTTGGATTTTCTTCGCCATTTAGTATTTCCTATTGAACTTCTTTTCATTCCTGAAAGGCTTTTTAAATAATATTTCATTTGTAGAGTACCTTAGAGTTTTCACAGCAATTCTCACAAAAACTGTATTGCCGTCATATATTCCTGATAAACGTTCCTTACTAGATTTAGCTGCATTTTGTTCACAAGTTGGAAGCGAGCATCACGATTCGCTTGTCTATATAGTTTTTCTTTATATGTGTTCCTATTGAAACCAGTGTCTTTGAATAAAATATTCAATGTAAACTTCATTCCATTCAAATAATTTATAGCCACCATCAAACTGATTCGATATACAAATCAATAAAAATATGAAATTCCCATACATAACAAAAAATGCACGTGTCCCCTCGTACACGTGATAGAAGTGAAACTTCTTAAAAACAGACTGAGAGAGAGATCATCTCAAAACAAATACAACAATACAACATTTGCATACAAAATATTCTGTCCAGTTAATTTAGCTATGTCTGTCTGTCAGTCTGTCCGTCTGCCTATCCGTCTGTATGTTGCTTTTGTTTTCTTTGGAGTGTGTAATTGTTGTTGTTGTGTTTACGTTTGCCGTCTGTCCCCTCTTGCCCACAAGCTGGTTGCTTGCTTGTTGTTGTTATGAGCATTTTTATAACACACAAGCTGCATGTTGTTGTTGTGTAATTGTAATCTCTTTATTGAGACTTTTCCGGTGGATTTTCCAAAAGTTTTATTATTATTTGGGATTTATAGAAGAAATACACATTCTGTGAAAATTTGAAGTGTTTTCCTAGTGCGGTTCATGAGAAAAAGAATCCGAAAAACGTTACAATTTTTATTTTTTCACTCAAAATTCTACATTAAATTTTTGTTCAACGCCGCTAAAGAAATTTCACTTCAAAATATTATTAAAAATTTACGCTAAGAATACTTGTTATATGATTTAGATGATTAGAAGATTTATGTACAAATATTTACTTTTTCCTGGATTCATGATCTATTTCTTAGTCTCTATTTCATATCTTATTTCATATAAGGTACAATACTACGCCACTGACACCACGCGGGCTGGGGTCCATTAAATGACGATCAAGTCACTTCGGAACTGGACTACTGGGGTTAGTAGACATGCAATACAAACTTATTGAATACTTTGGTGCTACAGACCTAAAGTCATCAGCCACATATACTAAGCATGCTCTATAAAGTTAAAATTAAGACATACAGTTGCACAAAACATTTAAGATACATACTGATATTATAAATTCAAATTACAAAAAAAATAAAGCAAATGAAGTTAAACGGTTAATAGAATGCCAAGTGTTAAGATGAGTTAAAAGATTCCGATAGATTTTAGCTGATCGGAAGAAATAGAGTCAGATATCAAGTCATAGGTAAAGGTTAAACAATTGACATAAAATGTGAAAACGGGTCATGCTGCAAATAAGTGGTCTTACAGGACCCAACAAATATAGGGGCAAATTTCCTTGTACCCCGAGAAGAAACATTAAAATTTATGCTACCAAGCAAAAATAGAGAAAATATACTGTAAAAAATTAGATTGTGCAAGACATGACAACAAGAATTGTTTTACGACTGGTTAATTTCGGTTGGTGGATTCACTTAAGACGGCTTTGGAAGGATGGAAGGTTGATATTTGGATCCCTGTGAAAGCTACGCAGTGCGAAAACTAACAATTGTTGTTGAACGGTTAAACTCTTTAGACCGACGGTTAATAATACATCTTAAGCTATGTTTATAGTAGAAGAGATATGTAATGCAGCTTTGGATCCATTCAAAACACCCAGATCACCGAATTGTATGTCATGTTCTAAAGTGTGATCGTTATCTTTCATATGCTTTATCCAATTTATTAATAAATCATTACAATTGTTCTAACTAGATTTATATAAAGAGTTTAGAACACAAATAGATAAAGCAAAAATTAATAAATTTGATAATATCCAACTTGATTATGATAAAAATCAGTATAATGGAAGATGTTGACGCATAACCAAGACGATTTCATAGTTCATCACATTTTTTCATATTTTATAAAGTAAGTAACATAAGTAAGCAATTGTCTTGTATGTAAGATCATGTTACAAAGTTCAACAACAAAGTTTAAGTGATCATTATGACTACCCATTAAGAGTGGAAATATTATGAGATTTTCAGATCTCAGTTCTGAGCAATTTTCGTACAAATTGTAAATCTGAAAGAATAGTACTAAGTAGTGTGTAGCCCTTTAGTGACAATTTCATTTTAATTGAATGAATGCATGATTGTTATTGTGGGTGGAGTGGAATAACAAAAAATAACAACAAATAATAAATGACATCGACTGGCACATAGTACATAGATTGATAAAGAGCGACTGATGAAAGAAACTTCTCACGTTCACTTTGGAACAGAAAATTCCTTGAAGCAATCATTCTCTCATTTATACATACAGTCAGTTAGTCAGTTAGTCAGTCAATCAGTCATTCATTCATGTATTCATTTGATTACTTTTACTTAGCTCATCATGATCATTCAAATAAGTAATAATAATGTTGTTGTTACTGTTAATGATGCACATTTCACTCAATTCAACTCAATTCCACGCAACTCGAGTCGAGTTGAGTTAAGTTGAGTTGGCTTGGCTTGCTTTATGCATAAATTAATAAGGCGGAAATTTTAATCTAAACTTAAACCACACACACAGAGATACAATACACACATAGATAGATATACATTTACACTGAACGAAATTTAATACTTTTAGGTATTTTATTTCAAACTTTATTATAACGAGAAATAAAAAGTACAATAATACAATTTCGCAATCAAAAACAGTTGTCTATCTTATGAGCTTATGGTTATTAGATCCCGGTTTCGTATTGTGGGCTTCAGTCATAATTAGTCTTTGTCTACATATTTATTACAAAACTGTTTCATTTTCATTTTTTCTATGGTATATTTATTCAGTTGCAAAAATCTGACATATGAAAACTTTTAAAAATGATTAAAAAAGAAATATATACGCGTACTACTAACTAGTATGCATCAAAGTGCCAGTTACTCATCTCAGTGAGTGACTTGATCAAAACATATTTCGAAAGCATAAATTATGCAAAGAAACAATTATATAATTTCGTTTCTATTCAGCTTACGATCATAATGTTGTATCTAGTATCTAGATGTTAGCATATAAAATACGAGCAAGAGATATGCATTTAAAGCACAACATAGGCGACTTGTATGAAACTTGTTTGGTGTATTAACCAAGTTTATAAGACATATACATTTTGTTTTTGGTTAAATTTACTTGAATTGTATATTTTCTGGCGTGCTTGCTTAATGTTAATTAATTTTATTCCAATTGGCAATTATTTACCTTCTTTTTTGTATTCCTAATTGGTCTTCCAATACCATTTAATTGCAGAGTTGTTTGGTTTTATACTTTTAGCCTTCTATAAGCCATAAAAAGAAATGAACCAAAAACAAAATCAGCATGCTCTTTATTGGATTTATTTTGTTCAATTAACTGGAAAATCTTCTTTCGCTCATGATGTAATCGCGAATAGCGAAAATGTGTGTCAACATCTCTTTTGTGGATTTTGTTTTTCCCCAATTTTCATCATATACAGACAGTATTAAAAAATCATCATGACATCGTGACATAATTTTCACCATTTTGGCTTTTTAACACATTCAAGTGGCAAAGAAAAACGAAATAACTCAAAAAAAGAAAAACATTCAAATGGAATTGAATGTAAACAACTGTTACGCAGGCTTAACCGGATTTAAGTGCGAGTAAAAGCAACAGCAACGCCGACAACGCGACAACATCAAAAACAACAAACCAAAAATGAATTTGTTTATTTGTGCACAGTCTTTTTTATTTGGGTGTTGGTTTTTTTCACTTCTTCCTATATTGATTCCTGTGCAAGTATGATTTTGGTTTAAAAATTCAAGCATATTACGTATACGACATGATTTTACTGAAAATGAAAATTTGTTGCTTTTTTTTAATTGATATTGTGGTTTCACCTAAATGATGGAGAATAAATAAGGAAAGTTTTATCAGTTTAGATGAGTCAAGTGATGTTAGTGAAAATAATGGAAGAAAATGCTTTCATGGGTTTTTCATTGGTCACTCATTTATGACATGTGTTCTTAATACCTTTAATTTGATGTATTATGATTGCTTCATACTATTGTATTCTTAGTTATAAGAAATTATGCAGTTTCTAATTGAATTCTGATTCTAATAGCAAATTGTGCAGGGAAAGTGTTATTAGCTTAATTCTTTTGCAGATAGAATATTGGCTGTTGAGGTTCAGTAAACTGAAGCAAGATTCATCAAATGGTTCGCTCTAAAATATTTAAATGATTCCATGTCTTAGGATCTTTACATGACATTATTAAATCTTTTAGGGCACCTTTAATCTAGTATATAAAAATCAATGTTTGTTTGTTTGTATGTTATGCGCTCACATACCATTCATGCGATTACAATGAAAATTTGTGAATATGTGTGATTAGTTCCATGCTGAAACATACCCGATATGTGGTGCTGTTGTCGTGAAATTGGTGAATCTGGTAACACTATCGTGAGTTTTATTTGTTAACTTGATAATTTTTTACGATTTTCGAAGTGGATTAACTTGGCAAGACTTCATTCAGCTTTTAGTGATAAAGCAGCACATAGGACTACCGTATATCGCTTGTTTATGGATATCAATCGTGGACGCTCTTCGCTGCAGGACGAAATTCGTGAAGGTCGGCCAAAAATAGCTATTACGGCCGAATACATCGATGCTGTGCATAAACTAATAATGGAAGATCGGCATGTGACATATAGTGAGATTGAAGCAACTGACATACAATATGCATTGAACTCTGAGCTGTGAGAAAGCTAGTTTCGCGTTGGACCCCACACAATTTGACAATCGTTCGAGAAAAGGCTCGCGTTGATTGAACCAAAAATAATTTTATTGAAGATTGTAACAGGTGACGAATCATAGATCTACGCGTATAAACTGCAAAGTAAATCGATCGAATGGGTGTTCCAAGAGGATGAAAATCCAACGAAAGTTGGTCGCGCAAGAAGCAATTTCAAGCAGTGCTGCAAGTGAAACGTAAAATGGTCAATTCCGAGAGGTTCACTAACATTTGCCAGAAGTTTTTGGTGAAATGAGGAAAACACACGGTCGACGTCAGATCATTCTTCATCATGACAATGCGAGTTCTCAAACTTCGGCTCAAAGTATTTGAAGGCACAACACTTTGAATTGATCCGGCGTACACTCTCGATTTATCACCGAATTATTTCTTTTTCTTCCCAACAGTGGAGAACAAATTACGTGGTCAACGATTTTCGAAACCAATAGAAACGGTTGATGCATTCAAAAAGCATGTTTTGGATTTACCTCAATCGGAGTGGAAGAATTGTTTCGAAAATTGGATTAAGCGTATGCAAAACAGTATTGATCTTCATGAAGAATACTTTGAAAAACAAATAAAGCTATTTTTAAATCCAAAAGTGCGTATTTCCTTCCCATTGCAAAACTGTTGTAGTGTCTTACGTAATACGCCAATCTATCATCATATATACTTCTCAGACAGGGGAATTTTTATTATTGCATTTACTATATTAAATTATATCAACTCTTTGCTGGTATCCCAATGGGCCATACTCTTTTTTGTGCCTCAGTGAGCTTCTTGTCTGAGGGCTGCCACCAGCAAAAAGTTGACACGGCACCCCCTTAGTCCGATGCGGAGAACCATTTGGATTCCGAAATGAGCCTAGCTATGTTCCTGATTGGTAGGAATGATAGTTCGGTTAAGCTGGAGAGAAACCCAGTGCCTAGGTGGGTCCATCTTCTTCTGGCGAGGGATGGACACTGGCACATGAGGTGAAGCACAGTCTCCTCTTCCTCTTCCGAGGCGCAGCTGCTGCTCGTAGTGAGGAAGCCCAAGTCTGTGAGCATGTTTGCCTATGACGCAAAGGCCTGTTAATACATTTATAGTCTTGCTTATTGAGGTTGTGCCGAGATTTAGCAGTCCTCGACAAGCTTGGATGTAGTGTATACACCCGAAACGGACTTTATTGCCGCTTGGCTATCTGTGTAGATAATAATATGTGACCTCGGAGTGTAGTTGTCTAGAAGCCAACGGGAGGCCATTAGTATGAAAGATACTACAGTGGTCAGATAAGCGAAAGCTGAGCTTTAAGTTTGGGTTGTGTTCCAGCTGGGAATGTGAGTCGAGAACTTCCGGTTAAAGTAAGTGAGGGACATACATAGTCAACTGTCTCAGGGACAGATGGACCGCGTTCCAAAATGCTTGCATGGCTCCGTATATGACTAGTTTAGCAAGTTATGGTACTTAGTCTAATTGCTGAAAATTTGGGACATGTAGCTGGACTTTTAATTAGTGCTTTTCAATCTTACAACACCATTCACTTTGCATACAAAAATTAACATAATTTCCATCGTTCTGCATTCTTATTTACACTTAAAGGAAGTCAATCTTATCTAACAATACCAAAAAGTAAAAGCAATATCAGCAAAAACAAACAAATTGTTTACAATATTGAAAGAGCAACGACAAGTAAAAAAAATTACAATTCAGAGGAGGTAGAAAATGAACAAAAAAAAAAATAGATTGAATCAACTGGAAATTGAAACACGAATCAGTAAAGCGACAGTTTTACAATTTATGGCAAATAGTATGCGCCTATAACATTGTAATTGAGCGATCGAATCGGGATCGTATAGTACGAGTATCGTATCGTGTCGTCTAATATCAAATTGAACTGCTACTACGAGTCAGGCGAATATGACTTCCTGGTTGCAATATTTGTATGTAATTTTTGAACAGAAAAAAATAAAATGGAGCAGGTTTTTTTCATTTGTAGTGTGACAACATTTGTTACTAACCACAACAGGCAACACTAAAAAATAAATAATAAAAAAAAAATAACTGAAATAAAAAAATTTGTAAAATGAAAGCGTCAAACTAGACCAACTTAGCACTGAAGGCTGAATTCATTTGACTTGGTTTACTTTGGTTAGTTAAGTTTTTGTCTATATAGTACAGGATGCCGACGGTGATAATGATGATAATGATGCCGATGATGATGATGCAAGCTTTAGAGTATACAAGTTTTGTTTTGCCTGCCCCCAAAAACCACTTCAATGACGTTAAATGCCTTGTCATGTCCAAAATGTGTTACAAATGTGTTTTGTGTGGTTCAATAAACTTATAATTTATCATTGTGCTGTTGGTTTAGTTGATATTCTCACCTTTTCTTCAATTCTTTCACGCATTGTGGTCTTGTAACTAGTACAACGTGGCGGAAAATCCATACACCAATCGGATGTACGTAAACGTACTGGTTCCATTATGGGTATTTTAATAATTTCAGTATAATTCTCATTACGTGTACATATATGTTTTCCCATTAGTTGCTGTTGTTGACTTATATTTTTAGTCTGTTCAAAATTTAATGGTATGGCAACATTTTGATTTATTTGAGTTTTATCATTTGTAGTGATTGATGTTAAATCTGTGTTAATTCGTAAATTTGACTGTTGCACTTGAGCATGGCAGCATAGTAGAGTTGTACTTATTATGACAGTTAGAAGAAAATACATTTTTCTAGAAAATTTCAAGAAATTTGAACACTGATCCCTAAATAAATATTCTCACTAATGATAATGATACTAATGATACTTTTTTGTTAATCAAATCGTTGAGTTCTTCTTTTGGATATTATTTTGTCTCATTTCGTTTTGTCATTCATTTAATAAGTCATTCATTCATTCATACAATTGGTATGTAAAAAAAACACCAGTTTATACTTCACTTCTTTTTTTTAAATATATATTTTTGTATGTTTTTGTATACTTTTCGATATTTTTTTTATTTTTTAATTATTTTCACAAAATTTGTTTTATTTTTTCATTTCCATTAAGATTTCATGACCATGAATACTTTGCAAAGTTGATAGATTTTGATTGTAATTTAACCTTGAATATTTCTTTACGAAAAAAGAGTGCTTAGTTTTGTTTTATGATAAGATTCTCTAATAATTGAATATTTTAATGGATTGACATTATGGTTTTCATTTCTTTTCACTTTCATTCAATGATAATTATAAGTTTCTTAATCAATTATCAATTATTTTTGATTGACAATATTTTATTTATCACTTATTCTATGCAAAACACTTTCACTTTTTTAATCATTTTTATTTTCATTTACACAATAGAACTTTTCTATTTACAATAAATATTATATTGTAGTAAATATATTAGTTTAACTTTTCAATTTTATTCCGTTCAATGCGTGTTAACCGCAATCATGTCGCTTTCCTACTGTTGTCTGGCATTTGGGTGTCGTCCACAATTGTAATTCACTTCACTGATTTCATTCACTTACGCAGCGCACTCACTTCGCACAACTCAGAACACAGAACACAGTGAAACTAATAGAATTGGGCGACAGAAATTCATAAATACAAAAAAAAAAAAAAAAACATAAAAAAATACAATAAAATTGCAAGTAAAATGGAATGAAATGAAATAGAATTCTAGAATAAATATTGCGTAGCATGTGAGTAAACTTCACATTTTCTGTTTACTCACTTGTACGCTCAATTCAATAATCAACACACACACACACACACACACACATATGTTTACACCGTCGATTGTTGCCCCTTAAAAAAACATAATCACTGCACTGCATATTCTGTTCTGTTTATTTATTGCAATGCAATTGCAATTGTGGTGGGGGGAATCACTTAATAAAAACATTAACAACAACAACCAGAAAAAAATAACTCATATGTTGATGATTACACTTAATTGAAATGTTGATGATGTCCTTAACGTTTTGAATATTTACTTGCTTGTTTACTTGCATCAAATAAGATACAATATGTACATACATGTATTGTAGATACATTATTATAAATACACGTACACATGTATGTGCATATTGTTATTGTTCTTCTCGTTAATGTCATTTAGTGTCTGTTGTTTTATATTTTGTTTTTTGTTTTTTTTTATAGGAATATGTGCTTTTTGTGTGCTTGGCATCAGATTAATTTGTATAATAAAAAGAATAATATTGTAATTTGATTTTTGCCGACGAAATGTGGGAGAATGCATATATTTACAATAAATTAATCAAGATTATTGTTATAACTACTGCTTAATATGGAATTTTCATATTACAGTTGATTTTCAAAAAATTATAGACTATGCAAAATTGAAGGCATCCGAAGGTTTTTATTTAAAAATATTGGCTCACAATTGTTGAATGGTCTACCAACTAAAGCAGTGGCTTTTGCATATTGTAATGCAGAACTTCTTTACATTTGGATCAATTTTGCAACTGAAATACGTTACTGTCTTAACCAAGTTCTTGCGGCGAAAGACCTAGACAACTTGCTTTGCACTGGGTCTCCAATAATTTTGTTTCAAAAGAGTTAATAATGAAATACTCAACTACATTTAAAGCTTATAACATACTTCTGGGCATTCATCAACATTTTATGACATTAAATATAAAATATTGTTGCATACATATAGGGGCATTTCAGATTATTAATATGTATATGGTAAACCGTATTTTCTTAAGCAAAATTCGTTAAATTTGTTAACTATGTTTGAGTTTCACCTAAGCCTCCTTGGGTTGTATCGTACATTGCTCAATTTTGAACACATCTCTTCATCGCCTCTCAAAATCATTAACTTCAAATTCAACACATCTTTCTTCTTTCGCCGTTGTGAATAAACGCGTTTCCACGATACTACAAGGATTACTACTTCACTACTATTCCGTTCTAGCAGCTGCAGCCGCTGACACTGCAGAAAAGGAAGCAAGATCCGCTCCTTGTCAAGACAGTTATTACCGGCGTCATCAGTATTCAAATTTTTAATATTGCGTGACATGGAACAAAACAAATTGCATGCATATTTTTATTAGTACCTACAATATATAAAATTCTAACAAAACTCCAATTCATTTTCTGTTTCTTGTTATCGTCGAATATGTTCTACTTTGCTTACAGCATAAGAACTTACCAACTTCTCTTGAAGTGTGCGAGCTCAGAGGTTCTCTTTGGATCATAGCAAAGCCAGAGTGTCCTAGCAACAGCGCAGCCAGACTCATTCGCTCACTTTCAGACTACTAGATCCCTTGTTTTCGCTTCCAGCCCTGAGAGTAATTCCTGTAATGGTAGTTGAGGGGAACCCGGAGAGCATCCAATACCTCCTCTGCTCTTCTTGGTAGAAGAACCCGTTTTCTCGGGAAACCGTTCTTCGAAGAGCTGGGTAGTTTGGCAAAATGTCCTTTGGGGGACCTGGCTCTGTTCGTGGACCCCTCAGGTTGGCTTTAGAGGAGGAGGTTGATCTCTGGGACCGACTTTGGATTGTAATGGACAACACAAATACCCTTTTACTTTTTATCAGGCATCAAAATGGGCCTTAACGCTCCTGGGTGAACTCACGAGCAAATGCGAGCAGCATGCATTACCTAAATCTAGCTAGAATTCTACAAGTATATACATGAGTAGCGGGCGACTGAGCTTTGCTCCGGTTTCTTATTATTTTGGAAAATATATGTACATATTTACGAATCTTATTTATATTACAGATTATCTAACCTAACATTTCGAAAGAGCGAATTTTTTTAAATCGGTTTAAAAACTTTGGCAGCGTTTTGCACTTCAACTGTTCCCAAAATAATGCTTAGTGCAGAGTTGTCATTATTTTGGTTTAATTTTCTTTTCTTTTTCCTGTTTTATTTTCTTTTTTTAAGTATGTGAAAACTCTTTCTCTCTCTCTTGCATATCTTGATTTGGATTTTCCGATTTTTTAAGCGCCCAAGACACGGTGCTGCAGGCATGATCAAGCATAATAAAGTGTCATCATAGTGTTAGCGTGTGACTCACATCCGATGATTTACGGAATATCCAAATTGTTTTGATATGTCGTCCATCGTGAGTGCTCTCAGTTCTCTCCTTGAGTCTCTCACTTTACTCTCGTGTGCAAGCTATCGCAATTACGCTTGCACAAGGTAAGTATGTATGAAAGAGACAAATAAAGGCATGTGCTCACATTTTCGAAATACTTAAAGTGAGCAGACGTGAGCGCTAGTAGGAAATATTTTCTAAGTGAATAATTGAAACTGCACGCACGACGCACCTTCAATCACTTCAACTCAAACATTGACAAATGCTTGATCATGCATGCAGCACCGTGTCTTGGGCGCTTAACTTACTTTCGCTTACTTTCGGGTTTTCCGAATTAATTTTTTTCTTACACTACCACACAACAAAAATTAAGCCAAATCGGCAGAGTTGTTTCCGATATTCATACATCTATACAAATATTATAAAATGGATATTCTTCGAAACTACTAATCCGATTTGGAAATTCTTTCACCAGTAGAATGCTACGTTGTCACTGAATGTCACACCATGATTTTTAGTATTAACTGAAATATCCGAGCCAGGTGCCCAAAACCGTTCGGTTGGATGCAACCCGTGTGTGGCCGGGTCGAGTACGCTAGTAATTAATATTTTTACAAGAATTACTCCTTTTAATATTTGAGATAACCAATTTTTTATATAATATATTTGAAAATAAATAAAATAACTATCTTTACCTTGGAAAAATATCTTCCAATGACTAAATTATTCTTTCTTTTTTGCCATACGATTGCCATATATTTTCCAAAGATTTTCAGATTCAATTTTTATATTAATTTCATCATATTTAAATATCCTCATAACTAGGCAACACAATATCAACTTCTATGCAATTGAAACACCATGAGAACTTAAAAGTATGCTACTCTTTCAAGAATTATAAATTCAATATATGCGCCATATCTCAATTCCCTTATACATATGTACATATGTAATTTCATATTGTTTTTATCTTTTTTTTTTCATTTTAAGTGAGATTGAGTCAACAGATCAAAGATCTTATTGTTTATTAAATTTGTGACATGTATGATGAAATCACTTACAACATTAACTTTAATAACAAAGCGACTGTTATGTAATAAATGATAATAACAATAAACATACTTAGTTATGTGTGCTCTGATCAATGGAATTTTCTTGAGTAGACATGTGAGCATGTGTGATAATCTTATTTAGTTAACAAGAACAAATCAAATTATAAAGTAAAAATCTCCACTCTTTAACTACTCACATTGTTTCAATTGAATATTTTGTAAATGAAGACAACAACAAACATAATAATAATAAAAATATACTATTATAAACAAACAAACAAACAAATTGTGCGTACATGTGACATTTGTGTAGCCGCAATAACCCGCATATTTTGTGACTGTGTCTGCAAGAGTTTTTTGTAAAATGCCCTTACGTCCCACTCAATAGAAGTCCATAGACTTACTCACTCACTCAGTTCAATTCAAGATTTACATAACAGGTTTCTATTAACAAAAAAATCCAAAAATATATAAATGTTTTAGTCAATTAATTTTGTATGTCGAGTGCATTTTTAGGGTGCCGCTTTATTATTTTTTTTTTTTTTGCCTTGGCATTGATTCAAGTTCAATTGCAAAATACAAAGATATTTTTCATTCTAACGGAAATGAATTTGACAAATTGGCAATTGATTAACAAACAAATGATTTAAATTTAATTTATTACAAAAATTAATTATGCATTAATGAATTAACACTTTATGCAGCAATACAAAGGATATTGTGAATGCAATTAGTAATGCTGAAGTGTCCTTATATGTTCCAATATTATAGAATCCTCCATAGACTTGTAGATTAGCAGTTTCAATACTGCGTTTACAATAGTCACCATCATAGTTCCAACCAACATATTCATTGGTACGTAAATGCTCCTGGCGGAGCCATTCTTCGAGTGGTTGAAAGTATTCACGTAAGGCGCTGCCATCTAGACGACCTTCACCCAATGTCTCTTCCAGAACTTCTTGCCAAGGCTGTGAAGCACCTTTAGCCATAATTTGTCTATTACGAAAAACAATGTTAGTTTCAATATTTTAACAAAAATCAATTCACTTTTACTTCAAGAGATTGCCAGCTGCTGGCTGTCTATAGATATCGCATTTGTGTAATGGTTTACGTGGATCATCGGGCACATATTGACCAGCAGCACGACACATGCCCCGATAAATCTGAAACTGTAGCACTGTTGAAAAAAAGTATCTAAAATGAAAAGATTAATAATAATAATAAATTAATATGTATATTAATTTAAACTAGTTTATGAAAATGATTCGATCGATTGATATTTTTGGCAACAAAAGAACAAATGATGTTTAACGAACAAACAAGTTTTGCTACTTGCGGCAATTCTTTGGAAATTTTCAACTTTAACGTTGTAGATTAACAGGAACTAGTTCCCGAAAGATGCTAGATACTAAAAATAGATAAATACACAAATAAATTAAATGAAGCAAAACTACGTAAGACAAGACAAGACCGGGCAATGACTAGACCTTTTTTTTTTTCTTAAGACAGCAAACTACAAGAAATACATACTACATAATATTAATAAATTCCCAATAGAGAAGGGGCAATGCCATCAGACATGAAATTAATAAGTCATTTTAATTTTGATTTATTTAAATTTATTATTAGTAATTTTTTTTCTTTTTGGTTTGTGGTTTCAGTTGAATAATTATAAAATATCTTTCTCCTTCTTTTTGAATTTCATGAAATGACTTAAGACAAATTATTTTTTATTCTATTTTTCATGCTTTAAAAAATTACAAAAAAAAATTGAAATAAAAATCAACAGTCCTAAGACACGAACTTGTTGTAGCCTTCAATAGAACTATTTTTGTTTCTAAATGAAACATGAAAATTGTCTAGTAGTTGTGACAAACAAGAAAATCATGGCCAAAAGTGCTTGTGCCTTCTACTCTACTCTAGTCTACTCCACTGTTGGCCAATAAGTGAAAATGTACTTAATTAGATTGTGACTGTTTCAGCTTGAGTGCGCATATTTAAGACAAAAGATACTTTAATAGAAATAATGACAATAAAAATGTAATTGTAATAGAGTCTATGGTATCTCTATAGAGACAATGAACGACTGACTACATGATCATGGTTTTTCTTGTTAAAGATTTAAGATTTCATAAACTAATTTAGAATTGTCCAAATGACCTTGCTACACAGTCACTTACATAGTATGATATTTACTACATGGTTTATGCAATTGATGTTGTTTACTGAAAGGAATTCAATTGAACAAATCATCATCAAAAATATTTCAACACACTTAGTAGACACCTCTAGGTAAGTAGTATATTTTATACTTTCCTCATGCAAACTCAAATCGGAGTGCAAAAAATGTATATAAAACCATTAAACAAATTATAAGAAAAGAAGTTAACAACAAAACAAAAAGGCAACAATCATCATGTCTGGCTGCTGGTATTGCTTCATCCTCCACTCAATTCATATACTACACAGAGTCAATCATTGAATCACTCAATCTTTCGTTTAGAAATATTTTCCCATGGCACCATACTCGTACATACCACCACCATCATAAGATACAACAACAAATATAGTGTATGTGACTGAATAACAGGGATTAGAGAGCTATGCTGCAACAGGCAGCTGTTTCATGTCCAATTGATATAGCATTTTTAGTGCTTCAATCATGTACTCAATCACTCAGTCACTCAATCATTTATTTACTCATTCGCTCATTCATTCAAAACAGTAAGTCAGTCAGTTAGTCAGTCAGTCATTTAGTCAGTCAATCATTTGCAAGTTACACAGTTTGACATGGAGTTTGGCAACACTTTGAAGCATTTTTGATGCCAAAATGCCAACCCAAAAACTAAACCAACAATCGAATGAATGAGTGGACCAACAAACGAACGAATGAACAAACTAACGATCCAACGATCGAATGATCGAACAAACCGAAGCAACTTTGTCGGCAATTAGTCCAATTTTTACCGAGATTTGTGCTAAAATTAAATATTGCGAAAATTCTTCTTTCGACAACTCTCAGATAAACAACAAGAGCGACACCAAACAGCAAACAACACCAAGTAGTAGTAACAACATGTGTTTTTTATGTCGTTCAGTTTGCAGTATCTCTTATGTTTGTTGTCTTTCATACTACAATATAAATACCAAACATTGGATAACAACTTTTTCTTCTTCATTATTATACTACAAAGTAGTGTAGTTTTTCTTGTTGCTATTCGATAGTTTGCTTAGAAAAATGTACAACTGCAATTGAACTGAAAAATTCAAAAAATCTTTATATTTCAAGTGAAATAAAAAATTTTGGTATTCAAAGGCAATTAATATTATTATCATTTTGTTATTGTCTTTTTATATTATCATTATTATTATTATTATTATTGTACATAATTATTGTTACAGGCGTGTTTTTCATTTAATGGTTAATGAGTAGTTGTAGTAATTTCCATTAAATGCAAGATATGAGCATAAGAGAACACAAAAGAATTCACATAATTTTTAATTAATGATTAAATCAAAAGACTTAAGCGACAAACTTTGATTGAAAATACTTCAAATACCAATGGCATACTAGAAAGGAAAATTTAATAATGGACATGTTTTAGATCTATAAAAATACTTACAAAATATAAAGATTTCTAAGAAATCTAACAACAACAGGCGAGCTGCTGCTTTGGTTATAAATACCTCCAGGAGAAGGCTCCAGTGCCTCCACCCTGATGACCTTTGGGTACATGGACGCCAAAGGGGACGTAATTAAATCAGACATATATTTATTTAATATACTTTTTTGGCTTTTAGCCTCACGTTAATCTCTCGCCTTTATCACACAAATTTCCATTGATTTTTCGGATTATTTTTATCCATTAAATGTTAAAAAAGAAGAAAAAGAAATCTAACTAAAGTTTTTAAGAAGAAGATCAAAATCATCATTATCACTATCACTGTGATTTATTATTATTATGTATTTCATTTGATGAAAACAACACGCTTCACTTGCCTCACAATGATAATGATGACCGTCAATAAATAAAAAGTTCAAGGTCAATGAAGTTGGTCAGTTCAGATGAAGTTAATGAAAAACAACAACAACAAAAAAACCCAAAAATCACGACAACAATGTAATTTTGTAAAAAAGAAAAACGAAAGAAATAATAAAAAGTTCAGCAAAATAAACAACATAAACTGAACGAAGAGCCTACAAAATGGCATTCAAAGTTAAATCACAACTTGGTCACTCAAATACTAAATTGAGCACTGAGCCGAACCGAGCATTAAACATTGAACCACTTTCAACTGTCCGATTGACCGAACGACCAGCCAACCAACCGACCGTTCGCATGACCTCAACACAACAATTGCTGTACTGTGCATGTCTGCTTATACAAATACTTTTGTATATATGCAAGTATGTAGTATGAGTGAGTAATAATAACGTGACATTCATGCGACAAACAAATAAAAAGTGATACAAATATAGAATGGTATGAGCATTTAATGCATTTATTGACTAAGGCAATTTACAGAAACAAGAACAACATGAAGACATGAAGTTTCAGAAAATGAAAATGTCTGAATATTTAGATACTAGTTTTAACATCTATGCACATTTGTAAATAACAACAGAATCATTACATGTAAAATGTTGTCTTCACATATTTCAATCAAGATCATATAAAGAATAATGACAAAGGCAATGATTGCTGGCACTTGCTAGTAAGGTGTGTGTGTTTTGCAGTAGCAAGTCTTGAAGACAGATTATAAGTATATAAAATAAGAGGATTGAGGAACAAAAATGATTTGATATGTGTGATTGCCATTGCTGTTATTAAAAGTATCTACTGAAGAACCAAGCATATAAGGTTAGGTTAGGTGGCAGCCCTCAGAAGAGAGGCTGACTTAGGCACAAACAAAAAGAGAGTATGTCCCATTGTGATACCAACAAAGAGTTGATACGGCACCACTTAGTCCAATCCGAAGGACCATTTGGATTCAGAGATGAACCTCCTTGATTGGTAGGAATGATATTTCGGTTAAGCTGGAGAGAAACATAGAACCTAGGTGGTTCTGTGTTCTTCTGGCGAGCGATGGACACTGGCACATAAGATGAAGCACAGTCTCCTCCTCTTTTTCAGAGCCGCAACTACGGCAGAAATCGTAATGCGGAAGCCCAAGTCTACCAGCATGTTTGCCTATGACGCAGTGGCCCATTAGTACCTATGTTTATGGTTTTGTTTATTGAGGTTCTACCGAGATTAAGCAGCTGAAGGTTAGAATTCTATAATAAAAAAAAAAATTAACACTTTTGTGCACCGCCGAAGGCATTGATTGCTTAGCCAAAGATCCGGGCTTAGTCCAGAAAATAAATGTAGACTGTACAAAGCCATACTTAAGCCTGTTTGGACTTGCGGTGTCTAAATATGGGGAACAGCTGCAGAATCTAATATTAATAGGAAAATTACTTGCGCCAGAAGTTTAAAATGTCGTCTTTTTTTTCTCATTAAAATACACAATAATTAAGAAATATATTGGCCCTCACATTCTACATGCTATGTCCATCTACCAGGCTTGAAGATGGATGCCATTCCACAAGAAAGTTTCACCCTTCATGGAAATCCATTCACCAAGCCATTCTTCCACTACATCGAATGCTGTGAAATGCTGCTCAGCTAGTGCATATCCCATTGATCGCTCAGTTCGTGTGGAACCCATCATTTTCCAACCTTTTGTACATCAGGCGATTGGAAACAACTTTCTGAATGACAGACATTCAAGTACTCTGGCATCATTTTGTGTGTCTGTGTATCGTCTGCATCCAATAATCCTTGCAATTCGAAATCTTCCAACTATTATGGTCAAACTTTTATGGTTGATTTTCCCATTCATATTGAAATCACCACTTTTGAATAGTTGAAACCAGCACTCACAAGTATTAACGGTTGGAATAAGCTTGCCATAAGTTTTCACAAGAATTCGATGACCTTCCGATGCTTTTTTCTTTTGATTGAACAAGAAAATAAGCATGTGCTGCAAATTCTCTTTATTAGCATGAAATGTCGACATGTTTGCGACCGGAAAGAAGTATGATAATAACACTGAAACATGAATTGGATTTGTGCTCCATCTTTTGGAATTAAAACGACATTTTAAACTTCTACACCTCGTTATGTGAATATTCACAAACATCTCCTGATGCCAAATGTCAATGATGAGATAAGGAGACACAGCACAAGGCACAAAAGCCAACTAACGCCAACTGAAAATAATGTCTAAATATAGTATTAGTAAATTTAAGCTACTTAGTTCTTAAGTCAAACTGTTGACAAATACAAACATAATAAATAAAGACAATTAATAAAATCAATAATAACATTCAATGATTTTATAAGCAGATGAATTGATTTAGGTTATAAATTGACTTTTGTATGCTAGTGGAGACTTTTAGTGGTCAAAGTATGAGTCGATAAGTATGAGAAATCATCTGATAATAGAGACACATTTAATTTAAAAAATTTAAAAAACTAATAACAAAAAAGATGACCCAAAACCACAAAAAAAACATAATTCGTGGAATTGAAACTGAAGGCCTTTCCGCATATTGCATATAAAAATGATGTGAACAAATGAAATCAATGAAAACATGTGTGCTTTGTCATATGGATATGATTGATGATTAATTAAATATCAAGCGATTTATTTACACTACTCGTATTAACAAACTGAAACTTAAAGTGAGGTGTCATGATCATGTCTCCCCACAGTTCAGTTCTGACTGAGTTATGGTAATAATAACTCTACTTGAAGAACTATGTTAGTTACCTAATTTTTAAATTTTATTTAACTGTTAAAACACAATCATAGTATTAAACTTAAGATATTTTTAAAGAAATTAAATTTTTCATTTGTTTTTTTTCTTTTGATAATTATTTTTTTTTTTTTCATCTAAGAATCAGATCAAGTTCGATTGGTATACTAATTCAATACATAAAAACAAAAACTGCAACTGGTTAATGTTGTATTTATTCTTGTTGTTGTACAATATTATTAACTACTATTAGCGTTGATTTTGTAGTTATTACTATGTATAATAGTTGTCATTGTTGTTTTTGTTGTTGCTACAATATTATTATTGTCACATTTATTGATTTATGCGGTTATTTATGAACGGATCTTTACCTTTTTTAGAGCGCATTCAAAACTTAATCTCACTAAGTCAGGTTCGAGTTAATTTAACAATCAGCACACACAACAAAACACTCACAGAACAGCAAATCAAAATTGAAATTTAATGCTAATTAGTATAATTAATCAAATATGTTTTACAACAACAACATTATATGTATACATATATATCGTAGATATTGTAAATAGTAATATATTATAGTAGTAAAATGAAAGAGAAACCAGAGCAAAACGGATCTGGTAATTAATTAAATAATTAAACATGCTTTAGGAATATTATTTCAAAATCATTTGTTCAAAGTGTTTGCGAGTACAAAATAAACAACACTTTCAGAGCAAATTTTCAAAGATAGAAAAAAAAATAAAAAATATCTTATAAATGTTGTTGTTGCTGTAGTTGTTGTTCTTATTATTGATGTTATTGTTGTTGTTTGAAAAAATGCAATGGTGAAGGAAAACGACGAACGGCGACATCGTCATCAACAACAATAACAATAACAACAACAACACAAAAAGTATCTCGTCGTCGTCGTCATAGTCGTCAACATCAACATCGTTGTCTTCAGCGCAAATATTGTGCAACATTTTTAGATTCCAAGAGGGTAGACGACAAAGCAATGATGAAGGCGATGATGTTGACGACGACGACGACAACGCATATGGCCATTTGGCCATAGTCGCAATTGCTTGAAACCTGCATCCGCATGCAGCGCGTGTATGGCAAGTTTTCTAAAGCACAATTGCAACAATTATACACACAAGCACATACGCACACACACATACACTCACACAAATAGCTATATACAAAACAACTTTGACCAAAACTAAATCATTTAGTGCATTAAAACAAAAAGCAAAAAGTTGTTGCTTGTTGCATGAAATAAGTAAGGCAAACCAAGTCAAGTCAAGCCGAGCTGAGCTGAGCCAAGTCAAGTCAACACGGTTCACTTAAGTTAAGTTTAACTCAGCTTAGACCAAATCATGTTAGTTTGAATTGAATTCATTTCAATTGAAATCGCACCAAAATTGCCATAAGCAAGCAACTTAAACAAAACACGTTAGCAATCTTTAGTAGCATTTTTTGTTTTTTGTCGTAGTATTTGCCTTTTGTTTTACTATATGGTTGCATTATGATAAACGTAAGCCGGATGAACATAATTGGAATATATTTTAGTAAAATAATTAGATTTAAAAATTATTGAATACCTTAATAAAAGATTGAGAATTTAGATAGAACTCAAGAACAAAAAGAGGAATTAGTGTGCCATGATGGAGATAAAGCAAATTTTTCTGTAGATTTCTAATTTCTTATTAAGAAATGTGTTGGCTTTCGCTCAATAGGACCCTCAACTATATACTATAGAAAGTAATGTATTTTAGTTCAAATTCATCAACAGTCAGATAGAAACCAAATTGTGAAATTTGACTCAAAAATATGATGTTTTCCTATATGATACTGAATTTGCAGAACTAATCCAAACACACAGAAAATGCAGTCAAATCAATTAGTTTTTTGATATTCATATAAATATTGATGAAGAGAAGATAAACTTCAAACAAGAAAGCAATGTAGTTTCAACAGTTACCAAATACTGTAGAAGTTAGGCTGGCTCCTCCGGCTTTCAAGCAAGCTGTCACTAGCCAAATAAAGAATCATTTACCTACAAACAGTGACAAAAATTGTTGAGTCCAAGAGCTTTTTCTTGACTTATTTCAAAGCGAAGAAACGATAAATTCTAATTATAATGCAATGAGCGGGCACTACCACACAACCACTAATGAACTATAAAATGAGTTCATTAAAACCACGTCGCCGAATGCACCCATAGTAGACTGTTTCAGCGAAAACGATCGATCACAGATCACATCACGTCGGGATCAACAAATATTGAGTCTAAGAGCTTTTTCTTGCACTCCATTTCAAATCTGGAGCACCACGGCCACCTCCAACATGTCCATAGTGCAGCCATGCCCAAGCAAGGCACTCAGAAGAATCACTGGCGCCCCGTGGTTTGTCAGAAACACCACGATGCACAAAGAATTAAACATAACAGCTTTATAGCAGCCGACACCTAACCAAGATCCAGACCCACCCTTACCCATTAGCTTCTTATTTTATAATTATAATTTTATAATATATTATCACATAAGGATAATTTCTAAAAGAAAGAGTCATGCTGAACAACTTCTCTAAACTTTATAATAAATTAAATTAAGAAAAAAATTATTAAATATTATAATTATGAAGGTCAAACATAGTTTTTAATTTAATTTAATTTAATTTTCCTGTTCAATCAAAAGAAAAAAGCATCGGGTAGTCATCGAACTCTTGTGGAAACTTACGGCGAGCGTATTCCAGTCGCCAAGACTTGTGAGCGCTGGTTCAACGAATCAAAAGTAGTGATTTCAATATGAATGACAAAGAACGCGAAATCACCAAAAAAGTTCAAAGTTAAATTCGACATTGCAAGGATTAGACGATACACAGACATAAAAAATAATGGCAGAGCAATTGAATGTCACTCAGAAAATCGTTTCCTGCTTGGGAAAGATACGAAAAGTTGGAAAATGGGTTCCAAACGAACTGAGCGTACGACAGATGGGAAAACGAAAAACTGTGTGCGAAATGCTGCTTTAACGCCACAAATGAAAGGAATTTTTGCATCGGATTGTGAATCCTAAACGCAAAATATCATTGGTAACACCAGTATCATCAACATCGAGTGCAATTTGCTTCGGGAAGAAGTTAATACCAATCGCCACCTGCACCAAATGATTAATGTGAACCATGCGTTTATCAAACAAAAAAGGCCAAACTGGACTAGAAGACACGGCAAAGTCATTTTGCATCATGACAATGCTCCTGCACATTTGGCCAATCTGGTCAAATACACCATTTCCGCTCTTGTTTGGGATCTTTTACCACGCCCGCCCTATTCATCAGACTTGATTCCTTCAGATTACCATGTTTTATGGTAGTTAGATAGATTTAAAGCAAATTGTCTTAGAAACAAAAAATTTGCAATTAAAATGTAATCTTTCTTAGTTCAACACTTACTTTTCTGTAGTACGAATTGAATCTTGGTAGTGTTTTAGATCAGTTTTGCTAAATTCAAATACTGAAGAGACCATAAATCTCAACAAATGTGGATAAGCAAATTATAAAGTTAATAAATAGACAAGGCGCTGCAGTCGAAATAATCCAATAATAATCTTAAGTCTCGTGTGTATTAAAATGATATATTGTACTAGTTCTTGTCTGTTATGTTAATTTAAAATAATGCTACGAAAAACGTAATTCTGACAAGGAGATGACAATGACAAAATATCAAATAAAGAATGTCTGGATTATATTTTTCAAAATTCTATTATTGCAAAATAGAATAATCTCTTTGTTGTATTTATGTATCTAAAAATGAATCATGGAACTTAGAAATTCTCAATTTCATCACCTAACTAGAGTTTCTGGTTAATCCTGTTCATATTCTTAGTTCCAAATTTATCATTCTTCTTTTGAAATCAAACAATTTGCATTAGAATAATATTGTATTGAATAATTTCAAACAATTCTATGAACAAATTTATTTATTTATAAGCAAAGAAAAAAAAGAAAAAAGGAAATAATTTTTATTTGTTTTACGGTTTTAAATAAAATTATAGAAAAATCCAATTTAGAACAAGAATAAATATTATTAAGTATTATTATTATTGTTGTTATAAAAAAAGAACAAAAAGAATTAAATTTGCATTTGCAAAAAAATAAATCAATAAACATTAATGAAAAAAAAAACATAAGTAGAAAACGAGAAACAAATGCAAATTCGATTTCACCGACATGTTGATACTGTTCAAATTAAAACAGATATATTCTGATAATACTGTAGTAGTGTTGCTAACAAAACATGGGAACTCGTAATATGTTTTACTTGTCTGATATTGTAGGCCAAATTTGTGTGGCGTGGAGCGCGACTTGGACCTATTTACCTGTAAATGAGCCTTTTGTTGATCAAAGAATGTTTACTGATAAGACTAAGAAAGCTTAAGGACAATAATGGCATAACAAAAAAACTTTCCTTTCAACAAAATCACAATTTTGTGCCTGAGTTTCTAGAGATGGAAATTTAAAAACAACTATTGTGCTTTCCAGCTTCTTTTAATCGGGGAACTCGGAACCATATAACCTACTTTGTATTTGGATAATTCAATACCAAAACCCAACAAACAAAAGGACGAACAAATTGGGTTTTTATTTTGCAATGCTGCTCATCTTCATATTTACTTAATAAAAATCAGACATAGGATATAGTATCATCTTTAGTGCATTGCAAACAACACAACAGAATGATAATATCATTCACAATATGTGTGAAACACACTTATAATAACATCGGTTTGATCAAATAAATGAATGAACGACAATCTCAAAGCAAAAAATCATGTGAGAATGCATAATCTGACAGATGGATAAAGAGTGCAACACAAAAGCATAATATTCTAATAACAACAAATTCAATTTAAATTGGCAAACAATTGTGTGAACAAAAATAGTGTAGTATCTCATGCAATAAGAAAGATTTCAATTTCAGCAACTATGAATACGACTAATAAAGTCAAGCAAGAAAAATCTACAATAGCACATAGACATCCAAACCAAAAACAAACAGTTGCTTATGTACATAGTACTTGATGTGTAAATATACATATCTACAACTAAAGTATATATGTTAGTCATTGTGCCTCTTGTCGATATCATGTAATAAGTAATAATTTCATTAGATAATTTTTTCTTTCTACATGTACAATGTGGCGGCAACTTACTTCTCATATGACTTTTGTATATGAATGAATAAGATCAGATTGCAAACTATTGCTTGCTAGAGCTCACAGTAAACTAATATCTCTAGATAAATAGATGGAGAGAGAGAGAGAGAGAGAGAGAGTAAGTGAAGTGAATGAGTTTAGTGTTTTAGGCTGCAACAATAATAATAACAAACAATTGGCAATAAATCATGCGGCCAACAAAATGTTGAATGCAGCCACAACACAAACGACATCAGTAACAAACAACAGCAATAGCAACATTAGAAGCAGCCACAACATCGACGACACCAGCAACAGCAGCAGCAACAACATTATTGTCGTTAATATTTTTAGTGAATTACGTCGCATCGGTTGACCACAATTTATAGCACACACTTACACATACGCACATATGTATGTATTATTTGAGAATTCGATACATAAGTATAACGGCGACAATTGCTGCAATAACCTGCGGCTGTTGCTGATGCTGCTGTAACAAAAGGCAACACAAGCGCCAGCAGCAGCAGCAAGAAGATAGGGTAACAAGCACAAAACAGTCAGCCGCACATGAAATGTTGCAACTTGCAACTGAACCAAGCCACCAACTAAACAAAACCAAAGACATCGTTGCTGAGTGCACTTTGACAGAATTGTAACGTTTGGCTTGACTTAGATATGTTGCACGAGGTGGGTCACAAAAGTATCCAATTTGTATTCATAACTGTGTGTCAGAATGTTTGAGTGACCATTGACTCTTCATCTCAACTCAATGCCTGCCATTCATCATCTTAGTAACGAGTTAAAAGTTGTGTAGATGTTTCTCCAACTATGATACAAGCAGATTCGATACTTCTGGCACACCACTCGTAGTTGCATACTGAATGCATGTTGTTGGGTCTATTGTTAATGCCTTCTCCCCTTATTCACTCTAATTTAAACACACTTGGTTGCATTTTTGAAAGTTTAGTAGGTGAACTAAAAATGGTCAAAGAGTTCTGCTTTCATTTTATGTAGTACGTATACCATAGGAGAGGAGATCAAATTTATGCACATTTTTAATAGTACGTTTTTCTGTCTTTTTTTTTTGGACCCTAAATCAAAAATGCCGGAAATTATTTGCGTCTGGATTTGATATAAAACAAAAAATGGTATTGTAAAATGAATTGTTTTTTAAAGTGATTTTTATAACATAAATACATTTGACAAATATTGTAATTGAAAACAATTTAAAATTAAATAAAGTAAGATTGAAATTGAAAATTGAAAACAATTTTTATCTTATTGACATCATAAAACATGGAATTTAAATGTTATTAAAATAAAGATCAAAATTTTTGTGTTATATGATGAAAATGATGAAACTTGGTCATAAAAAAACAAATCAGAATAACATAAATAAATTAATTGTTATATATTTTATGTATTTGTATCAAAAAACAAAAAAAACACCAAAAAAGTAAAAGTGAATCTAAAGCAATTAAACTTCTACTTCTTTTGACTATAAAAATCAAATAAAACTTCCTCATACTTTATCATACATATGTATGTTTATTTATACCCTTTAGTCATACTAGTAAAGTGGTTAATGGGTACATAAAGTTTGTGCAACTCTGAATTTATTAAGAGTTTAAATACAATTATAATTAGTTATAATCGAATTTAGAATGGAACTGATGACAGATGGAGAATTGAAACAAATCATTTACAAACTATATTATATGGAAAAAGTCCTTTACCCATTTCTTTAAAGTTCTTTCGATAGGAAACCAACTGTTGGTGCTATTTACGGAACATTATTTCATAAATAAATACATATTTGTTACAAATACTTGCTTAAATTGATATTTAAATTGGTATCCATATATTTTGCAAAACCCACTGATATGAAGAGTAGATAATTATTCACATTTTTCCTGTCCAACAGTTTTTTGGATCCTATTACTTTATTAAATTTAATGACTCGCAAGATATCAGTTTAATGAAACTGTACAGAGTATCCAATAGTTAAACTAAACCTACTAAAATACTATATGTGCTCTTGTTTTTATTTATTTCAAATTCCTTTTCATAGGAAATAACCGATTTAACATAAAACCTTGAGGAAGTTCATGTCATATAATTTTATTACCATGTAATCTGAGTAGTTTAATCATTTCGTCAATCGATTGCATTCTTCTTCATTATTTATTACCGCATACCATAGAAAAGAAAGTAAAATATCAAAGATATTTTATTATTATTATCAACATCATTTTGCAAGTCATGTTTACTACTCACAATAATGAAGTCATAAAGTGAAAAGCCTTTCCACAAATGTCATCATTATTTCGTTTTCCCCCCAATACAATATTATATACAATAATAACAAAGATTATGATACATTAATAATAGATGACAATCAATGTTATATGGGTTGTTAATTGAATGTTTATAAACAAAAGTATTAAATTATCGGAAGATTGTAATGTGATTGTGGTAAAGTTATTAAGAGACAATTAAAGGAGTCTTTAAAAGAGACTAAATTGGTTTAGAAAAACTTATATTAATGGGAATGATGATGATAATGAAATGAATGGTAATTAAGGTAATGTCAAACAAATTATTAATTTACATATGCCAGAAATTTATGATCAAAATTATTTGTCATTCAGGATAAAGTTGCATTATAATTAATATTCATTTTTGTATTGTTGTTTAATGCTACATATGTATATTGCGTATCTGCCACTTCCCTACCCGTGGAAGTGCGCATCGATTCTACTTATTCCTAAATCTGGTAAATCGGAAATGATTGTAGCGCCTTATAGACCTATAAACCTGCTACCCACATTCTCCAAGATATTCGAAAGGTACGGGATATCCAGGGAGCCATACCTTACCTCCAATTTGGCTTTAGGGCACATAATGGCAATCCAGATCAACTGCATCGTGTTGTTCAACACATTCTTACTGCGTTTGAGCTAAACCCATTTTGCTCTGCTGTCTTCTTGGATGTTAAGCAGGCCTTTGACAGGGTATGGATTGATGGTCTGCTTCACAAAATCAATAACCTCCTCCAAGCTGAAAGGTACATTTTATTAAAAATCTATGTGGACGAAACTTTCTTGTCAATGTGCACAACTCAAAGCCATCGAGAAGAAGTTTTAGAGCTGGCATGCCGCAAGCCAGTGTATTAGCTCTTCTTCTCTACTCGCTATATACAGAAAACTTTCCAACAATTGACTCAGATGAAGCCACCATCACTACATATGCGGACCAAGAGTTGTAACATTGGAATAATAAATAAAGAAAAATTGGCAAATTGTGTTTTTACATTGAGACGTGGACAAAGTCCAGTTGTCAACTTTGATTCCAGTATTATCCCGCATGTGGATCAAGTCCGTTACCTCGGACTGGCCCTGGACAAACACCTCACATGGCGAGCTTACATTAAAACCATCACCGCATGCTGTTATACAAGGTTGCGTAGGCTTGACTGGTTGTTACGTCCTTCCAGTAAATTGTCGCTCAACATTAAGAGGACAATTTAGAAGCAAGTATTCAAGTATGGGCTGCAACCAACAACATTCACCGAGTTCAAGCCTGTCAAAACAAGGCACTTCGACGTATATCTGAACCTCCTAGGTTTGTGCACAACACCATTTTGCAGAGAGACTTAAATATGCGCACGGTGCGCGACGTGGTCCTTTAAAATAGTAAAAGTCATCGGCAGAGACTGCAAAGTCATCCAAACTGCCTGGCGTTAGCGCTCACCTAAGGCGAGAGTTGACGCCGATTAAAGAGGCTACACCCTAACAACCTTCCAAACAGAAGGTCTAGTTAACTAAACACTATACTTCACGTCATTATTCCATAGAATCAAATAAATATTGTATGCTATTTTGCGACAATGTCATAATTGATTTAAAAAAAAAATAAAAGTAAATAAAATAAAATTTACAATTTATACGGCAATTTCCGAAAAATGACACTAGTGGTGAAGTCTTTCGGAAACTTTTCACCGTAGAAGTAACCAGGTTAAATCTCAATAACCTTCGCTTGTGTTGACTAAGACGGTTCATTTATTAAAGCAGGTTGGCTCCCAGGATACTGTTCGGTATTTCAGCTGAAGCAATCGCCATTCTAAATGCAGTGCAAATTGCGCAACAAACCAGAGGCAAATGTGTTATTTACACTGACAGCCTCTCAACGGGTGTTGCTATCGAAAACATTAGTAACCGGAACCATACGATTTGCCAAATACGAGACGCCTGTATCAACTCTCCATCCATTAAATTTTTCTGGGAATCTAGCCACAAAGGCATCTCTGGAAATGAAATGGCCGACATAGCAGCTAAGCTGGTATTGCAGTCACCGTCAGTAACCACAATCCCTTCCAACGAAACAGATATGCGAAGGACAATCATAGACAACTTGCAATCTCGTCAATATGAAGACTGGCTGGCTTTTCAACGCAGGTATAAAACCGTTAATCCACACCTGGAGAAACCTGTCTACTCGACAACTTTCTAAAAAAAAATGCACCATCTTCATACTGCTACGAATTGGGCATAGCGGCATCACCCACTCACATCTTCTAAATGTGGAAATGCACCCACCCTGCCACCTATGCGGTCAAGAAGATGTGACAACAATACATATTTTAGACAGTTGCACTCAACTACAAAATACAATAAATACCCTTTATATTGAAAACATATACTCCTTCCTGAGAACTTGTCACCTATTAGATTTAATATAACTATTTTATTTTAAGAAGAGTCGTAGGCCCTAGCAGCTAGTACTCTGAGTGTATAGTTATAGTATTATTATTTCTTTAAATGTATTATAATTAATTTTAATATAAATAAATAAATACAATTTATATTAAACTAAATAATTAAAAAAAATAAAGATCGTACGACTTTGACGCTTTGATCGTTAATCGGAATAAGTTAACTATACTCGTATTAAATATGAAGAAAAAACAAACATATTAATAAAATTTAATTAAAATTAATTTTCTATATCTTAAAGCTGCAGTGATAAACATAACTGAATTTTTCCATCCACCATTATACCACTTATTGTAATTAATATTTCCTTCTGATCTAAATAACAATTTTAAATGTCTATAACGAATTCTTTTTAAAATGGGGCATACTCAATTTGATTAAGGTTGCAAAGTGCACAATTCAATTGTATGTATCCATCAAAGTTACATTACTATTGTAATATCATAATTAAAACTCAAAGATGTGATTTTTGTTTGTATAAGGAATCAAAGGATCAATGATCTTCCTATTGATTATTGAAAAGGTCATACAAATGACGTACGAATACGTCAAATATCTGAGAATTTAGCATAATTCATAATTTAGTACATTAAAATATCAATACAATTAATTTAAAAATATTCCAAATTATCACATAACAAGTAATAATAATATTCGTTGCTTTATAATCCCCACAAGTCATCTGGACTTTCATTAAGTATTGCAAGATATGACGGGTCGACGGCCAAGCACCTTTTAATCTAGTCCAGAAAATGCAGTTAATTGTTGTTGATTGTTCTAATGAATTTGGTAGATTCCATTAGTGTAAAGCTAATTGATTTAGAACTTTTTAATTGAATCTTAAGTTCATTTACTTCACTTCACAAATTGAAATTAAACAAACAAAAAAAATAAAGAAATTAAAAAGCAATTAAAAATTATGATGTTTTATATATTTTATGGGACTACTGTTTATTGACAATTCTATATGCCTTCCAGTAACTGGTTCATACTGATTAAATCTTATCAATTCTACTAGCACGAGTATGTACATGTTTATGAGATTCTGGAACAAACAACTTTCTAAGGCGAAAGGCAATTAAATTGGGTTTTTTTCAATTAACCTGAAATTCCGTTGAACTTTTTTTTTTCCTTTCAATTTGATAAAAACAAAAATAAATAATCTACATTTACTTTTATTCGAAATTAGATTTGGCATTTGAGTTATGGCAGACGATGTGAGTGAAAAATTGAATTGATCCAAAAACTAGAAATTCAAATTAAATTTGAAAGGCAGAACGCAGAATGAAGAATGAAGAAATTCAATGATTATGAGATTTAAATGCAAATCAGAATCTAAGACGTCACATACTAGGATGATAGATACAAGATTGTTTCATATATTTTTTTTAATTTGTAAACGATTGACATTTAGATTTGCAATTGATATGAAATAGTATATAATTCTTTTAATTATTATTCTCATCATTTGAATTCATTAAAAAGTATTGTAATAGTAAAAAATCAATTTGATTTAAGAAAAATTGTGGTTCCAACACAAATACAACTACAAGTGCTAATACATTTAAACAAGCAAATGCTTTGAGGGAGGCTTCACTTGAGTTTGTATTAGTAAGCTTTGCTTGTATTAGTATCATTAAGCTGGGCTCATGAGTTTCCTCTGGCACTAATACTAAGATATACAACCAATACACTCTTGCCAAAGTTGAAAGCTTTCAATGAAGTCAATTGTTTTATGCCAAAGTTGCCGGGCCCTCTTCAGATCTTTAACTCACTCATTTATTCACTCTCTCTTTTTCATTGACTTTTGATTTTTTTTAATGAATTCAAAAGCTTTTGAGTAACTTTGCTCTTTTGCTGAGTTGCCGTTGTCAAAAACTGTTTGGGGCGTATAAAAGCGTGCCACTGACCACCGACAGCATCCAGTCAAAGGTTTGGAATCGTCTGTGATTCTACAATCCTTGAGTTTATTTGTTGAGGTGTGTGTGCGCTCATATTTATACAGTTTTTTTGTATAACAAAAAAAAGTTTTTTGAAAACACATAAAAATATATAAATAATTTTTCAAAATAAATACAATAGTTTTTCAAAAGATTTTTATATAGAAAATATTGAAATTTTAGTTTTTTAAAATCATTAAAATTAAAGAACTTCTAAAGTGTTTAAATTAAATTTAAAATTAATAAATAATTCGTAATCAAATTAAATAATAAAAAAAAATTAATTTATAATTCTACAGCTTCACATTGGGCACTCCTTATTGGAAAATACTTAACTTAACACAAACAAACAACAAGATGAAAGTATTCGTAAGTATTTTGTATAAAATAGATCATATACACATTTCATGGGAACAGTTTCAAAGTGATAAACACAACAAGTTTGGAGATTTCAAAGAAATCAAAATAAATAAAATTTGAAGTAACAACAACTGTATGAAATTAAAAAAATAATCAGAACAATTAAAGGGTTTCAAAAGATATTCAAATAAATTTTATTTATTAAAAAAAAGCTCTCATTATCAGCATCCTTTTCCTCACATGATTTTCTTATGAGATTTCTAACAAAAAAATCTTTATAAAAAATATTAAAAATATTGAAACATTCTTTCCTTTTTCTTTAGTAAAATCCAAATTCAATGTTATACTTTTTATATAAACAAATAAATTTATTGTGTAGATATAAAAAAAAAATGAATTAAAATATCAAAATCAAGTATTGGATAATTTACTCCAATTAACATAAGTGGAAACATCTAACAAATTTTAAATAGCAAAAACATATAGAAAATAATGGTTGTCAATGAGAATACATAATAATCATTCTACTTATTTAAATAATAATAAATGGAAAATATTTTCAATTTTCAAAAGTAAACAATCCAACAAACTATAATATAATAGTAATTGATTAATTCAAAACAAAATAATTAGTATTTCATAGCAACATTTCCCAAATATTTCCAATTTCACAAATTTAATCAATTATCAAAATAAATATTTTATTAAATATTTTCTTCACGTATCTATGAATGTAATTCATTAAAACTTTCCTTTGCTAAACATGATCTGCTTACTACTGATATACAGGCGAATAAGAATATTAGTGTGAGCTAATTTTATTTAAATTTAATTATTTCAACATTGAAACACTTCAAGTAATTATAAAATTAATTAAAATTAAAGCATAAATTTATTGCATTTAACAGTGATTTAAATCCAGAGAGAGAAACTGAATGAGAGAATTAAAAGCTTCATACATACTTATAAAAAAAAGCTCACTACAAATTATGACGCAGCTATACTATAATATTTCGTGCGTGACGAGACGCACCTGTGCGTAGTCTTGCTTACAATTTCATTCATTAGACAATGCAAATTTCAATAGTTTAATGAGCGCCGATTGCATGACAATCGGTTGCATTACATGAAATCGATAGTCATTTGATTGAAGCATGTGGGGGCGTGTTGCCTGAAATCAATTTAATCAATATGCGTACTACTATCATGTCTCATCGTCTGTGTTGTCATATTACGTCGTCATCAATCACTTGTTAGCATTTGTTGTGCTTCTTATTGACAAACCAAGCACGTACAAATTTCACTTGACCATTTGATTTGTGACAGACATCAAGTCATACGCGTCACTTTCGCTCAACGCTAATGACACGATTAGATAATAGTTATTTTTGATAGTCGGAAGTAAATAATATTACCAATAACTTTCTTACTTCACAATAAAAATTTTTTGTTATTCCACAGGTCTGTTTAGCCGCCCTCCTTGTGGCATCAGCATGCGCCACCGAAGTTCCCGTCGAGAAGGTACCACTCGAGAAGAAGCTTGATAAACGCGGTCTCCTCGAATTAGGATATGGCTATGGTCATTCTGGTCTTGATGTTGGTCACATCGGACATGGTTCCATTGTCTCTGGTCACTCATACGGTTTGACTGGTCACTCTGCACCCGCTTCTATCCCTGTTGGACACAGCGGTATTGGGCACAGCGGTGTTGGCATTGGTCACAGCGGTATTGGCATTGGCCATAGCGGTGGTGGTATTTCCGTTGGTCATGTTGCTCACGCTCCTTATGAGATCAGCCGTTCTGCTGATGTGCACAAGACCATTACTATTACACAAGGTGTTCCAGTGCCAGTACATGTTGACCGTCCCTACCCAGTTGTGCATGAACGTCGTGTTCCCGTTGAAGTGAAAGTACCAGTACCACAACCCTACGAAGTCATCCGCAAGGTTAACGTACCCGTTAAGGAAATCGTCAAAGTACCAGTCCATGTTCCCCAACCCTACGAAGTTATCCGTCACGTTAAAGTGCCTGTACATGTGCCAGTTGATCGTCCAGTTCGCGTTGAAGTACCAAAACCATACCCCGTGACCGTTGAGAAGCCATACCCAGTCTATGTTGAGAAGCACGTTAAGGTTGAGGTACCAGTTCGCGTTGACCGCCCATACCCAGTGCCAGTTGATCGTCCATACACCGTTAAGGTACCAGTGTCAGTACCCCAGCCCTACACCGTTGAGAAACATGTGCCCTACACCGTTGATCGTCCAGTTCCAGTGCCCGTCAAGGTTTATGTCGATCGTCCATACCCAGTGCACGTACAACGCCCAGTGCCCGTGACCGTTGATAGACCAGTCCCAGTGCCAGTCGCTGTGCCTGTCGTTGCCGGTCACTCTGTCAGCAGCTACGGTGGCTTCTCCTCAAGCGGTCATGGTGCTACCGTCATTGGTGATGCGCATGGTTACCACAAGAAATAAACATTCTAAGAGAGAGACTAATCCAAGCGAAGGCAAACGAATGATTTTCATTATGCGAGCTTCAAAAATTTAGTTAGATTCTACTTCTTTGACACCGAACTCTCTCAACTTTTCTCTTCTTATGTCTATCTATGTCAAATTCTGTTGCTGCCGCCCGACTGTCACCCACTGTGCAGTCGATCAGCCAGATTTTGTGTTTTAGAAAATATTTTTTAATAATTTTTTTACACAAACGAAGTTCAAGCTTCTGACCTGCCACACACCAAGCCCCCTTTTTTAATTAGCTTGTAAGAACTCCCTTTTGTAAATTATTTTTCAAAAGACAAATTGTAAAGTACGATAATAGTTTGGAGTTTAGGATAAAACGTGTCTAAATGCCTATAAAGATTTTTGCTTTATAGACATTATAGATGCGACATTTATCAGTACTTCGAAAATACAAAATAAAACAAAAAACAAAAGTTTTTTAAATAAAAAGTATATAAATCAATTAAGAAAAAATATATAAAAAATTGTTTTTATTTTTTTATTTAAATCGACAGCCACACAACACACATTTTTTTTAGTTTTCTTTAAAGCTTCTTGTGATAGTTATAAATATTTTCCTCTAGATTTTCATTTTTCATTCTTTCTAGTAAAGTTTCGCTTAATGAAAACATTATACGATAGGAGATAACAATGATGATGATAATGATGTATGAAGAAGTTATTGAAGATGACATGATGATGTATTATAATTTTGTATATAAAAATCAAATGATAATCATAATTATATAACAGATTTAGTAATTTTCTTTATAAAGTTTTGTAAATACACACGTACATAATGTTGTAAGAACTTATTAAGACAAAATAAAATGGTAATAAAAAAATATAATAAAATTGTGATGATTTTTAATAAGAGATACAAGGAAACTAAGGAAGATATAGGCAAATTTTTCAATTAACAAGTGAGGCTGGATGTGATAAAAGATCTCCCAAAGCAAATATCCCACAGAAATATGAAGACAAGCAGTCAAATCGAAACCGGAAGGCAGTGAAAAGATAGGATGACCTAGGTGCACATGAAAAATGATGCTTGAAAAGGAGATTTATACTGCCGAGTAATCTAACAATAAAATTAAGAAGGATCTTCATCTATGTAACAGATTGAAAGAGAGAAAAAATATAAACGAAAGACTTAAGTACCAAACTTTTCTTGATTAGAATTTCTGATAAGTTTTAGTTACTAATAGTCATTTCGAACTATCAAGACAAAATTGAATTATATTTATAGAGTAAAATCGACCTCAACTTTTTATATTAGTAGTATCTTAACTGAAGTTAAGCAGACGACATGTTATTGTACCACTGACATTTCCATTAAGCGACCATTCACTTATTTATTCAAAATTTCCTTGACATAAAAGCCAATCAACATCAAGTGAATGCATTGCATTGGATACCAACAATTGAATCAAACTGACACAATCTGCTTCCGACATTAATATCATAATTTTTTTAGCACAATTGTAGAGTCATAGAGAGAAGGGGTTTATTGTGGTCCAAAGGAAATGCATGCTAATCGATTATAATGAAGTGACATAAGTTGTCAGCTAAGCACAATTCACTTTCAATTTGTGCAACATCAACAGCAGTTGTTGAGCTTCTCTGCAGATTTTGACAGATCAAGATCTTCAGACAAAATTACATGTCAACCTCAAGGACGTTGAATGGAGTCAAGAAACAGCGTGTGCTATAAAAATCAAATCAAAGCAGGTGAGTTTCATCTCATCTCGTCTCGTCTCTTAATTTAATTTCAATCTTTCAATTTAAATGCCAAAGTTTTTTTGTTTTATTTCTTATTTTTTATTTATTTTTATTTCTTATTTTTTTTTTAGCATCTCAAACACGATGGCAATAAATTTATTTCTTGCTTAAATAAATTAAATGGTTTTTGCATTAAATCAAGAGCCAAAGAAGTAGAAATATTGAACAAGTTTTGGGGGTTTTACCAGATGCCTCTCTTTACAACTTTCAAATAAATTCAGTCACACGAATTAAAAGTATCTGCGGTATAGAATCTTCTAAACATACACAAAACAATCAACTTTGTTTGTTTGGTCATAAAAAAACAGAACATATGCTAATTCAAATTGATTTGATTTAATTCAATATTAATGATTTAGAAATTTTATGTGGTGTTAAGTTTTTAGTGGAGGCGTTCTTCATGAGATTCCTTATTGATTGGATGTTGTTATAGTATGAGTATGAGAGTATGCGGGTTTTTTATTATTCCCAAATAAAAATAAAAAGGCCTAAAGGGCAAATTCTTAATAAAATTCATTATCATCATCATCATCAGCAGCAGCAGCATTATCAGCATCTTTATTATCATGGACTATAATGGCTAGTATTATCATTCGTCATCTAAGGCCAAAGTACGAGTAATTTATACACCTCAAGGACGTTGAATTCTGTTTGAAGTTTATAACAGAAATCTAAATATCAGAGCACGGAACTAAAACAACTTTCTAATAAAAAAGTCGTCGTTGTCGTTGGCGTCAGTCAGTAGTGAGTGATACATCTAGTATCTTACTTTGTTTAGTTTTTAATTTTCTTTGCAGATAAATTTAACCAAAGGTGCGATTTTTTCTATTTATCATAGATGTAGTGGTTTGTTGCTGTTGTGTTTCTTGTGTTGGGAACCACGACTTGCATGTTGCCTTAAGTTTTGTGTTTAAGATTTGCTTTAAACCAAGAACCAGTTCCAAGTTAGCGTATTACTACCACTACTTAGAGGAGAATATACTTTTATTATGTATTTTTTTTTTATTATTATTATTTATTTAGTTTTTTTTTATAATATTTTTCTTTTTATATAAAAAAAAATAAACATGAGTTTTGATCTATGAAGGCGATGAAGGTCGTTTATGGCATTTACATTGAATCTTGTGTTGGTGTTCAGTCAGGAGGCGTGGCATTTTTGTGGTTAAGTAAGTACAATTTGTTACAATTATTGTTTACCATGTGTATTCATGAGATACTTATACAATATGTGTATACTTGGCGGCAGTTGCTGTTTATTATTGTACATAGTATATGCAGTTCTTTGTTATTTAATGCTAAAGAGTTCAAAAGGTGCAAATCTCAACAAGTTGGTAATTTTGTTTTCTTTATTGTGAGAATGATAATTGTTGCGTTGTCTTTGTAGCATTCGTAGTTATCTTTATAATTAGATTATTATTTATTTATTTTAGTTTTAATGGAAGCGGATCTCTTGTAATTACATGATTTGTTGTTTTAATATATTCGGAAATTAATAAAAGGAAATGTAGTTAAATGCATGTCTTCTGAATGGTCACTAAATCAATTCAGTGAACTTGCAAGGAATTTGGAAATTATTATGTGCAACAACCTTAGACTGATCTGATTAAAAGTAGAGATCAGATAAGTCACTTCAGTTAGTTCATCATACGTGTTGTGAATAGCAATTGTTAAATATTGTCTTTTGGTTACTAAAACAAGTGTGTTTGGATACATAGATAATCTATACTTGTACTAGGTAAATGCTAGAAAAAACGTCCCCAAGGTTTGAGTAAACATATCCCATTATTTTAATGATCATAAATTATATTATTCGTGTTGTGCCATGAACTCTTGAAACATGAGTAAATAGTCACCGACAGACGATTTGAGATGAAACAATACAAGCTGCTTCACTGTAATGGTCAACCACATGAAACAAAAGCCTTCATGAAAACACTGAAGACACACTTTCTGGAAAGCTCTATTTCATTTGGCTTACTCACCAGATTTTCCTACGTCTCATTATGATTTGTTTCGGTTAATGGATCATTCCGTTTCTGAGCAAACCTTCAATTATTTTAGAGACCTCAATTAATGGATGACTGGGGAATTCGATAATAATACTAATACTAAAAAAAAAAGGATTTCCATGAATAGGTCCATTACATTGGCCTGCGATGGTTTCTCCCCAGAAAAACTGAATAATAATTTCAGTAGGTAATACGTACTTAGTTATAGGAAAATCCCATACCGTTTATTTAATGAGAAAAAGAGTCTTTTCAATTATCTTAGTAAAGAGTAGGCAGATGGACAGCTAAACTTATACCAGAGGTGAATCCATGGCTAAGAAGATAGTGGGATAATGTCAATTTTAACATCATACACTTGCTATAGGGACACGGTTAGTTCTGAAAATATCTCCACAGAATAGAAAAAGCGGCAAATGTAAATTGCAGTTACAGGGACGCAAAATTAGACAATACAAATCACACTTTCTTTGAATTAAAAAAAAAAACATTAAAAATGCTGTTCTCATCCCGAAAGGAAACCTGCCCCCAGAGCTACCATCTTCGTATAGGCCCCTGTGTCTCCTTAGTACCACTAGGAAAATCTTTGATAGGATTATTTGCGCCAGACTGCAGCAGTACGCGGAGTCGCCAAATGGTCTGGCTGAAATGCAATTTGGCTTCAGGCCGAGAAGGGATAACGTAGAAGCAATCCAAAAGGTCTGCGGCATTGCAAGGGAGGCCTTAAATGGCACTAGATGGCTTGGCGGTGACAAGAAGTATTGCGCAGTGGTCACACTGGACGTAAAAAATGCCTTCAACTCTGCAGATTGGAGCTGCATCATAAACGCGCTAAGCATTTTGGACATACCGTGTTACCTAATCTGGATAGTAGTGTCCTATTTCAGAGAGAGAGTCCTGGTTTGTGACATGGAAGAAGGCACTAGGACCTTTGACATTACTGGAGGTGTCCCACAAGGTTCGGTACTAGGTCTAATTCAGTGGAATGTCATGTATGATAGCATCCTGCGGATTTGTAAACCCGATGGGGTGGAGATCATCGGATATGCGGATGATATTGCTATTGTCGTGGTAGCAAAGACTCTGAGTGAGGTCACATCCAAAATAGAGAAGATAGTTAACACAGAATCACCTTGGTTTGGCGGAGCATAAGACCGAGTTGGTTCTTATGAGCTCAAGGAAAAGGTGGAAACACTCTCGGTACAAATGATTTCATTCAAATGTTGGCTGCGGCTGGCTCGGTATTGAGGGTAACAAAAAATTGAGAGGCATTTTTTTCATTTTATACAAATTTCCCAATTGTTTTATGTGATTGTTTTTAGCCATAATTACTTCAAATGCATTGGAAAATATAACTGCATTGTTGTTTTATTGAGATACATATCCTTTTACCAACTTTAAACATGTCATTTTAGACCAATTTTCACTTTTCAAATTTGTCGTGATATAGCAAAACAAAGGTCATATTTGGAGTCAGAAGGTTCCAAACTGTTGATTCTATATAAAAGTATTGAAAGGGAAAAATGTCAAATTTTGCAGGACTGTGTTAGCTAACAGATCGGACTTCTAAGGCTATATGAATAAATCTAATATCTGATTTCAACAAGAACTATAAGGATATGAAAATAACTATGATTTTATTTTTCAATTTCGTAGACACATTTACTTTATTTATTCATAAGATGCCCCTATGATAATCTCGTGTTATATTAACTAATTCAAACTGATGATCCTTTTAACATTTCATCAAAAATCAATAAAATCATAAACAGTAGTAAGTAAGTATTTACTTATGATTTTCCTTCAAATTAATTGCCATAAAAAATAAATTAAACTCATTGAGATGATGTCTTGCCATTCAAATGCTGTTTATTAAAAATTATCAAAAGATTTAAGCAACAAAACTTTGCACTGCATTACATTAAAAATGCTGCAGTCATCATTGCAATGATTTGCTACTTTTACTTTAAATTTTATCTTCTTTCTTTTTATTTTTGTTAGTCACATCAAATATAAATCAAATTTGTTATCTAATCTCTCTTGCTTCATATAAAGACATTAATGCGCGACATTAATTCTTGCGGAAATCGCGCCAATTCAAAACGAATACCATTTACTCGACATGAGTACACAATCTTCCTCCCACTCCCCCTCTCTTTAATAACTACTAGCATTTGTATCATGTGAGTAAAATGTGGTATTAACCAAATACCTAATTCAAATTTGGCCTAAAAACAAATAAACCCAGATATTCATACAGATACCGAAACCGAGTGAATGTTTTTCACCTATTTTATTGAAAAGAAAACCAACAAAAATGGTGAAAATTCATTTGTAATTGAAAGGAGAAAAAAACTGTATCTCAAGCATCAGCTAACAACATAAATAGCAAGCCAAAAGTGAATCGAATGAAAACTAAGTGAACTGAATTAAAAAAAAAAAAGCAAACCAAACCAAACCAAAAAGGCAACTAAGTAAGCGATTCCCCACCAAAATCGAATTGAATCGAGTTAGTAAAGCAGGGCGCTCACCTGCAACATCAGCAATTCAAACGTTTGCTAGCAACATTTTTGTTGCTGCTACATGAGACCAACCAAGCAACCAACCAGCCAGCAACAACAACAACAACAACAACAATGATGATGACGACGACTTGGCAAGTTTCAGTTGGAGATGGAGAGGATGAGAATGATGTATGGAAAAAAAAAATGTTGCATAATTTTTTTGCGCTACTAAATATTTTGTGTTATGTTGTTATTGTTGTTGTTGTTATAGATGGTCGCCTGTAGCAGGCGCACGAGATTCACTTTTGTTGTTAAAGCCACTGGTACCGCCAGCACTGAAGTTGATCACAAGACGTCAGGCAGAGGCAATGAAGACGAAGTTATACGAACTATGGCAATAACAGTTGTTGCATGTGTTGAGTCTTGAGACATGTATTTTTTTTTTGTTGTTGTTGTTGCTTTTTTTTAAATCTTGTATCTTGTCTTGTGGTTGTTTTTTTTTTAAGCTTAAGCTGCTGATGCTGCTGCTGCTGCTGGATTTTGGAAGTCACCCAGTTAGTGTGTCACTGTGGCATTTTCCAATTGCAATTTGCCTTCTTTATCATCATCATCATCATCATTCAACATTCAGTTGTTGTCTTCTCTTGTCCAAAATTAAAGAGAAATATCGTTTGTAATTGGTATTTCATATTTGGTTCATATTTTCTTGTTAAATAATTACTTCAATGCATTCATTGTTGTTACTCGTACGAGTATAAATGATTAAAATTTATATGATATACATATATTACGGAAATTGTGGGCGTGCAAAATTGTTCATTTTGCTTGATGTGTTGTGGTACTGCTGCAAATGAAAAGCAGCTGCAAATACTTCAAATATAACAAAACTAATAAACAACGACTTAAGTTAGTATATACTTAGTATTTAGCAGAGTAGTCACATAACTTATGACTTTGATCATAATAATTATAATGATTGGTGCATATGATGTTGTTCCTTCATGTTGATGTCTTATGTCAATGAGTATGAACTAATTGTAACAGTTTAAAGTACAATAAACTAAAGAGCGATGGAGTTAAGAAGTGACTACAATGTATCTCATTGTATCATAGGAAGGGAAAAATATCTTAAGAGATATGATTATTACTTGAAATATGACTGTCTAATGATGCTACTAGGCCAAACCTCTCTTATGAATGCAATGAATGTCCCGAATTTATATATACTTCCAATGCTATCAAAAGAGCTGTTTCCGAGTATCGATAACCTTCTCCTGCACAGAACCTTAACATCCAGGAGATGTTTCACGGTTTCTTTCTCATCTATATCTTTCAGAGCATCTGACCGATCTTTATGTTTTAATGCCAGCGCTCTTTCTTGGTCCTGCGTCTTTATCCTCATATATTAATCAATCTCAATGGTTTTGATCTTTGGCAGCGCGTGTCGTATTATCAGATACTATTTTGGTCACGTTGGCGTAAAGAGTATCTCACGCTGCTTCAACAGTGTTCCAAGTGGCGTATTATTGATGTTGTTCTCGTCAAGGACGAAAATTTTCCGCCCCTCAGACGGCCACTAGCACGGGTGGTCAACTTAATTGCTAGAGCAGACGGCGTTGTGCGTGTTGCTAATCTCAAACCTGCCACTAGAAACATCAGATGAGCCATTCGTATGCTGTGTCCGTTGCCAAAGCAGGATGATGTTGGCCCAATGGGGGGAGTATGTTTGCTTATGCAGCGTACATAGCTAGAGATCAGTTAGCATGTCATTTGGAATGAACCTTGAAGTGCAAATTTTAAACAGTCACGAAAAAGTCACCATTAAGAGACTGGTACTACTCATTTTCCAATCTCATCTCATTACATTACTAGGCTATATTTCCGTCATGTGACGATATACTGATCAATAAACCTAACTTCCTACAACACATTTGCCAAATTGAATATCCCCTTCTTAAGTATAGGGTATTAAACAAAAAGGAAAGAGCATACTATACTCAAGAGTGAAGCCATATACTAAAAGCTGGACTTAAACAAATGAAGCAGAACGTTGACTAAGAATTGCAACAATTGCAGCAATATTCCATCAGCAAAAGCAATAGCAACACTAACAACAAAAAGTAACTACACATCATATCTGTAAGTAACATATGTAAGTAGCAGTGCTGCTTCACTTGTTCGATGTTGAGTTTATTTGCTTTGAAAAGACATTCACAGATAGATACTTTTTTTGTTTTCTTGCTGTTGTTGCTTGTTTAATTCAGTTTGGTTATTTTTTGGTTTGATAGTTTACGATTTGATTTGGTTGTTGTTGTTTTTGTTGTTGTTATTGTTGTCCACATATGTGAAACTAGTGCAATTTTTCAAATTGTTTTTGTTGTTGTTGTTGTTAACAAAGATTTGCAGATATTTTGTGTTTTTTTGTTGCTGTTTGATTGTGCAATATCAGTCAATCTTAGAGAGTCTCATTTAGATCGTCCAACGACAACAACTAGTTGTTGTTGTTGTTGCTGGTGATGACCTCCAAAAAATGTTGCTTTTCTAAATACATAAAACAACATTAAATCTTTTTCTGAATGTTTCGCGTGCGCGTTCATTAGAGCAAAAATCGTAGGTTTGAAATTTTTGGCTTTTACTCAGTTTGAATTTAAGTTTAGTTTACTTTAGTTCAGTTCAAGTCTTCGTCGCCATAGCCATCGTCATCATCATCATCATCACCATCACCGTCAATGTAAAAATGTTGCGAAAATATTTTGGTTTTTTTGGTCTTCTTGTTTTATCAATTAAGTCTTCTTTTTTAAGCTTCTTTTATTTGTTGCTGCTGTTGTCGCTGTCACTGTCGCTGCTGCCTTAGTTTCATTTTCATTTTGAAAACTCATGTTCATTCATTCGTTGACTTGTTTGTGGATTCATTTGTCTTTGTGGCAATTAATTAACTTCAACAAATATGCGTACTTGATGTCTCATACTGCTTCCTCCTCCACCTCCTCCTCCTTCTTTGAGCTCTTTTAATGGGAATTATGCTTTTAATTGCTACTTGTAGTACTTTTATGCTCTGATCTCCAGTCACTATTGTTGGTTGGTTGGTCGGTCGTTGCTGTTGAGTAGTCTCAACAAGATTGTATCCATAATTTGTTAGTATATGGTTTTGTTTGTTGCATTGCATTGCTATAGTAAGTATCAGCAATCTATAATTATTACATAAGACACAGTAAAATCTTCTCTACTCTACACTTCTTTGTGGGTTGCATTTTGCTGTCTTGTTGAGTGTATTTCATCCACATTCTTGGCAATAAGATTGTGTAATGAAATACTTAAATAACAAACTTATTGATTTATATTGAAATCCAACAAAATGATATCATTCCTATCTAAGTATGTCTACAGAAATATTTACAATATTAGATTAAGAAACTTAAATAATGAATTTATAGTTTTTCTTTAATCAATTAGACATTTTAAAAGCATTGACTCTCTTTGATGTTAATTAAAACCTTTTAAATACTTTAGAAAAAAAAAACTTATCTAAATGCATCTGAAGAAATAACGACAGCATAACAGTCACAGAAAAAAAAACAGAGACCCGGAAAATCAAGTTATATTCAATAGTAAGTATATTGTATATCAAAAGCAAAAGTTTGTTGCTTAAGTCTTTTGTTTTTTCGAACTTTGCACACAACAAACAGTGAAAGGATAATTCAATTGAGTAAATACAAATCATTACAATTACTATATTTTATTTTGGTTTTTTTCTTAGTTTTTGTCTTAAACTAACGCCACGCCACAAACACACCCATATCGAAGGCTTACTAAGAGTGACTTACTCAGTTTATTTTTGAATTAAATACTGGTAAGTAGTACATATATCTCATACAGTGAGTGTATTATAGTATGTTTTCCAGAAAAAAGCAAAAAACACACATAAAATTGCGCAATAATTCATAATAAACAAATGCAGCAACAGCACCAAATTTCGAAAGTGCAACTTTATTTTCCTCCTTCTTAGCTTAACATACTCTATCATATTTGCTGCTACAATACTTACTTCTTTCTCTACATAGAGATATAAGTAATAAGTATTGTACAATTGGTCAGTGGGAAAAGCTTTTCAAAAAGCCGCAAGGAGTCAACTTCAATTCAGTCCAGTAAGGAGTGAGACATGGCTACGCTGTCATGAAAGCATACAAAACTCTAATGGCATCAATCGCACTTGCATAAGTAACATAAGTAAAAAGCAGGCCTGAAAGGTGTTTGTATGTACATATGTACATATGTGTTTATGTATACGAGTATATCCAGAAGCTTAGAGGTGAGAGGTGCAAGCAAGTGTGGTATTCATCAAAACTTGTTTATATACATAAATTGTTTACAATATGCGTTTATCAAAACAAAATTAATAATTTTATAGATAAACAAATAAGAACGCCGATTATCAGATACCCTGTGCGTTCACATAATTGATGATGTAAGAGCGGTTGGCTAATATATAAGTAAGCAATGGTTGGGTAGGTGTTTTGTTAGTTGAGTGATCATTACCAGATCAGATATTATTAAGCACAAAAAACTTTAAAATAAACGCTTATAATATGCCCTAAAAATCTAAAAATAAATCTTTTCATATACAGTACATACTGTATTCTTATTTTATTCAAATTTTTGTAGAAATCATATACGTTTTACTCGTATTGTACGATTTTTTTTGTTATTTATTTAATTTCTGTCAACATCTACAGATGACACATAACAGTATGTAAAAAGTCAAATTATTGTGTTGTCATTGGTCCTTGATACGTGTGCAAAGTTTCAGTTTAATCTGCCGTTTAGAAGTGGGTGAAAACCTCGTTCAAAAAACTCTTACAAACATAAAAGGCATGTAAAAAGAGTTAGGCTCTGTTGTACGTATGAGTCCGTGGCTTCTATAACTTGGTGCAAAATGCCATTTGTGTCTGTAATGAGTTTATATCCCTTACTTCTGCCAAGGATGACATCAAGTTTTTCGGAATACGTTTCATTTTCCTGATCGCTACCAAAACACTTAACGTTGCCAGATGTATGTTAAGAATTGGGCAATTTAAAGTGCATTCAGACAGAGCAGAACTCGCACGAGTTCAAATACAACAACCACAGGGAATATGAACAAAATTTGTAGTTGTTCTCGTGCGACTTCTGTCAGAACTCGCTAGTCTGGCATGGTCCATTTGAACCATTTTAGGTGATGCCGATAGATGGCGGCAATAAACATCTGATGATGGCAGATAATATATTTAAAGAAAATATAATCTATTAACAAAATACGTAGAACGAATGAAAGAGGTAAATGCCAGAACTATGTGCATACACTGCAAAATGTTCTAAATCATGTATTTTTCACAAAATTTAAATTCATATTTCTCACAATTGCCCCAACGTTCCATTTGTGAATTTGTGTGTGTAATGAAAACAAGAACAAAACAAAAAACAGCAGCTCAGAACACGCAACTCAGAGCTCGGTGACAAAAAACGGGAAACCAGAACTCACACAATCAGAATTCGCTGTCTGAACCCACTATTACATCATTGCCAGAAAGAATGAATGTTTTAACTAAAATAAAAAAACGTTCTTGTGAACAAACTTGGGAAATTATGTTTTTCTTATCGACGAAATTAGCCTTAATAAACAAAATCGTTGAAATAAACAGAATATAAGTATTTCTAAGTAAATATCCACTCTGATCATTGCTCCTGGGAAAGGTAAATCATAAAAGAAATATTAGTTTAAACTCAAAATGATATTTCTTGCAAACTACTGGTGATTCACTATATTATAGGATTCGGAGGGAAGGTGATGTTTATAGAAAATCTTTTGATGAATCTTAACATTACTTGGGGTTTGTTGTTCCACAATTTGTGTGGATTAACAACAGTGTCACCGAGGTGGTGAAGTCTTTGTCTACCGAGTGCAGGACATTTGCAGAGTATATGCTATGCTCTGAACTTTCTTTATCCATTTCACAAAATCGGCATACGTCAGTGTCGGAAAGACCTAACTTATTTTGATGATACCTTAGGTTGCAATGAACCGTGAAATATGCAGTCAAAATGAGTTAGTCTACTCTACTGAGTGAGAGAAGCTTATTCGAGATACCCTTTGAAAGAGTGAGGAATTGTTTTACCTGGCGTTGTCCGGTGGAGTTCATCCAGTGTCTTTGAAATTTCTTTTCCTCAAGTTTCCTGATTGCTTCGTTTTTTGTGGCTTTTCGACAGACCACAGAAAGACTCAGGACCGAAAAAGGGCATGATCGCCCCTTGTTTAGCCAAGTAGTCAGCCTTTTCATTGCCTTCATGACCTTCATGTCCTGCTAGCCACCTTAATACAACAGTATGAAAACACACATAATGAGTTCCCCAAAAATAAGAGTACCATTCAAAAGTTTTGCAAGAAAATGAATAACTTCTATTAAGCGAAACTTACATACCGTTAACATCCTCAACTAAAGTAAAGAAAAGTAAACTGTATCAAATATTTGTTCTTTTAAAATATATTCAGTAAATTATTATGTTTCCTCAAGTTAAGTTTGTTTTGTTTTTCGTATGGGGGCTTCAGTAAGGAGGAGCCTGCTTCCAACAATGATCGGTGTACGATAAATATGATTTAACTAAACAAAATTTCAGTTAGATACCTCAAGAACTGAAAGACTAGTCCGCATAGCAGTAGAAAGAAGGACAAGACATAATCGGTTCTTCTCTTTAAATTGAACACTTTCATATTGAAATATATGTTCATATACTATGGACTGAGACTCTCTTTTAGACATTTGATTCTTTAAGTTACATACATCATGGCAATATTAAAATACCCATTCATACTGATGTTAAAGGTATAAAAACAGGTATCTTATCAAAAACACATTACAGGCGCCTCACACGCATCAAAAAAAAAAAAAAAAACACATTTATTTACGAGCACATCACTCTGCAAATCATCATCATTAATTTTATTATAAACTCTAACACTACCATCACCCATTGTATAAAAGGCAATTTAATTTTTCTTTAAACGTGCTAAGCGTGTGAGGTCAGTGTGGCGTTAAAATTTAATGTCTTTGCGTACGTGTGAGTGTGTTAAGTGAATTTGCCTGTCTACTGACGCAGATTCATTTGCCATACAAAGTCAATAAATTGACATAAAGTCGTTTATTTATTGACATGTGTATAAAATATTCTAATAAGTAATTCAGAAGTCAATGAATTAAATTACATTTGATTTTTAATTAAGTACGATACATAGACACTGAGGGAATGAGTGAAAAGAAAGTGAAGTGTATAAGCAAAAGATACTTTCAATGATTCCGAGTATGAATTTCCTATTAATTTCAACAATAATTGATTATATCTTTGATTAATAGGCTCTTGATTAATCAAAGTAAATGGAAACATAAAAATTTAAATGAAGAAGACAATTTTAATTGATTTCGTCTCGTTTTCAGTTTTATTTTATCATTAAATTCGCATGTCATTAGTATTTTGTATTTGATTGAATGCCTTTCAAAATCATAAAAAACGTATTTAAAGCTAATTTCATGCATTTAAGGAAGTTAAGACAAGGCGAGGCATGCCATGTTATGGCATTAAGATATTGCAATCTAAGAATAAGAGCAAAATGACCAAAAAAAAGGGCAACAACTACTACTACTACTACTACAAACAACTAGGTTGACAACTTTCAAAAAAATAAAATAAAATGAAATAAACTAAAAACCATACTCACTTTTAATTCATTTACTTATACATATAATTCTAAATACTATTAGAAGAAGACAAACTTATATTTATTTCAAAGAAACAAAAACTAATCAAGCAAAGGAAACTGAGAAGGTTACTTAAAATTTATTTTAAATGACAACAACTAAAATTTATTATATACATATATATATATATATGAACCTACTTATACTTATGTATACTATCTGGCTATAAAACAATTGCACTTCATTTAATTGAACATTGTTTACAACATGTCCAGGGTCAGTTTTGGCAGCACCAACACAATCGACACAGTGTCTAAGAAAACTTATTGTAGAAAACAAAAAAACGCTAAAATTAATCAAAATAATGTGATACACGAAAGCGGATAAAAGATGAAAGAGAAGAATTGAAAAGGTAAATGAAGAAAAGAAAAACATAAGCAAAACCAAAAAAAAAAACAAGATACCCCAAACACAACTCAAGCGACACAATTTGACCTAAATTTATATTGCAATTTTTGTTTTGTTTGTCGTGTCCACCAAAAACTTTGCTAAGAAAACATTTTCGTGCTGAAACGCGACTTCAACAATGATGACGTTTTTTTTTTTTTGTTTTCAATTTTCTTCTGTTTCTTTTAGTATACCATATATATTTGGTCTGTAACATTTGTCAATTGAGCAGCAGCAGCAACAGCACCGAATCCAACAAAAATAATAAAATTTAACTAAAACTGCATCAACAATAAGTTGGGGTATATCAACAAACAAACAACCAACTTAGTAGTCGTGAAAACCTTCGACATTTAATTTGGCCACATTTCGTAGCATTAAAAAATTAAGTTAAAGAAAAAATCAACAACAATAACAACAAACTCATGAAAATCCCAACAAAAGTTAAAGATAATTGCGCGAAAAGGTCATTCGTCGGGAAATTTGTAGAAGTTGTAGACATGCATGGGTGTTGTTTGTACTAGCGGACTTGGTGGGTAAATTTGAATGAATTTGATTGCCCTTCTATGATAATTTTATGTCATTTGAAGCGTAAAGGTGTAAAACATGTTCAACTGTAACAAAAAGAAAACAGTAGCGGCACAGTATTTTTTTGTGTGTTAATCTTCCAGATTATTTAAGACAAATCTAGTAACAAGTTGACATTTTACATTTAAAGAATGTTTTGATATTGAACAATTTTTCAGTATAATCAGTAAAGCCAACATAGTTTATGAAATAGATAGAAGAATTGACATGGGATAGAAGGGGCTCGAAAAAATAAATTATGTATATTATGTATGTTTTAAAAGTGATTTGCCAAAAAGGAATGCAATAAAACCGGCGTTGACTCTTGCAAAGAACATAGTTTATAGAGCATTGGAATGATCAATATTGGGAGTAATCAGAGAAGATCAAATATCAAATACAATTATGAAAGTTAAAACACAGCTGGAAGGCAAAAATACCAAACATCTGATTCCCTTCATCCTATTCCCAATACCTCTCCCAATCCGAGACTTACTTTTAGTTAATTAATATTTCTATATATTTAAGCTATGTTTTTTTTCCAAATACTTCATTGCAATCATATTATACGAGTACTAGCATAAGTTATTTGTTATCAATAATTCCTAAAAAAAAAAGATTATCAATATTACTAATAAGTCTCGATAGCTCGACCAGAGACATTGTTTAACATGAATCCACATAAATCTGTGGCAATAAGTCAAAGTCGCTTAAGTGTGATAACAATTGAAGCTGGCCGAAGGGCTACACTCCGTGCAGGCTCCAATTCCCACCAATCTGCAGCAAAAATAAAGTCGGATTTGGCGTTAAGAGCAAGTGTATCAACAGTGATGCATGTTATTAATGGTGCTAAACACCTTAAAAGATTGATACTCCAAAAAAAAACCACTCGCAAGGAAGCTCGATTGCTCTTTGCAAGCAAGTGTATGATCTGGAACTCAGAATGGAAACACGTTGTATTTTCTAATGAAAAAAATGTAACCTAGATGTCCCAGACAGATATAACTTTTATCATCATTTTTTGCGCAAGCAACAACATTTTCTGAGTCGTCACCACTGACAAGAAGGCGGCGTTCTGGTCTGGGGGACTTTACAATGAATCCAATCCATACCGCCCGTGCGGTCAAAGTTTGTATTCAAGCCCAGAATGTCGACTTACTATATTGACCTCCGTATTCGCCAATATTATTGAGAATACTTGGGGATGGTTAACCAGGAAAGTGTACGAATCTGGCAGACAATATGAAGACAAAACAATATTGCTAAATGCCATGTCTGAAGTTTGCCTCAATCACCTTACAGGGCTTTATGATTCCTTACCCAATTGTCTCTATGAGGTCATTGTAAAAAAAGAGAATGCACGCATTACTAAAATATTACAAATATTAAATATATTTCTTTAATATTCTTATTCAAGTGATCCAAAAAAGAAAAACACGTATTTCCACATATTTCGTGTTGTCGTGTGTTTTCTAAAAATAGCTTAATGAATGGTACTTTAAAGATAAAAAGAGCAATGGTCGATAAAAGCATGGGAAGATTTGCAAGAACACATACAACATGAAACTAAACGTGTTCTTATTTAAGGGAGGGGCAGTGTATATAAATTTGTTTATTTAATATAAGTATTATAAGATTTAGTTAACTAAATAAAAGTTAAAAAAAAAACAAAGTAGCGATAGACTGATTATGAAGATTGCCTAGGAAAAGAAGTTGTAAATTGGCAAGCTGAAGAGATGACACAAACAGATTAGCAATCTTCTGAATAAATACAGCTCAACACAGTGGACTAGATGATGATAGTAATCATAAGCACTCTATTTGGAGCCCTTCTACAGTCACTTCTTTAAACCGACCCTGAGTACTATTTGTCTCACTCATCACCATTGTAATTTTATAACTGACCCTTAATTATGTTGACCTTTAGTAACGCATTTTATTCGCATTTGAAGTCAAGTATAATTGTATGAAAAAATTATAAAAAAATAAAATAATATAAAACTATAATAATTGCAAATTGCATACCAATTTATTGTCTGATTTTTTTTTTTTTATTTATTCAATTCAAAGTAATAAAGCGGTATACTTAGGTTTAATGTTATTTAATTTTTATTTTTCTATATAAGTACATTTGACATTTTAATGTTGCTGCCAACACTTTTGTAGTTGTATACTATTTTTTTTTTACCCATTTTTAGCTACCTTGAAAACAAACGCCCACGACATAGTAACAAAATACGGAAAGAACAACAAATCACAGACAACGGACATGCGATTAACAAAAGAACAACAAACAACAGCAACATAAGAATGACGCCCATAATACGCCCCTCAGCAACACCTTAACTAATAATCTTGAAACCCCAAAGCTATGTACTGTGGTAAAGTTGCATGATCTAACAAAAAAATTGCAGCATTAATGAATGGAATGAAATGAAATATCTTCAGACGTAATAGTACGAGTACTACAAAGACAAAACGAAAAATCATTTTATCGCATGAGAGAATTTTTGCAGTTTTATGTTTTCTTTTGTTGTTTTTGTTGTGAAAAATATTTGGCAATCGAAATAAATAAATAAATCATTTCTTTCTAAAAAGAGTCAAAGATCTTTTTGTTTAGATGTTTTCCCTTCTCTTCATTCTTCATCTTCTTATTAAGTTAACACTGTTTTTCATGTCATGTAGTTGTTGTTGTTGTTGTTAAATTGCTATTGTTTTAGATTTTGTTGTTATTGTTGTTGATGTTGATGTTTTTGTTATTATTGTTAGCAACGGCAATTAGCGCAAGAAATAATGCTGTAAAAATTCGCATGGGAATTATGTCGCTCGATTTGATTATATTTCTAATACACTTCACAATAGAAGAGTAAAAACGTCTTATCACTATAGTCAGATGGTTTGTCATGCACGAAATTATGCATTGGAGATCTAATATTAGAATAAATAGAGTAGAGATGACCAAACAGTCACACAGTGATTCTAAACTGTGATTGAGTCATTGTCATTTGAAGGGAGAGACACAATTTACTTGAATGATTTAGTTGCTCCCTAAACTATGATTACCAATCACAGTTTAAACAAAGTAAACTGTGTCCCTCCCTTCAAATGACTGTGACTCAATCAAAGTTTAGAATCATTGCGATTTTAAAATCACTGTTAGCTCATCTCTAAAATAGAGTTGTTTGGGATAACAATCGAATATATCTGAATGTCTAATACACCGAAGAACTAGTCCCATAGTTCTTAAGATGTTGTGATAAAATCTTGAACATGAGTTTCTTTAGTGGTTTGAATTTATTGGTCCGGAAGATACAAACATACATATAAAAAGATCATTCAAAAGCTGATATACTAGTCTAAGTACTCTATATTGTATCCCCAGGAAGGATTATACAATATATGAACATATGATTTTCGACTTCTAATGTAATAGATAGCTATGAAAACACATAATTTTATTTAAAAAAGAAAACCATGAATAAAAATTAAGCATATGAAGTGTATGTAAGTTGTGATGAGACCAAAGTTAGTAGGATTATTTGTTTTGTTTTGTTACTTCTTTGAATTCGTTAGTTTGAAAATATGTATCTACTCACAATGCATAGTAGTATATACTATAATATGAAACTGTTTATAACGAACTCCTCTTGTGTTAATGAGCTATTGCAATTTTTTAATATCATTGTATCTTATGTATTTTGATTATTGCTAATATTATATTAGCCCTATACATATTTAAATTTATGCCATAAATCATATGCGAAATAAAAAAACAAAAAGTTTTTATAATACAATAATAACTTCGAATTTTTATGATATTTTTTCTATAAATAAAATATGTTTTAATGAGTTTGTTTTTTTAATTGATGCTCATGTTTCATAATATTTTCAATGAAATTGCAAACAAATTTAAAAACTATTTTAAAAATATATAATTAATATTTAAGTCGATGTCACATACTAGGTAATAAAATAAATTAGAATTTATAGGGAAATCTTTAACTTTGGCCCCTTTGCAGATGGAATGTATAGAATGACATGTTATAATAGGTTGCTGAGAAAATAACTTTAGAAAATGAGATGCATGTTTAAACAATTTTTGTTTTTCATATAACAAAGCTCTTTATTTCATCAGACATTTTCCATTGATACTGATAACCTCTTGCCATTCATAATCCTTTCTTTGTAGATAGTCAGTTCCTTCTGATAAAAAAAAATCTGGACAAGTGACAACGTTTTCTGTTATGTATCACGAGATTAAACATAATTTGTTGTTGGGTATGCCAAAATTTGCAGTCGATGTAATTTCAAAGTCTTTGTATAAGTATATTGAACATCTTTGATTCAAGAGAATCCAAATACTGATGTTAACAGAGTAAACAAACAAGCACACACAGAATGTACACGCTTTGAATTTTGTTCTGTTCTACTGTTGATAGCTTCGTATTAATTAGCCGGCGCTTAACACACTAGTCTATCAAGATATAACTACTTCTAGCACCGAACATACAAAATAAACTTTACTTTTGTATTTATTCAGATTTTAATACAAAAAGTCCAAATTACCAACCGTTGGATTTTCCAGAATTTTTCTTTCATGTTCTTCTAATTGGTCGTTTTCCAATGATAGAAAGAAAAGAATTTTCACAATTTTTTTTACCTTCTTGAACGACCCTCCCCCTCTCATGACATAAGAGCGCAATGAAAAAATGCCTCATACAGACATTATAGTTTTCTCTTTTTTCAGAACATTTGAATTATTTGGCGCTACGGCTTTTGAGTCATGAGATATACAATACTAAAAATGTTGGCGACATTTTTTTGTTACATTTCTGAAAGACCGTCAGATTCTGACATGTCTCTCCATTTTAAAAACGTTTTCACGTTAAAACTGCTACGCTACTAAGATAATTCTGCATGGATGGACTATATGCTGGGAGCATTAACACTTCGCAGACGAGTTATGAAAGACTATGCTCCCAAAGTGCAGTACGGAAGTTCCTTTGAGGATGGAATATGTGACCATGACTAGGTTGGTTGGCTGGTTTCCGTAACTGACCCGTATAGTCCACTACGAGCCACAATTAGCACTACAGTGCCGTTTTAAAACCGCCGAACGCAATCAGTATTTCTAAATCCAACTATTTTAATAAATCACCCGGACATGTGACTGAACAGTCAGAGAGGTTGTTGATGATGTATTTGCCCAGAAACTTATTTCTAGTTTTTGCCAGGGCTGGGCATTGATATATAAAGTTGGTGAGCGACTCCTCTTCCTCTTCGTTTTCGCAGCTTCTGTATATATAATGGCCTCTGAACGGAATACCCAGTCTCTCCGAGTGAGTCCCTACACACCAGTGATCAGTAAAAACCGCTGTTAGCCTTGCGGTTTCCTAGCGTCTTCTGTTGATGAGTCTAAGTGACCAGTTCTTTTTTTTTTTTTTTTTTTTTTTTATTACATATGTACATATAGGAAAACATTAACAGCAGAATCCGCCTTAAAATATTGGTTTGATTTAGTGAACAGTGATGAGTCCGTCACAGACGCTTATAATAATGTCTCCTTGTGAGGAGATCATTAGGGTGTAATCTTTTAAGACGCCTGAGTGGTGCATTTAACCTTAGTGAGGCTACCAGTGGGTTTGGATGATGAATGAGTTTTATGTTGTATCTGCTGCTGTGGAAGTTTATTTCTTCTAGAACTGTTGACGTGTTCAGATCTCGGTGAAGAGTCGTGTTTCTCACGTAGACCAGTTCTATGTATTAATATATCTTGGCAACCGGTCACGCCATTAAGGAGAGTTGTTATTAAATGTAGCGTAAAACTTGGAAAAACTGAGGAACAAACATTCCGATTGTTGCAGCAAGTGTACAGCTATGATTGTTTGAGGACTGCAAACGTTTTCCTGGGTCACAATCGTTATTTTGTATGGCAAGTAGAGGATGACAAAAGTGAAGGGAGACCATTCCCAAATGAGATGAAAAATGATTTGAATATTAGCAGTGGAACAATTCAGCTGATGTTTCATGAGGATTTTGATACAACAAAGGACACACTTTAACTAATCACCAGATCTCACTTCGTGTCTAATCATTCTACAAAGGTTAGAATCATCATCAAAACTTATTGAAAACAGTTGTTATGGGAGATGAAATGTGAAGCTTTCAAGAAACTATAGAAATCATTTTTGAGACATTGTGACTATCCAACGATCTTCGACGAAACTGCCCCAAGCTTTTATCTTAGTTTAGTATATCAAAAACTGCTAACTATACATAATTTAAAACAAGAAAAGGCAGCGGGTAAATAAAGTAATACTTACATAACAATTAAGTTCAATATCCTCAATCTTAATTTCATTGAAATATATTTTAAAAAAAATCCTAAAATAATCTGCGCAAATACAAATGATAATAAAGATAAAAATTAAATAAAATAAAATATTTTAAATCAGAAAAACCCAAAATACTTTCTAAAAAAATTAAAATTATGTTCTTGTTTACACAATTCAACAAAATACAATAAACAATCATATGAAATGAAATGTTATAGTAACTAGACATCATTTAAATATGATTACACAGAAATACTAGTATGAAAATTTGTTTGATAATTAAAATATTTGAAGAAATGCACACTCATTTCACCTAAAATTCACGAAAAATGTATAGGAAGGTGGAGTACGCTTTCTACCTAAAACAAAGTACTATTATACAAACAAATTATTAAACCTATTTGAACTTATGGTATCTAATTATGGGGCTGCTCGTGTTCCAGTAACATAATGCAAATACAAAGGTTTCAGAACAAAGTGCTGAGATGTGTACGTCCGTAGCAGCGACATTGAACGCGATCTTGGAATCGATTTAATCGTAATTACTATTCAGAGATATACGAATTCTCATGTGGAAGGGCTAACTATTTTTATTAATAATAAAGCTTCAAGCCTTATAGATGTAAGTAGATGTTAAATGAAAAAAGCCGCATCAACTCCTCAAGTAACTCACATCTCTGAAATCGAGAGCGCCAGCCAAATGATGAACATTATCCAACAGTTGCCACTATAAACATTACCAATTATTCACAGGCGTCTAGCATCAGAATGTATAAAAAGATGATGATCCTTCTAGTATGAATACAGATAATCAGTATTTGTTCATAATATTTGGTTGTCGAGTGTAAATTATTTGCGAAAACGTCAATTAAATATTGACAAAAGAACTTTGTTCTATGGATATATTCAAAACATCATCAACAACAACAAAGATGAAATCACAATAAACAAATCAGGAAGCCTCTTTGTTAGTTGATATTTAATTGTTTAATTTTGATTTTGTTTTCTTGTATTTTTTCGCATAAAATCAATATTAAATGATCTTCTTTCAATCAACAATTCTTCAACAAACAATGGAAAATTAAAAAAAAAAAACCCCATCAAAACAAAAAATGATCTCGAATTGACTAGATTTTAGATTTTAAATTCAATATTGATTTGTTCCTTCTTGGTTTTTTTTTTTAATTTTTATTATTATTTAAAACCAATTAATTTTGTTTTTATTCTTTTCTTTGGAAGAACAACAACAAACCTGAATATAATAAATAAAGAAAAAAAACAGTAAAGAAAAAACAACGAAAGCAATGCGCGTCTGTCATAATCAAGTTTGTATCTTAAGTCTTTTGTTTTGCAAAGAAGCCAGAAATGAAAGTGATCTAGAAGACAATAAAGGCAACAAACTTGAACTTGACGTGATGTGATCCGATGCGATGCGATGCGATGAGATATTCATATGATGATATGCGACACAACAAGTAGTCAATCTTTTACTTAAAATTATATAATCTAGATGCTGATGATGATGCTATCGTTTGTTAGTCGTTTGTTGTTATTTTTATGTTAATTTAGTTAAATATTTATTTTCGTTTTTTTTTTTTTCTAGAAAATTGTGCGTGCATTTTTATTTTTTTTTTAACTTGTTGTGTCTCTTTGTTTTGTGGAGCAAAATAAACAAAATAGTATTAAATTTACAATGGTTAAATTTTACTAAGCCTGCAACATTAAATCAATACTCTTTTGAATTTATTAAAGTATCTTATTGCCTCATTAAGTTAAGCCAAGTCAATAGTCTGCTGGTTGTGTTGGTTATTTGCTTTTATGGCTGATAGCCAAAGAAAAAATAAAAAGTTTTTATTATATTTTATTTTTATTTTTTCTTGACAATAAATCGCATGAAGACGTTGATGTTGGCAACCATACACCAAAGACTACCATATAATGATGATGATGATGATGGCCTTAACCTTCAACTACACAGTTTTTTTTTTTTTGTATTATGCGCAGATTAGTTTTTGAGGTTTTGACGTAACTTTTATTTAACCAAAAATTGTGTTGGCTTTTTATTTCTTATTGAATTATTGTAGTAGATTTTGTTCTATCCAATAGTATTTTTTCACACGTTCCATTTAACAGCGGGCAATGGAAGCCACAAGATTTAATAAAATATGTTCATAACTTGTGACTTATTTGCCTTTATGTTCACCGTCTTTAGTACAGCAAAATGTCAGGCTCACTACTAACTATACTATAAGCATGAGAGCATAGATCAATTCTCATTTATTCACTCACTCACTCAGTCAATCATTCATTCATTCATTACACCTACGAACAAAGTTTTTCCAAAATCGGCAAGAAAATAAATACAAAAAATAATAAAGTACATAAATTCCAAAAGAAAAATCAAAACAATCTATGAATTTTTTATTAGCTTCTTGCATTTGGATAACTATGAATGCGCGAGTTTAAAGGTTCAGTCACGAATTTAACTAAGTAAGTAGTATATAACTTGTTTACGACAAAAACAATAATCAAAGGAAAATGGACATAAAACACAATAAACACAATAAGCACAATAGAAAACTTAAACAAATTTAGTCAACATTTTTTTTTTGGGAATTTACACTTCTTACATATCAATCTGCAAATGAGTTTATTTCGAGTAAGTTCGATGAGTGTAAAATATAAACCAATTAACTTGGATTCTGCCGAAGGCTTGATTGAGTAATACAATACAAAAATTATTGTATAATTTTTTGAGCATTTCTTATTTCCAATTTATGAATCAATCATATCAAGATTAATAACAAAGTCAGGGAATCAGCAATTATCAATATGATATATACTATATATTGATCTGATTAGTCAAATTGTGATTAGTCAAATTCTGGAATTCTTGTCTTTTGAATTGTGATTATATAATCACATTATATAGTGTGAAGTTTCTAGGGCGAGTCACGTTGGCAGAGAATAGCATCTTCAACAATTATACAAATTGACAGCACAGGTGGTCTTCATTGAAGAATTTAAATTTATCAAAGTTCACTTTCTGCTTCTCCACACTACTCAATTACTTCAACCTATGGACCAGTAAGTTATTTCTAGTTTTAAGACACACTACACTAAAGATCTTTTCCAGCTTATGAACCCAACCTCACTTTAAAAGAGTTTTGAAAAGATCACTTCCAATTCGTTGCCTGTCTGAAAATTATCGAAAAGGCATGGAAATGTGTAACCAAAAGAACCCTCACATTTTTCTTGAAGAAGCTTTGACCAGAGAGCTTTGTCGAATATGATTTGGGTGGACTCTATGAAGCCAGTAATCGATGAAATTGTATTTTTGGCTAATGAAATGGGAGTGGAAGTGAATTATATGATATACCAAAAAAAACCTCAATTATTCACTTCAGGATATGTGGCAAGGCCTCCTCAAACAACTTATTCTTTAAAAAGCTAGAGACAGTAAAAAACTACACCTATCTAGGTGTGACCTTTTCAAGTTTTGCACTTGGAATATGTGCGCCGGAGGCCGCGATCGAAAAGATCAAGATTGGCTGCTTTAATGATATTAAATAAGTGCATAGCCGATTCTTGAGAGGGGAAAGTTAAACTATTCAAAAGTGTAGTTTCATCAACTCTTTTATATGCATCTCATGTTTGGAGTTTAAGGTACTCCGATTAGTTAGTGACTGTTCAATCCGCCTACTACAAAAAACTTTTAGCTTTACCGAAATCCATATCAAATGCACATCTAAGCCATTATAAAGTTGTATCCACTATATTTAAGTCTTCCTGGAACTATATAATTAAGGTTCTTCAAATGGAGCATTGGCGGTTGCCAAAATGACCCTCCTTAGGTTAATCCATCTCTAACGGCAAACGTCAACAATAGCTGAATATAATTCAACTGTTTTCCAGCTAAAATTGCTGTATGTGGGAATTGCTTGATACAAAACAATGGCTTAATATAAAAACCATAGCCCTTAAACGCTTTTCCTACGTATTAGCTAGAAACTACTACCTAGGCGACCTAATAAACCTATCTAATCGCAATATGCCTTAGCTAACTTCATGGACCCGCACCTGATCAAAATGTTGTATAACTATTTAGTTGGCATAGGCTAAGAGCTTCTAATATTTTTGAATTAATACGTATTAATTTATCAATGAGCTTGTGAAAGAGCAACTACCGAAGAGCTCATGGAGTTGCAATGTTACAAAAATGATCGATAACTAGAAAGAAATAAGTTTTGGGTGTTTTACATTGCCTGTTGCTGCTGGATCACCACGTCGCCACTTTCCTCCGTTGGATCACCACATCGAGATGCATGTCGCCGTTGGATCACCACGTCGCCACTTGCCTCCGTCAGATCGCTTCAAATGCCGCATCACCCTCACACCACACCAATTGATAGCAGCTCGCCAACTGACAGCAGATTTTTAGTTTGTGTTATTTTAAAACTGTCAGACAAATTGGAAATTTGTAACAATATGAACATTACAGTAAGAATATGTGAAGTAGACTATGTCACAGGAGCAGGTAGCAAAAGAAGTACAATCTTCTGGTGCAATAAGATGATAAACGCATTGAGAAGCATCACGCTAATACAACACTGGCTAAGTGTATTAGAGATTTATTTAATAATAATGGTATGTCTTATTTTCAACAAATTTTTGAAGCGTCTTCAAACCATACACCCATATCTATACTGCTTTTTATTTTTTTTTTTATTTTTTTTTATTCTACTATATTGTGTCATTCCTTGCCTGAAGAAATGATTAAGGAGAATCAAGTTTCTAAAAAAATATATATAAAACTATAGTTGAATAAAAGTTAAAAATGAAATATTTGAGTTTGTACTTTTTTCGAATTGATACGCTTTATTCTATTTTACATTAATTGGAGAAAGAAGCTTTTCTTAACGATCTGGAGTGAATTATGTCGTAGTTTGTGAGTTTGACATATAACACTGTGGCTTTGTCACCTCACTTTTTTTCTCTCCAGTGTTGGTGTTAGTGTTACCAGAAAAGCGACTTTCAATTTGCGGTGCACACGCTCCACGATCCCATTAGACGCGCGATGATATGGTGTTGTTCTCGTTTTATCAGCACCTACCAACTTATTTAACGCTGTAAAAAGAGCAGATTCGAACTGCGATCCTTGATCGGATATGATCGTGACTGGAGAGTCATAACGGCATATCCAGTGCGAATAAAATGCAGAGGCGACTGTGTTGCCGTCATGTCTGGTATTGAAATGGCTTCCGGGCATCTGGAGAAACGGTCGATCATTGTCAACCAGTATCGAAGTCCTCTAACCACTGGTAATTCAATCAAATCAATGTGCACGTGACTGAATCGATTGTCTGGTACATCAATATGATCCGGTTTTAACTTGTTGTGTCACTGGATCTTAGCTCGTTGACAGTGAAGACAGTTTCTGGCCCATGCTAAGATATATTTTTTCATTCCAGGCCAAACGCATTTTTCGCGTACCATATGACATGTGCTACGACCTGAAGAATGCGATAAACCATATACCATATTGAACGCTGCCTTACGTAGACTTTTTGGTATAAATGGATGTATTACTCCAGTTGAGATATCGCAGTAAAACCTAAGCCCTTGCTCAAAATCACACACGATACTGTGGAGTTTGAGAGAAGTGCTGTTGTTTTCTATTTGACGTCGAAGTTCTTCGTCGTCTGTTTGCGCTGCTGCTATCTTCTCTGGCAACAACATTATCATTTCCTTTAACATACACTATGACGGTGTTGAATTGTGCTATGCATGAGAAGTTATGAACCTGTCTGTTTGAAGCCTTTTCCAAGTTGGCTTGCAAAGCATAGATATTATATTAAACAAAATAAAGAACATAAAATAAATTATTTTGTATTACTATTGCCTCATAGTAAGCCCAACTTTAATTTCAACTAAATATGATCATAAATTAATTAAAAACTTGTTGAACAAATACTCAACTTGTTTAGGACCAACAAAGGAAGTTAAGTTTTTTTTTTTTTTTTATAAACTAACAATGTTTGTTAAACATTATTTTTGTTTCTGTCTAAATTTGTGCTTGTAGTACAACTACGAAACTATAACATCGATGAAAACGAACCATGCTTTTTTGCAACATTGTATTTAAGATCAACATTTGACTAAAAAAAGTATAACAAAACACTTAAAAGGAACAACTACTTAGTAACAATAACAAAAAACATGTCAGTGGCATCATGGAACTGGAGCAACAATGCAAGGGGAATATGTAACATACGCGATATGGAAGCGTCATCGAAAATATACAGACATACATTAAGATCGCGAATAACCGCAGCGAATTGATTTAACAGATACGAGTATAAACCTTTGTATAAGTGTGTATGTACACTAAAGTGTGGGTATACGAGTATGTTGTATTGTATGTGTTTGCGCTTAAATGTTGCAATAAATCAACAGTGAATTTTAAAGAGTGAAATAAATTAATTTATACAATTCTTTTTTTGTTCGCTTCAAAGCTTAAATATTTAATGAAAACAAGAAAAAATGTTAATTTTGACTAAATTACTACACTTCATATACATAAGTTGACACATTTTATTTAACAATTTACAAAAGCTTGTGGTGGTAATTGTAACAGTTTGGTATTATTTGCAATTACATGTCACACTACTAGACCAGGGTTGTTGATTTAGGCAGGAGATGTCTTTCTTTGATCGTAGTCTATTCAACAACATATCTCATTATTGCAATAACGTTATTGACATTATAAGCAGAATTTTAATCGTTTAATTTACTTTATTGATCTTAAGCACCAGTTTTTTAGATATTTTGTTAAAAGGTTGAAAGGAAGCTCTATTTCTGTTTCCCTCTTTATTTTAATTGGGAGTCGAATCTTCATTGCAATAATAATTGGGTTGATTGAATCATTGTATCATATGTATAATTATATCATAATATATATAAGGAAGACTACTAACAAATTGGAAGAAATTTTGGATGAAAACTCGTGCCAAACCCAAGAAGAGCTTGCGGCAACGTAAGGCGTGAATCAACGAGCCGTTTTATTGCGGTTGAAAGCCATTGGTATGGTCCAGAAGGTCGGAAACGAACTCAAACCAAGAGAAATCGAACGGCGTGTTATTGTTTCCGAAATTGTCCTTAAACGGTACAAAGAGAAGTGTTTTTGCATAGTACCGTCACCGGCGATGAAAAATAGATTCATAAAGACAATCAAAAACGAAAAAAAAAAGTATTATAAGCGTGGCGAACCCTGATCTTTGACGCCAAAGCCAAACATCCATGGCAGCAAGGTTATGTTCTGCATTTGGTGGGACCAGAAGAGAATCGTGTACAACGAGCTTTTGAAAAGTGATTAGACGATCGACGAGACTTTCTAAAGATAATAACTGATGCATTTGAAGCGTGATTTTGCTGAATAACGGTCGGTTGGGCAACCAGACATGAGCTATTAACCTTTACCATGATAAAGCTCGTCTGCATGTCGCAAACGTGGTCAAAAACTATCTCAATGGTACAGGATGGGAAGTCTTAACCCACCCACCTTATAGTCCAGACGTTGCACCATCATCATCATCATACCATTTGTTCCGGTCTATGCAGAATACGCTTCACTTCAATTGAAGGTATCGGAAATTGGCTTGGTGCGTTCTTGGCCTCCCAGGAAGTACAGTTTTATTGGCGCCGAATCCTGTAAAACTTACTTGTATACCCAATTTAAACACATTATTATGTAATTTCCAAAAAATTCTTTTAGCTTTCATATAGACAATTGTTTGTGTTGGAACATTTTGTATTTTTTAATGTGTTTCCAATTTGTGTTCAGCTTCCTAACTCACTGTATATGGCAAATAATATTTATATGTAATTTTATTTCCCGGTCCTAGAAAATACACAATGAACTGCATAAATATGCTTTACCTAAGCTGACACCGATAATCCCTACAGTTTATTATACTAAGCATATCGAATGTGGTATTTATTGCGTAACAAAAGTCATGGTCTAGAATTAAAACCTTTCACGCCGTATATAGAAGTAAAACATTCAGTGTTCATACCATAACAAACTGAAATCCATCTTGAAGATCATAAATTTTTTTTATTTCTGAATATAAATTCCAAATCATTAACACTTATCTATGGTCTATGATCTCTAACATCTATCAGCAGCATGTTATTATTAATTGTTTAACATAAAAATAAAAGTTGTAGTTTGAAAATCAATCAAATGCTTCCGGATAAGCAAAGTGTCTTCAACATTTTATGCTATCAGATTAGCAAAGAATGTTGCTAAAGTCATAAAAATAATGAATCTAGAGCAATAAAAATAAGAGAAACAAACATAATATTTTGAAACATAAAACTTGTCATCAATCATTTGGGGAATCTTTTAAACATTCTCCAATCGAAAATAAATTCAAAATAGAATGCTTTCTGAAAGTTTTTGAAGGTAAACCAGGAATAATATCATTAAATTCCATCAAATGTTATTTAATCTCATTAGGAAGTATTCTAGTCGCTAGACAGTAAAATTTGATAGAATATACATATATATTTTCTTATGAATACTTTTACTTTATAGAGTACAAAACAATGGTTCCAACTAACTGATACATAGGAACATAACAAATTCATCTATTTATATTTTATACATATTCATATAATTCATGTCAAATTATTTTTGAATTAATTGTCGTTATGATTTAATCTCGATAAAAGTCGCTTATGAGCGTTTGAAACTTTAGCAGTTCATTCATTATTAGAAAGAAAAATATTTAAAAACCAGAAAAAGAATTTGAAATAAAAAATTAAAAGACAAAAAAAAATACAACTAATTTAATTTAATTTGTCAAATAATTTATTGCTCTTTTATTTTGTTTTAGAAATTTATCGCACGCGTATATTTTTTAAGTCGAATATTAATTAAGGGAGGAGTTGTTGACATTCAAAATTTAATGAATCGAAAAAATAAAAATTAATTACAAAATTATCTTTATTCAGTTCTAGCGAAAGTTTTATCACTAAAATATTTACAATTTCTATCAATAATCCTATATACAGAATAGTGTGCAAGGATTACAATACAAAATCTGTTTTAAAATATCATTGGAACAACAACATTAATAGTCATTAGTCAAAGTAGTAACCGGTCACTACTAGAACACGTCATATCAGCTTAGACTAAAATTCAAGGGAAAACCAGAAAGAAAGCTATCATTGGTTATGCCAAAGATGTAATACTCTTCACGTTCCTCCGAGTTGATTCCAACCTTCCTTTCTTAAAATCACACAAGTTTGAGTGGCAATTTTATTGTACTTTTATTCTTTATAAGTTTCTCATTTAATTTGGGTTTGTATGGGAGGTACCCCTCCTGGTAACCTTAGGATCATGGTTGATGAACATGGATCAGAAACCTATATTGTCAAAATTTCAGTTTATTCACACCCGTGAAGAGTATAAAAATGACACGACAATAAATATGCGAGCAAGAATATGAAGATAAGTTTTTATAACATCTCTCATCCCTTATGCCACGAACTAGCTCTAAGAAAGTTCCAACTATGACAGTCTATGTAACATTGCAAAAGGGGACTGAACTTAACCATAAGGTACTTATGCAGTGTTTGTATTTTAAGTGATACCAAAACTCTCTTGAATGGATCAAAACAAATACCTCAACTGATATCGCTAAGGTGTAGCCTAACCTTACTTTAAAAGATACTGAATTCAATTTAATATTGCAAATATATTAGTATCCTATCATCTTATATGAAGACGTTATGCTACTAAACAACATTTTTTCAGTTTTTTTTTTTTTTGCAAAGTATCTAGTTTCCGCATTTTTTCAAATGGCTTATAGGAATGCAAAAAGTTTGGATATGCAAAATTTGTATTCCTTATTTCATTGAAAAACGTGACCAAATTTATATCGATTCTTGTTATCATAATAATCACTAAAAATACACTACACGTGATGTTTTAGTTGAAATATTTATAAGAGGGCTGTAGGTTGGTAGGAAAAGTTCTACAATAACTTAAGAATAATTCTTTCATCTTGTTCAGACGCGTATCACAAGAACGCCCCTTGAACTTTAGCCACCGTCACGTTGAGTATCCCGCGGACATTAAAAGCTGGCATCGATGGTTGATGTTTCTTATGTAGAGGTCGAACGTTCTGCCAGAACGCTATGGCTTCGTGATCGCATAAAAAGGACAACACTTTTCCTTTGGTGATGAAAGACCATATAGACAAGATATGATTGTATTATTGATGACCGATCATAGTGACAAACCACAAGTGAATTGTTCTGTCCTGTCTTATATGTTCTAACAGTAAATACATATGAAAATCTGAATCCTGAATTCGTATAATAAAGAAGATACACAAAACCAATCTCTTTTGCTGTAGTAGTACCTCTTTATAGAGGTATGTCATAAACCTATAACTACAGGGTATTAAAGGAAAACATTAGGATGAAAGATAAAAGAATATAAAGACACATAATCGCATCATTAAGATAGCAATGTCAGCAAAAACTGTCGAAAACCAGAGCGTATAAAGACAAGTTTAACTGCCAAAACAAGCAAAAACTAATGAATATAAAATGAAATTATTCCTTCTTTTGTTTTTTGTATTCTTAAACTGGTTAAAATCTAGAATAATATTTCGATATTTTATTCCATTTTTATAACACATGAATAAATGGCAATTTTTAATTTTCTAATTTTATTTTTTTTTTCCATTTTAATAGAATTCTTGAGTTGTCGAGAAATGTCAAGACAAAAACTGTTTTAATTTGTAGAAAATATTCTTTGATGCAAATGAGATTGATGATAAGTTAACATTAAACAGGATCGTATGACACCTTTTACTTTAAACAACAAGACAAGCTATCTATAAAATATGTTTGCCAGTTTATGGTAATCATTTTAATAATTCATTAAATCCATGGTACAACAAGGAAACGGGTTCATTTACGTCATTTATGCATAAACTTTTTATGTTTGTTTTCGTGTTCTTTTTTATTTCTTGTGTTACCATAAATTGTAAATTTAAACTTGTGGATTTAATCAAGGAATTGTCATTAATCAATAGGCATTATGCTAAAAATGAAGAACTAAGAACTTAATGAGTGATGAATATGTTCTTTTGTAACAATAATCTCTTTTAAATAAATCAAGAGTTCAAAAGCCTTTGTAAAAACTTTTGACTATGTAATAATCTAAAATATAATTTTTGAATGTTTGTATAATTTTATTGTTTAAAGGCTCTGATGAATGACGTATGTTTGGTTTGGCAATTCTTAAACATTTCATTATTAATATTGATGCTTTGATTATTCATGAGGGGACTTAAGATGCCAATGACCTCCATAATAAAATCCTTCTTTATTTTTTATAATTAAAAAATTATTCATGTTTTTTCTTAATTTTTTTTTTTTTTTATTCATCTTTTTTTCCAGTTTTGTTGATCTTAAAATATTGGTGTACAATTAGATTTAGAATAATAATTATTGTTCATTGGCAGTGATAACTTATTCCCATTTTTTGGTACAACGTTTCATGCTCAATTTTGGTGTTGTTTAAGCGCATTGACCCAAACAATTGGTTAGCAGAATGTGCAGGGTCTGTTGCTTATAACTTCCCATTTGACTTTATTCATATTATTTTTAACTGGTCACACAACACGTGATCGAGTAGTGTTGTGTCTAATATCATGTGTCTCATTATTATTTAATTTATTTATATAAGCATAGTCTCGTCACAAAGTTGATTAACAAAGGATTTCCATCCGTCTCTATTGCGTGCTAATGCGCGAAGTTCGCTCATAGATTTTCTTGTCTCAGCCGCAACAGTTCGTTTCCACGTCAATTTCGGTCTTCCTCTGGACCTCGTCCCTTGAGGGTTCCATTCCAATATGACATGGGGTATTTCGTCGTTACTTCTGCGAAGGGTATGTCCCAGCCAACCGTGCTTGCGTTTCCGTATCACAATTTCAATTGGGTCTTGCTGGCAGATTTGCCAGAGTCGCTGATTGCTAATAATTCTTGGCCACCAGATTCGCTGAATAGTACTTAGACATCGGTTTATGAACGTTTGTAGTTTCCTTATGTTTGTAGTTGTAGTATGCCAAGTCTCACAGCCATAAAGCAGGCCAGATTTTACACAAGCGTTAAATATTTTTATTTTCGTCTTCTGATGGACATGTTTAGCTCTCCAGAAGTTTCTTTGTCTCCCAAATGCGGCCTTGGCTTTTTGAATTATACATTCTATATCGATGTGGGTTCCCCTGTTTGTTGTTATTTGGCTACCAAGATATTCAAAACATTCAACCTCTTCGATATTTTTTATTATTTAATGCTTTCTTTAAACACCTCATCTTTAGGAATAGTTTCACCTTCCTTCAACAGCTCATTATAGCCCTTCACCAATCCCACGATATAGGGATTCAGAGTGCGTTTTGATGGCTTCACAAACAATTTTTGACGTAAATCCATTTTTCTTCACTAGCAATAATACAATTTGCTATAAAGGCATAATTTCACACGCTGTAAATATGTTTTGACATATTCGGAACACAAAAAACTAAGTTTCTTCCACTTTGACAAAATGGCAAATACTGAAAGTAAATGTATAAGGAAGGCAACCGAATTCGGTGCAATTTAATACTAAAAATGCATATTTCTTTCAGTTTATAAAATATTATTTTTATTTCTATTCTTTCATAATATTTGATAATTTTTTTTTTACATTTAAAACAACACATTTTTGTCTTTTTTAATCTCAGATTCCATATTTATTTCCTTTTCCACAGTGTTTTCATATTTTTTTTAAAGAAACACTTTTCACTTTGTGAACTGAAGTCAACTTCAGCCTATGCAAGTATGCAATATTCTGCAATGTAAATTGTTTCGTACCCAGTTCCAGCAGTACAGCTCACACAGATATTCACTAATACCCTTAACATCAGTCTCATGTACAGTGTACGTGTATCAATCGAATACACGATCCGTGTATGTACACACAGAAAGCTTTTTTCATTAATGAAGCCTTTCATTTTTGCCACATACACTCACAGTCGATTGAATATGTACACGAAAGCTTTTAAGTTATGTGCTCTCTTTGTACTCTCAGTACGGTTTTGGTTTGATGCAAAATTATCATCAAAGACTGAATATATGTTTTTTTAAAAGACAAAGATACAGACAGCATTTGATATCTATCATATATATCCACCCCCTCGCATAGCCCCCCTTTAGCTATATGTATATGGTAGTCGCTCTCTTTGATGATGTGGTCTTTGAGCGATCCAGCATCGACGGCGTCGTCGTCTTAAGTTTTTGGTCAAGCGCGTTTTGTCTCGATATAAAAGCTTGTGTTGTCTGCTCGAAATTATTCAGTAAACTGTTGTGGGTTCGTTGAGACATACAAACCCAGTTCTATTTGGATTGTGTGTGCTTTTCTGAGGAGTGTGTCCTGCTCGTCGTCTAACTGTGTATTTATTTTTTATAAACTTGTGAAAAATGAAATCAATGGTACGTCGCAAATAAAATAAAATAAAATATCCAACGACTTCATAAAAGAATGTCAAATTCAAATTTATTAGAAGAATAAAAATAAAAAATAAAAAGAATGTTTAATGAAGAACTTAAAAGTGAAATTGTGTTTAATATAAGAAATATTTTTAATGATTTTAAAAAAAAATTAACAAGGTTCCAGTTTCAAAAAGATAATTTAAAGTCAGTTAAAAGTATACGCCACATTAAAAATTAATTTTCAATAATTAAAAAAAAATTAGAATCAGACATATTCATTGAATTAAAAATTATAAAAAAATAATAAGATTATTTTTTATTAAATTAATGAAATTATTAAATATTTTAAAGTTAATTTAATTAAAATTTAGGAAGAACAGAAGAGAATATTTTGCACAATAAATTTAATTCATCAGTAATTAAAGGTTTTTTAATTTTAAGATTCAAGTAAAATATGAAAAAATAGATTTCGGAAAATTAATTTTTAATTCAGAAATTATTTAAAAAAAAAAATATAAAAATGTCAGAGAATTTTTCGCTATTTAATTCACTTAAAATTTTAACCAATCGGTAAATTTTCATTTCTTTTGGAATTTGTTTACAGAAAGAAACAAAATCATTTCATTAAAATTTCAATTTCAATAAAAAAATATACAATTCAATTTGAACTTGGCATACGGCCAAACAACTAAAACCTGACAACTTAAAACATTTTAGCGCCTTTTTTGTACTCATTTATTTCACTTTTTATTTTTGTCAAATAATTCGCCGCCCATTTAAGGCCTAAGAAATTTTCTTTTACATTACATAATCGTCTCACAATGCAAAATATTCAAACAATAGCGGCCATTGGCCCACTTTGGTTGCATTAACTAACTGTAAAAGGCAACGGCCAAACGGAAGTTTACGCTTTGTAAACACATGATTATATAATATACAATACAATATAATATTTTGTATTATAATTCTATGTTTCTTTTGTTTTTTTCTTTCTTCTTTTAAATATTATAGATCATTTTCGGCCTTTTGGCCCTTTGCGTTTTTGCCAGCGCCAGTGAAGAGGCTGCACCCGCCAAGGCTGAGGCATCTGCCGATGCTGCTCCAGCTGCATCAGTGCAATCCGCTAGCACAGTCGAAAAGAAGCAGGAAAAACGTGGTATTGTTAGTGGTTATGGCTATGGACCAACCATCGGACATGGTGCCGTCTTGAGCTCTGGCATTGGTCACGGCATTGGTCACGGTGCTGTCTTGAGTTCAGGTATTGGTCACGGCGCTGTCTTGGGCTCAGGTATTGGCATTGGTCATGGCGGACATATTCCAACCAGTGTGCACACCAACACTGTTGTGCGTACCGTTCAAGTCCCATACCAGGTTGAGCGTCATGTGCCCTACCCCGTTGAGAAGGTCGTTCAATACCCAGTGAAAGTACCTGTACCACAACCCTACCCCGTCGAAAAGGTCGTTCAAGTTCCAGTCAGAGAAATCGTCAAAGTACCCGTACATATTCCACAGCCCTACCCTGTTGAAAAGGTCGTTCAAGTTCCAGTGAAGGTACCAGTCGATCGCCCATACCCAGTCCATGTTGACAAGCCATACCCAGTGCCCGTGGAGAAACCAGTACCTTACACCGTCGAGAAGCGTGTCACCATTCCCGTGCAAGTGCCCTACGATAACCCCGTCCCAGTACATGTTGATCGCCCAGTTCCAGTGCATGTTAAGGTGGCCGTCCCAAGACCATACCCCGTCATCAAGGAAATTCCAGTGCCAGTTGAACGTCAAGTGCCAGTACCATACAAGGTTACTGTTGACCGTCCAGTGCCAGTACATGTAGAACAAGCCGTACCTGTGCCAGTAGAACGTCATGTGCCTTACAAGGTACCAGTTGCTGTGCCCGTACATGTTGAGAGCCATGTTGCTCCAGCAGTAGTCGGTCACTCTGTCCACTCTGCTGGTCCCGCCATCATTAGCTCCGGCTACTCTGGTCATGGTATCTCTGGCCATGGTATCTCTGGTCTTGGAATTTCTGGTCATGGTATCTCTGGACATGGTATCGTTTCCCACGGTATCTCTTCCCACGGTATCTCTTCCCACGGCGGCTATCTCCACAAAAAGAAGTAGACAATTTTAGCGTAGCAGAAAGAACGTAAATCGTACGGTTATTTTCAAGGATATTTAACCCGAAACCCACACGAAATTCATTTAAATCGTACGAATTACAATTAGTTTTAGTTTGTGATACCAACCTAAATTCGTGGAGCGCGTTTGCCATACGAGCGGCATGTGATGTCGACCATGTGTGGATTAAATGCCGATTAACATCAGCAACTTGCCCACCACACACAAATACTGACTACAGATGCTATTAAAAACAGTCTTCATCACCTCGTCTGCATCTTTAATGTACAATTTAAATTACAAAATGGACGCGCTCTCCGCTTTTTTCTTGTAAATTCTTTTCTATGAAATCTTTGTATATATTTAATGTAAATAAAAAACAAAAAATCGTGGAAAATTCTAAATATTTTTATTGGAAAGGGTTTTAAAATATGGATTTTATATAACAAAAGTTTATTTGATGAAATGGAAAAAATGGTATTTGACAAACACTCAAAGTTGCAACCTTTTACCAAAGAAGTTTCTATCAAAATTATTAGGAAGAAGACTTGATATTTGAAAGAACTACTGGCATTAACAACAATTCAAAAGAATTTGATCTCACTGAATCTTTCAAAGAAATTTTATTTACAGGTACTTCATGTACTCTATATACTGTAATCTATACATACAACGGCTTGCAAAAATGAATAAAAATGATCGTGACCTTTTGTACATTTTGGTTTGTGGGAGGCAAACAGCTCATTTGAAAAATATGAAAAAAATACCAGGTATTCCTTAGACTACAAGCAAAAGATTCCTAATGTCACTTTAGCGAAAACTGGGGTGAGAGAGATAATAAAAAATAAAAACCAGGGCTACCTGCATTTACACAATTATTCACTTTTTGTTCAACGTGAACTAAATTAAATTTTTATTTTAATTTTGGTCCAAAATCACTTGTTTTTTACACATTATGAAGTATATTTTCTACCAATTAGGGCACATGGACAGTGGGAATATTATTCCATTTGTGCTGCAATCTCCACCAAAGTTAATTTTCCTTAATGGGCGCTTTATTTTCGTCCGGATTGAAGTCTGGGTTTTGACCCAGCCACTCCTACAGCTGATGTGGTGACTCTGACAGTTAAATCGGGGCTTCACGCGCATTATACTTTAGTTCGTCATCTGGCTGAATAATCTCTTCAAGCTTGGGATTCAGAATAGCTCAACAAAGTCGTTTAAAAAATGCGTTTCTGGTCTTACTCTGTTATGGGACCCTATATACTAACTGGTGGAATAACTTTTTGGCATGTATAGTATTCACCGGTAACGTATTCGCCATTACACCTTGAACTTTCGTTTTTTGCTCCCAGTTTCTCAAATTCCAGGTATAATGGCGTGAGGATACTTTACATGCGAAAAAGTTGTTCCCCTAGGGTTCCATAACAAAGTTAGGCCCACAAAATCAAAAGATATTGATTATGAATTAAATTTTAAGAACTGTCGCGTATTAGGAAACTGTATGATTTAATCTCTGATGGCTCCACATGTAATATCGTATACAGAGAAGCATTACTGTAACTTCTTAACTTGTACTCTGATAAAAAAAATGATATACATACTTCGAATACCACACGTACGAAGTCGCAGGCACAGCTAGTTTTCAATTTCAGGCTCATCCCGGACATTGAAAAATGACTGAGCAGGAAGAGCGGGGAAACGAACTACCATTTAACCCAGTTCTTGCCTGGACATGGTGGATACAGGTGTACCTATACAGGTTTGGGCACGACAACACACCAAGGTGCCCACTGTGTGACGAACGGCAGGACGCTGAGCACGTTATTTTCCAATGTGCTCGGTTTCCTGTTCCAGAAGTCTATCCGCAGGAGCGAGGAAGCGCATTACAGTTCATGTTAGCATCTCCGGCCAATTGGGACCGGATCTGTGAACGTGGGACAGCTACCCAGCTAGAGCTACGTCGTCTAGAGAGGGCTAAGCGAAATATGCAGACGTTGCAGAGAGTGCCGGAGGGGGGCATCGTAGAATAGTGACGAGTAGCCACGACCCACGTACGACAACAACACAACACAATAGGTGACCTGCTAAACTAGAACCGATTGACTTTTGAGCAGCAATGCTCCACCTTCCTCCCGACGAAATATCTAATGACAGTTCCGGGAGGACGATAGGACAATGGGCGGGAGTGTTTAGCGAGGTTAAAGTCCCGCACTTCGGTTGTAGACCGGGTAGATTTTCGATGCTTCACTTCCGATACAAAAAAAAAGCTAGTTTTCAAATTGATTCATTAGGGACTCTATTCAAGTTTCACAAAGATCTTAAGTAAAACTGATATCTGAGAACTAAGGAGTCTGCCCCTGATAGCTGTATAAAACACTCACACCTCAAGTAATTATATACTGAATATTTACTGCTCCTCTCCAAGGGCTCATTATACACTTTTCATCACTAAGCTAATATGCTTGCCTTTTCGGATTGTAGAGTGCTTCTTTGCAAATGGCAAAAGTCAATCAAAGCTCCCGTTTATTGCAAGTCAAAGATTTATGACTTCAGTAAACTATTTTTTCAAAGCAATGAAAGCTTTAAATTATTAACACAATTAAAAACAAGCTTTTTCTGTTTTTAAAACCGCTGCAAAATCATGAATCAAAGTTTAACTGACATTAATAGCAAACTTATTTACAAAAAACCACAAACATAGCCTAAAAGTATGCAATGTGCCATTAAGAAAGCTTTTTAAAGACTCAATTTTTCAAATATTTTTAATAGGAAGCGGATGTAAATGAAATGATTAAATAAACAACTTTTTGCTACTCATTAATTTGAAATCAAATTATGTAAGATGACAGAAATTAAGACAAACCAAAAGACTGAATTGAGAAAAAAAAATAATGTTCACTTAATCAAAATTACCATAAGTAAGAGGTGAGTAAAGACATTTAGCTTTACATATATATACACATACATGTACATAACATATTTTTGTCATACACATTGATGGGTAATTCCTGTCAACTGCTTAAATCAACAACCAGTTTGTGCAATCAATCAATCTCAACTCAACTCAACCAGTTAGTCCAGCTTGCTTCATACTCATAAATGAAATTCACTTTACTAAGTCAACTGGATATCACACTACTGTCCGACAATGTTATAAGCCATGTTATGCAACAATTAATGCTCAAACAAAAAATTCAAAGAAACAAATCCTTAAAAGCGCAAAACACATAAATCCCCTAAAGAAAATATAAATTAAAAATTAATTAACTATAGTGTTATCAAAGACATACTAAGCTTCTTTTGAGTGCTCAAGTTCGTGACTTAAGTCTTTTGATTTTTCTATATTTATTTTTAATTTCATGTATTTGAGTTGCCTTTTTGCTAAAAAACATGCCACACACCCATATACACCTGCACACACCAACAGATACAAGTGCATTTTATGAACTTGCAACCAGAACCCGTTGTGGTATTACCACTTGTTGTTGTTGTTTGTTACTGTTATTTAGTCAATTGATCGATAACATTACCGAAACAACATTGATCTTGTCCTAAACTTGCTGTTAGCCACTATAGCTATAAACCTATGGGTGTCGTTGTTGTTGCTGCTGCTCTGCTGCTACATTTCTGCATTGATAATGCAACAAACAATCAATTAACAAACAAATAATAACTTTTTTATTGTATATTTTACACAAATACACAGATACCATAATACATAGTTCATTGCGTCATTGTCCGACTGAGGCGCTGCTTTTGTAAGCAAAATTAGTTACTGCAGATATTTCTGTTACTGTTACTGTGGTAAGTGTTGTTAATGGTTTGATAGGCAATTGCTTATCCATACTGTCAGTAAGTCAGTTAGTCAGTCAGTCATTTGCTCATTCAGTTCAGTTAGTCAGAGTGCCAGCCAGCGAGGTAAGTCGCTTTGCAACTTGCCACCACTTTGGCTTTCGTTTATTTTATGTGCTCATTCGCTTATGCGGCCTAAATCGGCAATAATAACTTATTGCAAATGAACAAAAATTGCAGCAGCAGCAACAAAAACAAAAACAATAGAAACAATAATAGTAGTAACAGCCAACATTGGTAGTGGCGGCATCTCTTATGTGTTGCTACAAAAGAAAACTTATTGCAACACATTCATTGAAATGGTTTATATATGCATTTATACGAGTATTAACAAAAAACCAGGAGAAATAGAAACCACATTCGTGTGGTCCTCAAGTGAATGTGCGAAAAATATAAGTGGCAAGCAATTGAGCAGCGTCAGCAGCACCAGCTGCTACTATAACAGTCTTTTTGATATTATTGATACTCTACATAGTTTAGCTTAAATGGCATTATCACTTTGTCATGGTGTCTGTAAGCCACTTCATAAAATATTAGAAATGTTGTAATGTATATTATAAATTTGTGATTAGACCCTAATCTCTCCTGTGTCATTGACTGGAAACAAATGCTTTTTATTGTAAAAAAAAAACTATTGAATCAGGTTCTTAATGCATAGCAGATCATTCACATTTACCCCAATTAGTTTAAGTGTGTTTCACAGTCAATGGTAAATTGTAATTTCATATCAATAACTGTAATGCAGAGATCAGGCCATGGATCAATAAGAGGTGTTATTTTGATATTGAAAGAAAAATAGCAGTTTTTGAGAGAAATGATCGGATGTTTATTTCATTATAAAGAGGAAGGTATCCCGTAATAATGGAAAACAACATCAGCCAAATGGCCACCATGACCACGCTTACAGGACCATATACTTTTCATTAAATTTTCCATAACCAAATCGCAAAGTGGCTGCCCAATGTCCTCGATAGCCTCACGAATTCCATCTTTGAGGTCTTGAATCGACGCTGGGCTGTTGGCGTACACCTTATCTTTTACGTGGCCCCAAAGGAAGAAGTCGCAAGGTGTTAAATCACAAGATCTCGGTGGCCAATTGTGATCACCTCTTCGAGACATAACACGGTCCAGAAAAGATCAATGGTTTCGTTGCTTGTGTGGCGCGTAGCGCCGTCTTGTTGAAAGTAAACGTTGTCCAGATCAATACCATCCAATTCCGGCCATAAAAAATCATTAATCATCTCTCGATAGCGCAATCCATTCACCGTAACTGTTGCTCTAGCCTCATTTTCGAAAAAGCAAGGTCCAATGACCCCGCCGGACCATAAACCGCACCAAACAGTCACACGTTGAGGATGGAGAGGCTTTTCAACAATAACTCTTCGGTTTTCCGAGCCCCACATGCGACAATTTTGCTTGTTCTCGTAGCCACCAAGGTGGAAATGGGTCGCATCAGTTAAAATGATTTTTCGATGAAATTCCTGATCATTTCTATGCATTTCAAGGACCCAATCAGCAAAGACACGACGTTGTTGATGATCGGCCGGCTTGAGTTCTTGTGTTAACTGAACTTTATAAGCCTTAAGACCCAAGTCTTTATGCAAAATACGATGTAATGACGTTTGTGGAATGCCCAATTCCAAAGAACGATGAGGAATGGACAAACCTGGGTTTTCTTCAACACTTTGGGCTTCAGCAGCAATATTCTCAGTTGTTCTTGAGCGACGTGCACGGGTTTTATTCTTTACATCACTTACTTGTCTCAACAGTTCGAATTTTTCCACTAATTTCTGTATTGTTGTCCGACAAGGTTTTTCACGACGACCCAAAAATGTTTTAGTTTTACGAACCGTCTCTGCCAAATTGTCACCATTTTTATAGTGAATTTTAATAATTTCAATGCGTTGTTGAAGCGTGTATCGTTCCATTTTTATTAATGGAGTAGTTTCTACTTGTCAAATGTCAAAAAAATGACAGCTTTAAAAGTGTCATCTACCGAAATAGCGGGCTATTCAAAATAACACCTCTTATTGGAAAACACTTTACGATTGTCTACATTTATCATAAGTAAATCAATACTCCATGTGCTGCTGAGTATGTATCTTAAGATTGTTGCAACAGAATTTAGTATTTCTTTTTGTTGTTTTCCAAATCTCTCCTATTGCAATCAAGTTTCTATATATGTATAAACTTTTATTGAATTAACGTTTCTTCATTTCATTTCACTCCTCCTTTTATGGTTTCATATTTTTTAAATTTATCCATATACAATTTCTCATTCCAATTTTTATAGAAAAAATAAATACCAAAATTATTATTAAAACAATAATAATTTAAATTCATAAAAATATTATTATATTTATAGTATAAAATTTTAGTTTAGTTGCAACACTCATTAGTTTTTCATTTGAAAATATTTATGATTTCCTTAAGTGTTACGCAATTTCGACATTTGGCCCTCTAGTAGAATTAATTCTAATAAATATTTCGTAAAATGCCAAAAAAAAACTTGCTAAAGCAATTCATTTTTAGATTTTTTTTTAAGTGTCTTAAGCTAAATTATTTGATTACTTCAGTTAACTTATATTGTTTAGTGTTATTGCTTATTGTTTATGTTGTTGGTGGAGTGATTGTTGTTGTTGTTGTTGTTGTTGTTAACTAATAACAACTTTGTTAATTTACCAAAATACTCAACTCAACTGCCAAATTACGCAGTGCGCTCTAATTTTTATCATTTTGCCTTGCCTTAAGCAAGAGGGTAGTTTGAGGAGATTTAAGTACAAATTTACACAAATTTGAATGAATCACTTTTTATGTATTTGCAGACTTTTATTTTATATCATGAAATTGTGTCATTGCTGATTTGCCAAAGATAAGATGAGGTAATAAATTTAAATGTTGCAATGACACCTTTAACATAAAGTAGACATCATGTTGATGCCTTCTGTGACACCTGCAGTTCAAAAGTATTCATATATTTTAGAAGATTCCAAATTCTGTTGTTTATTGAAGAAAAATTTCATTAATATTCTTACAAATTTCCAGTTAAATGATTAAGACTATAACCAGAGCCAGTGAGAGTCTTCAATAAGCGACATGAGTCAAATTTTGTCAGGATAGTGTTTTCGGTCATTTTGGATTAAAATCTTTAAGAAAGATTGATTTAACAAAGCCACATAACACATCAGATGATAAGTTCCCGGTCTAATGAAGAAATCAAAACTTTTTCGATCAAATTCAGTTCTATTCATCAACATAGTCTTATTTTAGCTCGATGCATTTAGTTGAAAAATAGGTTTTCTCAAGGTCCTCCAAATAGGCGTTTGTTTCTCTTTCTGGCGACCATTTTTTAGGTCTGCGAACAGTTAAAAGTCGCTGGAGGCTAAATCTGGATAATAGGGTGGAACAGAAGCAATGCAAAGTGTAATTCGTGCAATTTTGTTATTGTAGCTAAAGACTTTGTGACACGGTGCATTGTTTGGGTGAAAGAGCACTTTCTTTCTTTGCATATCGGGCCGTTTCTTCAAAATTTCCTCATTCAAACGTTCCAGTTGGGCCATTTACCGGTCGGTATTGACTGTCTGGCCTTTTCCAAGGTAGTCGATAAACAAAACACCGTACGCATCCAAAAATATGGATGCCATAACCTTGCCAACACTTTGTTGCGCTTGTGGTCGCTTTAGGCGGGGTTCTCTGGATGCTGTCCATTCGGCTGACTCAGCCGATGTGTTATGGTGGTTCCAAAATACATCCATCGTTACTTATCGATACAAAAAGTCTTATTTTACTTTGCCCAAACAGCTCCAAACAGCACTCGGATTCATCAAGAAGTTCTTGTTTTTAGTCCAAGCGGCACCCACTTCGAAAACAGCTTTCTCATAGACAAATGTTTTTGCAAAAGAAAGCCTACATATTCCTTGGATATCTTTAGAGTGTCAGTTATCTCCTGCAACTTTAATTTACGGTTTATCAAAACGATTTTGTGGACTTTTTTGATATTGTCTGGAATCACCTCCTCTTACGGGCGACCAGAGCGTGGCGCATCATCGCCATGTTTAAGTTTCTGTTACAGATAACACTTATCAAGCCATGCAACAAAGCAACACACGAAATTCACATTTATTCATTGTTTCGAAAATAAGAAAAGTGGCATCACTAAAACATCTGTAATTTTCAAAGTAAATGCCAGAGTGACATGAAATTTTTACAGCTACCTTTTGATGATTTGTACTTATTAACAAATATATTGATTCTGTACTTGTGGTGTCATTTGTGTGTTATACCGATATAATACACTAAAAATGAATACAATCCCAACTTGAAGAAATACAACTTGATTTGAAAATAAGACTTACAAAGATTCAATGAAAATAGTATGAAACTTAAGACAATATTAATTGAAAATGCTGATTATGATGCAAACATACTCTTTCTGACTATAGATCTCAAAAATAGTTAAATAATTCAAGAAAAGATATACACCATTCTTCCTTTCGCAAACAATACAATCTAATTCTTAATCTCCTATTAAGAGTCCAATCGAATACTCAATGCAATGAATATTTAATATCATTTTTATTAATTTTTCTTAATGACAGGATTCTCTAATGAAAGAAACATTTATATGAACACTCGCTTTAAAAAATTTACAAGAAAAAAAATAAGAAATTATCAACAACAAAAATAATCTACGCCTCAGTGCAGCTCGGCTCAGCTCAGCTCACCATGTCTTTACTATGGAGTACAACAAAGTTTACAAACAAAATTGAAGTTAACAACAAAATAGTAAATTAACAAAATATTTATAACAAAGACAAAAGAAACACTAACAACAACAGTAACAATAACAACAACAACAAAAACTAAGTTAACATAACAATTATACAATTTACGCAATTTTCGCATTTTTAATTGTTTTTCTTTTTGTTTTATATTTTTCTTGGAATAAAAAATGTTGTTGTTCACATGTTGTTGTTATTATTAAAGCTTAATACATTTTTCTTTGAAGAGAAAAACAAAAAAAATGATTACAAAAATTGGAAAGACAAAAAAAAAATTAATCAGATTACTGTTAATCATTTATTAAAGTAATTTCTTTTATCTTTACATACTAAAATTTCATTGTCTACAAAACAACAAAATATGACAAATTTCTATGGTTATATTTTAGTAAAAATTTTTGCTTTTATTTCAATAGAAAATTCAATTTTTGAAAGTAAAAATTCAGTAAAGAAAATTTATGCAAATTATTGTACAACAAAACAAAGTAACAACACACAATCGCAGTTTAACATAAACTTGTCTAAGTAAGTCTCTAAGTCAATCGGTCAAATGTGTAAACACGATGCCAAGAAACGTTTAACCTATTGTAAGTAGATACAATGTCTAAAAGTATCTAACTCCATAATAGTGAACAGGTGGATAGTAATTACGATAACATTAATATTAGGATTAGTCTGTTGTGTCTTGGCGTAGGCGCCTTGAAGTACACCAAAGGCGGAATTGCATGTACATTGCAATTCAACTAGCAGACCCACACTAAACACTAATGTTGACTATAATAAATCGAATTTGAAGCTGGTTTTTCTTTTATTTAAATGAAAATATCTGCATATCTGTTCGCTCTCTGATCCTTGTGTTGATTGCTGATGTAAAGCACAGCAGGCGAGCGTTCCAAATGTAATAAAGAGTTACAATGACCAATTTCTGCACTTTGGCATTTCCTTATTTAATAGTAATAATGCCCGAGCATCAAGTGGTGAATGGTAATGGTGAACTGAACCGAACCGAACCGATCTGTGGGCTTGAATGAATGTTGTCAAATTTTCAAACCACAAAATGTATTTTTTAATAAATATAATTTAAAAGAGTTTTCATTTTATTGCCTTTGTTTTTTTTTTTTTTTTGATGTTGCCTGCATTTGCATAAAGAAAAGCCACAAGTGATTGTTAGTTGCTCTTGTTGCATGGTGATGTGATGTGTTTGTGATGTGTAATAATAATCAACAAAGCATAAACCTAAGCTAAAGTAACCAGTTCAATGCTAGTTTTTCGGTATTTATTTCTATAATCATTTTGAAGTTTTGTTTCTTTCTATTTTTAAACCACATTTTTAGTTAACAAAAGTAATAATAAAACTTCATTAACATTATTCGTCTCCTATGTCTGCGTATGAGTGTGTATATTTATGTGTTTATATAGTTATTTTTCTTGTCTTTTTTTGTTATTTTTTTTTTTTTTTTGCTTAGACGCGTTCACAAGAGTTCAACTGCTTTTGCTCTTGACCTCTTTTTTCTGCTGACGCTGCAGTCAGCGTTTCAAAAACAAACACACAGCAGCAGCAGCTACGTCGACTGCTAGGTAATTGCAGTCTTCATTTTTTTTATTTTATTTTTTTTTTTTTGGTGTTTGAACTTAAACAAAAACAACAATAACAAGAAAAACTACTACAAATACATTAACAATTATGTTAAATGGCTAATATGTTTATGATTTACAGTCTGTTTTTTTTTTTTTGTAGTTGGTATTTTTAACACCAACTGCGAGTAGTCAATGTCAGAAAGTGCGTATGAGTAATGCAATCTCCTTGCTTGCTTCCCACCGATTAAAGAGCAACAATATTAGGTTTTTGGTTGTGAGACGCAGCTGCTTGTACGAGTAATTGTGTTCCATTTCAAGTTCAATTTCTTAGTGCATCAATTACTACAATAATTGTAATTTCATTGAACAAAAGAATTAAAATTAAAATTGGAGATTGTTGCCCAAGTCTTTTGTTTTGTGCATTTCATGCAATCGAAATAATGAAGGTTTCGCATGATTTTTATTGAGTTGTAATCTTTTGTATATTTCGTTCTTCTCTTTGAATAGTGAAACATTCGATTCTGATGAGGCCAACAATTGACACAGTTTTTTGACCATAATGATCACAAGTTGTACGTGGGTGGAATAATGAAACTTCCCGAAAAATTGGCAAAGATGATCAAAGAAAATGGCCAATACATAAACGATTAATGTTTTATTTAAATATAATAAATTAATTTTGATTTAAATGAAAAAATGGTTATTCCCTTGCCAAATTCGTGTCCTAAGACAATTGTTTGTCTGAGAATCTGAAAGTTCACTATTTTTATCAAACTCATACTCCTTTCTAATTCAACTTGCAACACTTTCTTTATTCATTATGCGGATACTAGAACAAAGTTCTCGAAGTTTGTTGCTTTCTGATTTTTATGCAATATCCTAAAAATCGCTATGCACAACTTACTGTATATCAATCTACATACACCATATTGTCTCACTTAACCACATTCTATAGTCCTTTGCTCAAGAGTTCCCATTTATGGCCACTTAACATCAATTTGTATCTTGTTACTCCCTCGCAAGGGAATAAAATATCTTACTACTCTTATCAATGAGTACTTACGTCCTTGCTATTTTCCCAAGCCATGGAAAATCTGAAAAGTTATACCCATAAGAAAAGCTAAAAACCTACTGAGTTGCCTTCTTTCTACCGCCCCTTAAGTTTGTTGTCCTAGGTCAGAAAAAATCTGAAAAAATTCATTAAAATAAATCTTTCTCAGATCTTAGGTAATAGTGATTTACTCCCGCTGCAGCAATTCGGCTTTTGCCGTGAACATAATACTTTCCATCCATTATCCAGAATCAAGAACATTGTCAAAACAAACTTTACATGATCCAAATCGACGGGTATGGTCCTATTGGATATAAAAGCAGCTTTTGACTCAGTTTGGCATAATGGATTAGCTCACAAAAATTATCCTAAGCTTCCTAAAGAATCGGTCGTTTGTTGTCCATATTGGCAATGTCCTAGAAATAAGAGCAGGCTGTCCACAAGGTTTTGGTTTTTCACCCATTCTTTACAACATTTATACCTCTGACTTCCCTATACTAAGAGGTTGCACTACCTCAATCCTTGCTGATGACACAGGGGTCCTATGTTCAGGGACCCTAGCTGCCGACATTTCTGACAAGCTTTTGACTGTCTTGTGTCCTATTTCTCCGAAAAAACGCAGCCCATATTTTTTACCAGGAAGCGGAAAGACAATAAGTGAATGATTTATTTTAAACATAAAATGTTGGTATTGCATTTTATTTGAATAGACAGTGAAAAGAAATTAAAAAAAAATTATAGCTAAAAAATATAGATGACGAGTTTTTTAAGAAATCAAGAACAGCGAGAAATTCTGTTTTATACAATGCATTGTATTGTAATACACACTCATATCTATAAATGCGATTATGCAAGATTTTTTTGTAATAAAAGGAATAATGAAATTATACATCAAGTGTATTCCTTCTCTTATCAAAAGAACTGACTGATAATAAATAAATGAACATATTTAAAAAACAAATTATATTTATAAATATTTAAAACAAAACAACAAAAACATAATAATTTATAAACACTTTGCATCTTTAAAGATATAGGACCTTATTCAGTAGCATTCTGTTAAATCCCATACAATTATTTAACTTAAAAATTCCATTTACACCCTTAAAGCGATTTGATTGAAATGAAGTTGACCACAACTGAAACGTTTTTTATCAGAAAAAATAAAAATAAAAAATTAAATTAATGAAAAAAAAAAAACATTTTAAGATTTAAATCAAATAAAAAAATTAATTTACAAATAATAATAATAATGTTTTCCCATTATTAAATCAAATATATGATTTGAATCAAATTGAAATAAAAATAATAATAATGTATAATACAAATGATGTCCGTTAGATCGAAACTGATTAATAGCTAAATAAATGAATAGTTTATTCCATTATATAAAATAAGAAAATAGTAAGGATCTTTAAACAATATTTACAAATTGTGTGGAATATATATATTTTTTCTAATTCAACAATTATTAAGATGAAAATAGAAATAAATTGAAAAATGTGAAATTTTATGACATTTTGTATGGAAATCTATTTCTCTTTTCTATAAACATTTATTTATTTACGATTTCAGTATTTTGAAACCGATTATGTGAGTAAATTGTCAGATTCACGTATTTCCAATGCTTTTGGTTTTATCTAGGAACTAAAGATGACAAGTTGAGTGTTATTGTAATTGGAACAAGGCCAAATAAAGTTGCAAAATCATGATATTCTGCATTCCAAATCTGTCGTCCTCATCTCTCACTTTCTCAGTGACATAAAATTACAATATACAATAAATTTATATAAAAAAAAACTATAACACAAAACCTCCCTGGCAATCACATAAAGCTAAATCATGTCAACGTTAATTGGGAATAATAGTGATAGATATTTATGCTGAATTCTAGATAAAAAGCTGACATCCAAAGAGCACATCAACTTTACAAAAAAATAGAGTTAGCACTTTAATCCGCACACTATATCCTTTTATCAACAGGAACTCACAACTTAATTACACCACTCGATAGCTAGAGGATCAAAGAATTATGTATCATGAATTAAGACTGTGATGCATCGCGGGTGTCACAGGGGGAAGCGAAGCAATTTCGACCATATTTTGATGTATAATTTTTAAAATTTTAGATCCAAAAGAGGCTATTTGAGTTTCAGTCGTTAGCTCTCGTCAAGATCAAATACAGTATGTGATAAGAACTATAATAAGAAATGGACTTAGTGAAATATTAAAACTTGTCCAATAACGCTAGGCAATGTCTGTATTGATTTAACATTTATCAGAAATCTTGATGTGTCCAGTATGCCATTTCTTTCGTTTTCATATCACAGACCTATTACTAATAAAGTTATAATACAGTAATTATTGGTGGAGCATTTGTAATGGTTTTCCTTTTTCGTTATTATCACTTTTAGGGATTGCACCAACTACAGTATAAGCAAACACAAAGACATATTAATGGAAAACACACGGCCGTCTATACGACCAGGCAGCCCCCCTTTTTTAAGTGTTTATAATTGCGACATCATTGCGTTCATATTGAAAACGAATTTGCCATATGCATGAAATATATTGCCCCCTGAAGCTAATCCGACTTATAGTAGTGCTGTACGAGAACCCCGAGCTGACGGTTCTTCACAATGACAGCATCAGTGACTCGTTCACCACCAACACTGGTGTACGGCAAGGCTGCCATCTATCCCCGCTCCTCTACGCCATCGTGTTGGATGACGTCATGAACAGCCTCTCCCAGCATAAGAGAACTGGCATTATGTGGAATCTCACACGGCATCTTGAGGACTTGGACTTTGCCGATAACATTTGTCTCCTCTCGCACAAATTCTCCGATATGCAAGCAAAGGCGAACAACTTAGTCGCGGTACAAGCCATATAATGATTGACGGCTGTGCGATTGATTTCGTAGAAAGCTTCTGTTACCTTGGTTGCTCAATATCTACAGATGGAGGAGCTGAAGCGGATGCTAACGGCAGGTTGAGCACAGCAACGGCAGCACTTGGCCGGTTAAAATCGCTATGAGGAAATTCCCAAATCTCCAGACGCACGTAATTGCGAATATTCTCCGCATGCGTGAAATCGACGCTACTATACGGAATCGAAACATGGCTGGTCTCGAGCTCCATCACGCAGAGACTTCCAGCTTTCGTTAACAAGTGTTTAAGGATCATATGCAGAATATTCTGGCCGAACACTATTTCCAACGAGGCACTATGGCGTCTAACAAATGAAGAGCTTATACTGAAACAGATTAAGCGTAGGAAGTGGCGCTGGATTGGCCACAAGCTAAGAATGCTGCCAGAAAGCATCACGAGAATATCGCTCGAATGGAACCCGCAAGGGAGCAGAAGCCGGGGCCGGATAAACAACACTTGGAGAATATCAACCTTGCGGGAACTAGCTGATATCAACATCACATGGGATGGCGCTAAAACAACAGCCCAGAATCGTGCAATAAATTTTCAGTATATACCATAATTCACAAAATCATTGAGAAAATGATAATAAAGCAAAAGAATTATACCATATGCGAACAGATGAATTTCAAAACGCTGTAAAAACGCTAAGAATTTATGCTACATGCTTCGTTAACTCGCTTTGTGCGTACTGAAAAAGGGTTTATGCTGTTCTGATTCCAGCTGATCTCAGTAAAAACACAAAAACAGGATGTATGTTTCAGTCACTTGATAAACGTTTTTCTTATTAAAAGCTAGATTCCTTACGGTTTTCTTTCTTTTTTCATCCAAAATTGTATTCTCAAACTCTTCTCCCACACCATCATCCTCTAAAAAGGAAGTATCAGCCTTCTCTTAATATTAATTCTTCACATAAAATCAATACTTTACACCAAAGTCTAGCACTATACACACATCATACTCGTATAAATGTGTTATGCAGTTTAATCACTGTATTCTCTTTTATCCATTTTGTGGCATAAAAATAACATACTTTCAATACAAAATTGTTGCCTAAGTTTATTATTGTTTTTTGTAATAAAAAAAAAATATATTGAATCATATAGGAAATCTTTCTTTTGTACAAATTTAATGGTTTATTTATACTAAATGCGATAACTTGTTTTGATTAGTTTTGATTTAGTGCTGAAATGCATTTATGATAATACTTAATAGTAAGCCAGTCATTCATCTATAAGATTTATTTCATTATTATTATTTGAAAGGCGAACTAACTAATGAGGCCCACACAAAATGTTTTGACAGTATTTAATAAGCTTATCAGATAAATATGAAATCATTAATGTAACGCAGCGTTAACGAAAAACAATGGAAAACCCCTTTATTAAATGTGCAATACTTGAACGAAATGTGTAGAAATTTTTGTTTATTACATTTCATGCTGGACTTAACTGGAGTGTGAAGTGAAGTGGACTGGACTGGGCCAGATCCAAATGTTGTACATAGTTAGTTGGTAAAAAGTAGTTCATTTTGAGTTAAAATAAAGTAAACGACCTTGACCAGCTTCAATGAACCCTGAAGTGAAGTTGAAATAATTTCAACAAACAAAACAATTACTACAGCCGAACATGTAAAAAAAATCAACTAAGGCATGAAGCAAAATGTGTCATAAGTTGTACGGGACTCAATTTAAATTATGGCCAAAATGAAGACATCATCACAGTGTAACGGTAGTCAAAACCTTAAAACCTACACCGAAATGAAACCAGTTACAAATGCGGTTTCTTTTTTTTTTTTAACCATATATGATTAACTGTCATAACCTATGATCAAATGGCGTCAAAGTGTCAAATAAAATCGGAGCAAATTGCCTCATAAATATGCATATGGGTTTTGAGTGTTAGAAGACTATGTTAACTATGGTATGGGTTTCGGCATTCATTTTGTTCAAAGGCCTAAAATACCCAACGAGATGTGAATTTTTCTTAATGACCATAAAATGCTAATGACTTAAATTCGTAAAGGCACAAACATTGACCAAACTCGTGGGTATTTGCTTTTCTTTTGTGTTGTGTTATTTGTGTATACCGAAAACAAATGAAAAACGAATGGATGAAATCGTTTGAATATCAAAAATGCTATAATTAAATCAAGGAAGTAATTGCACTCCAATCAACGAATTGAAAAGACAATGACTTAATTACCACAAGAAAGTAATACAAACTCATCCAATTGTGAATGACATAATCAGCTGTATTCCAAGAGCGAGTAAAAGCAATATATGTACTTATGTATATCCAAGTCATGACGACTGACATGTAACGGCATTCAAACACTAGAGATATAGACAGACAAACATCACGAATGTGGTCAATACTGAAGATAAAACAACTTTGAAACTGAAACTGAAAGCGAAACAGTAAATGCAAAAAGAAATACAACAACAAACAGAAAACAGCATCAACTTCATTCGACATACCGCAAAAACCAACTTAACTTGCTACCGTAAAATAAGCAAAAAATAAAATTAAAAAGAAAAAGAGGACATGTGGCGCTAAGATACTAAGATATACTCTCATACTTGTACGAGTATGCCAGATGTTTGGTTGACTGACTTGCTGTTGTCGAGCCAGTGTAGTACTACCAACCATATATACAGACAGACTGAGTTCCAGTTCCAAAGACCCATTGACATAATAACGAGGAAGGTAACCAGAGACACATGATGATCATGATGATGATGATGATGAACAAGAAAAAATAAAATTGAAATGTAAATGGAAATGATTCATTGTTATACTACAATTTAACTGAGAAGGAAATTAAGCTAAAAGAAGGTGTGAATTTAACGGAAGAAATGGTCTTTGAGGTGACTATAATGGGATATCAAGTTTTATTGACACAGTGACATAGTCACATAGTGTAGAAATGAAAAGTAATTACATTACATAAGTAGATTGGATTGTAGAATAAAATTGGGATAGAAGAATGTTCTCAGTTCTATTGTTTGTTTATTTGTCACTCAACATGTCACGAGCTTTACACATAGAAGGCGCTTCTAATGCAAAATCTATACGACCATTTTAAAATACATGTCAGTGTGTTTTTTAAATCCTTGTTCTTTGATAGGAAAATACCATATAAGAAAATATTATAGCTTGGCAAGTGTAAAAGGTAATCTATTTCTTGATATAATATATATAGTTTAATGAGTTGTAGAATCATCTGTTCGCCCGTCTTTAACTTAAAAGTTAAAAAAAAACTAAAACCCAACTACAATACTAAAAAATCACGATCTAAGAAGGATGAAACATGAAATTATTCTTATCTAAAACTGATATGTACAAACTATTCAGTATTTTTCGTCTATTAAGTAAATAACTTAGGTTAGGCTATATTATGCGGCCTGCTCGCGATTGTCGCGAGATCACCCAGAAGGCTTAAGGCCCATTGCGATGCCTGATAAAATATGGAAGGGTAAAGGGATTGTGAGGGGTAAGTGATATCCACTACTGTCCAAGAATGGTCCCAGAGATTACCCTCTTTTTCTAAAAGCAACCTGAGGTCACCCAGTGGACATTTTACCTAACTACCGAACTCCCCGAAGAACGGTTTCTCGAAGAACCGAGTTCGTCTACCAAGAAAAGCAGTGAAATCACATGCTCTCCGGTGCCCCCTCATCTTCACAGCTACGACAGAAGTCATGATGTGGAACCTGCATCCTGAGAACCATCAGCCTAGATAAGCGTGATAGAGTGTTCCTAAATTAAGAGCTTCTACCATACTACGTATGATTTTGCTCATGATGCTGCCTTGATAGTGGCCTTACTGTCAACATAAATCGATATGAGCCTTGAGGTCTCCCCTAAAGCAATAATTAAGTTTGCTGCTTACCAGACCGCGTAGATTTCTTACTGGAACACGCTGCACCAGTCAGGTAGATGATACGTTAGCTAAGGTTAGCGCCACGCATTGAGCGATTAGCGACTGAGCAACGTCACTCAGCAATTAAATTGGTCCCACTGAAAAATTAAAGCTAATTGCTAATCGCTCATCACTAATCGCTCAAAGCGTGGCCTTAGACTTACACGTCGTATTTTTTAATATATTTAATACATATTCATAGTGATGTTCAGAGGATAGCCGTGATGTGGTCATATGCCAACTACCCTAATTAAACAATACATTCTAATAGTAGTAATGGTAACTCAAATTGATAATGATTTTATCTGCCCATGTGGCAAATGATCACGGTTATCCTCTGAATATTAATTTTTTTTAGTTCATAACATTATGTCCTCTAAAGGGTGTCATATTCAATTTAATTTAACAGCATTTAACCAGCGGGCGATGAAGACACTTCCAATGATATTTGTCAAATTAGAAGTTATGACGGAACCAACCCACATATAACCCCCCTTTTTGCATTGCCGTAGTCAGGTAAAAAGAGCTTCAAATTAGTTCGGAAGACCGTAAACTGAAGTTAATTGAATGAAACTTCTTACCATTAGGATGTCAAGGTATATATTATTTTGAATGGAGGGTTGTCTACGAGAGAGCTAAGACAAAATTAATTACAAGATTTGCTCTCAGTGATTGTAGAGTCCAAGACTGTTTGAGTCATCTGTTATTACAATCTTTAATCACTAAATAAAATATGGAGTCAACAACTCAGAATGAATATTAATTTTTCCATAATTTTCAATCGATTACATACTTATATTACTTTCTCTTAGTCTTAGTCTTTCCTGAAACTCAATAATCTCAGAATATTATAAAATATTGTATTTATAATTAGAGAGGCAAGCAATTGTTTATAATTTAGTATGAGAAAACAAACTAATGAAAAACAAACACGCTAAGAACAAAACAATATAAGGAAATAAAATACATAAGTATACGAGTACAAGTCAATTACTGCAAGAATTTCAGTATCTAAATCGGCTATTTAAATTTTAAACAATTTAACAAATATAAGTAAAACAAATCTTATGAAATACTCAATACTATTGTATTGTATTATATTGAACATTATGAAACAATCAATCAAATTAACTCACAAATTAAAAGCGCGATTAACAATGCAAACTCATAATATTGTAAGTACGAGTATTAGTGAAGAAAAATTAACATAAAAACTCATAAATTATTTAATAAAAACAAAAAAAAAAAGCAAAATAAAACTAATATATCAAATGAAGAGAAGAGAATAGAGGGGTAGTGGTAGTGGTGGTGGTGGAGGTGAGGTTACTAAAGTTGCACATTATGGGCTTAACGCGCGCCCACTCTAACAACTATAGTAATACTTATTCAATTACGTGGAAAAAACAAATAAAGAAAATCGGAAAAACTTGCGAAAAATAATAATAAGTATACTAGTAATATTGAATGTGTGTCTTCTTCGTCTTCTTTTTCACCAACTTCTTGTGTTTAGCTACTGCTTGCAACTTGAGCGTGCATTGACTTGCAATAGTACAATATTAATAAAAAAATAATATGGCGTAGAAAGAAGTTGTCGGTAGTCAGCTGGTTACCAATCTACTCAATCTAATGCCACAAGTTGTTGCCACTGTTGCTTGCTGCCTTCATCATAAGTGAGTCTTAAGTCGTTACGCGAATCTAATGATAAACTAAAACACCGCATTCCTCTTCGTCTTCTTATGCCATGCGCCACACACGCCTTCTTCACGCTACACCACCTCTATTACTGGCTCTCTCTCTCTGTCTCTCTCTGTGGGTCTCTCTCTCCTTAAATTGCTTCAATATTTTTGACGATTTACCATAACATTCATTTCTTAGCTATGCTTTGGTTTTACTCTGCAGCAATAATATTCCAACCGATGCATTGTTGGCGTCAGACTCTCGTTTTTAGCCAACTTCCACCCTCTGACTATTCTCCCCTCTCCTAGTCTTACACTAGTATAACCACGCGTGTTAGTTGTTGCTGTTGCTGTTGTTGTTGGTTATTGCGATTATTATTATGATCTTTTTCTTTCGACGATTTTCGTCTGCAGAGTCTGCTAAGTTTTGCTTAACTATAAAAGTGAGCCGAGGCGCTACAGTTGGTATCATTAAATCGTTAACAACGCAGCCAAACACAACACAACTGGAGACCATCGAAGACGCTAAAGCGTTTTAACGAATTCGTGCGGCACAGCAGCAAAACCAAGAAAAAAACAAAACAAAACCAAGAAACAAATTCACTTTTGTAGGCAAACGCGGCCAAACAAAAGCGAGTTTGTTGCTTAAGTCTTTCGTTTCGAAGGCTAACCAAAGGATATAAGCCAAATCAGCAGCAGCAGCAACAACAAAACAAAAGCAACATGCAATTTATGGTGAGTACATATAAGCAAAAAAGTTCAAGAATGTGTGAAAAAGGATATGAAAGCAAATGTGCAACAAAAAATATACAAGTGAAAATCCTAAATGAAAGTGCAAAAGTGTTGAGAAAAATATTCGAAAATGGCTAACAAAGCAAATGAACTTTTTGATTTAAATTTCCAAAATCCAAATAAAGAGAAGAATCTTTGTGTTCTTGTGCAATTCTATTAAATAGTACTAACATGCAATTTCTTTCCCTTACCTTACCCTCTACCATAGCGCACAGCAACTTTGCTCGCGCTGATTCTGCTCCTAGGCACTACCTATGCCGAGGAGAAAAAATCAGCGGAGGATGATAAAAAATCTGTAGAACCCGTAGCTGAAGCTACAGAAGAAAAAGCTGCTGACAAAGAAACAACAAAGACTAAACGTGGCTTGCATCACTATGAGGATTATCATCACTCACACCATCATCATCACTTTCCAGCACATGAGGAAAAGACACTGACCATTGTCAAGAAGGTTCCTGTACCATATCCAGTTGAAAAAACCGTACATGTCCCAGTTGAAAAAATTGTCAAGTATCCAGTGAAAGTTAAGGTGCCAAAGCCTTATCCCGTTGTTAAGCATGTACCATATACAGTTAAGGAAATTGTCAAAGTACCCTATGAAGTGCCTCAACCTTATCCAGTCGAGAAGAAAATTCCAGTAGCCGTTCATGTGCCCTACGATCGTCCAGTACCAGTGAAAGTTCATGTACCAGCACCTTATACAGTTGAAAAGAAGGTGCACGTACCCGTGAAAGTGCATGTTCCAGCGCCATACCCAGTTGTCAAGGAGGTGCATGTTAAGGTTGAAAAGCATGTTCATGTTGACAAACCTTATCCAGTGGAAAAGATTGAACACTATCCAGTAAAGGTGAAAGTAGATAAACCAGTGCCTTATCATGTGGAAAAACATGTACCATATCATGTAGAGAAAAAGGTACCAGTTCCAGTCATCAAAAAGATACCAGTGCCCGTACATGTGCCCTATGATCGCCCAGTACCCGTGCATGTTGATAAACCAGTGCCGTATGAAGTTAAAGTACATGTACCTCACCCATACCCCGTTGTCAAGGAAATTCCATATAAGGTTGAGAAAGAAGTACCATACCCCGTCAAAGTTCCTGTGGAGAAACACATTCCAGTTCACATTGAGAAACATGTTCCAGAGTATCATCACAAACATGTAAGCTACAAGGAACCAGTCTTTGTGCCTAAACACATTGAGGAACATCATCATCATCACGAAGAACATCATGGTGGTCACGAAGAACACCATGGCGGTCACGAAGAACATCATCACCATACTCCCATTGAGGAGCATCATCACGAAGAACATCATGATCATCATGAAATAGAACATCATGACTTTGGCGGTCATGAACATCATCACCACGGTGGCTATTAAAGTGGGTTGTGGGTGATACTACTGGAGAATCAGCTAGGTATCTCCAGGTTAGACCTACTGTTACTGGACATACTGCAGTCTCGTATGTACGTACGTATAGTGATAACGATTTTGAAATGAAACGAACTTAGCTCTTTAGATACATAACCTTTTGCTATTTTTATACGACGAAGATGAATTTTTAGTTGCGTAAGTTATAAAAAAAGTGTTTCTTTTAAGAATTTTTTGATTTCTAGACATTTTTGTTAGTGTATAAGATGAAGGATGAAGAAGAAGAATTTAACGCAAAGACCACATTCAGCGTGCACAGTTGGCTGTAGAATTGTTGTCCTCCGCAGCCTCCTCCTGTTCATTTACCATCTGCTCTGCTCGTTCTTTGTTCGCCGTTTGCGTTCAGTTCACATTTTGATAATGAATTACGATATCATACATTTAATTATTAATTATTATTAATGAATGATCTTGAAAGCGTGATAAGACTTTTTGTATCTTTAAGTAAGCATCTATTGTATGTAGCGACATAAGTAGTCAGGACTTATATATCGACTTATCTATGTATTTAACGACCGTATTATGTTATACATTTACATATTTGTATCTATGCACTTATAGTATATGTATGAATGTATAACAAACAACAAAAAAAAGCAAAAAAATAGTTTATAGCAAACGAGAGATTTTTTTTTCGATTTTGTAAAAAAAGCACATAATTTACCAAATATTAATTTCATTGTAAAATATTAAAACTGATGAAGATGATGGAATAATGGAGAAAATACAATTAAATAAAAATAAAACTTATAAAAAAAACAAAAACCAAGTGATCAAAACGAAATACATTATTTTATTATTTATCGCTTCTCTAAAAACAAAAACAAATCCTCATAAAATCTATAATTTCCTTTAATACAATAATTCATCAAATATTTCATCATACACTAAACACTCGACGCTTCCTTGCAGTAAACATACAATTATTCAATCAATATACATTGCAAAATCCTAATCAAATATATACTACCATACCATACCATACCATAATAACCATACATCATTGCATCACCATCATTTATGTGAATTACGTAAAAGAAAATAAAAACAGGTAACAACAAATGCCGGACTTGATAAGGCAAATAAAAAATGCTTTTACCATTTTCCACTCTATCATGTTTTTGTAGCAAAGCCTGACTGACTGACTGACACCAAACAACAATGTCGGTTAGCAGTCCATGTCCTACAAACCAAGTTAAAGTATGGTGGCAACGACCGTCTAACTTAAACCTGACTAACTGACTTGTTCCATAGCCATTACAATGAAGCAAAAAACAAAAAAAATTAACTAAAATAAAAAATGCAAATTGAAACTTAATCTTTATAGTTTAAAACTTAGCCACAAGCAACTGCTAAAATGAAACAACAAAAGCCACTAACCAATAAAGCCAACAACAGCAACAACAACAAAGACATGCCAACAAAAAGCCGCCAATACTCGACTCGTTGCACTACTCTAAACGAAGTTAACCAACCAACATTGTTTGTATCTTGTTTGATGTCGACGAATGAAATCAGTTTGGTATGTTGTGTTGATTGTATGGTCGGTCGATTGTCGGCAGGATGAGGTGATTGTCTCGAACAAGAAGACATGTAACTTTGCATATGTCTAAAAAAAAAAACAAATAAATGAAAACGAAAACAAAAACAACAAAATCAACCAAAAGTAGGAAATTACCATTCGTGCAATTACTACAATATTTTCAAGTCAAGTGTTGCACTGACTTCAAGTTGTCTGAAGTTGAGTTGTTGTTGTTGTTTTTTTAAACGATTTTTCTTAAATTGTTTTAGATAATTGCAAAGTGTGAATAAACATGAACAAATTTGCATCATTCTTTAGACAAAAATTATATGGAGCGTATACGTAATCATAATTTTACAATTCCCTTAATAGGGAACTTCACGATTTTCACATTTAATGTGAAAATATTTAATAAAAAACAAAAGCAAAGTTAAATGTAATTGGATAAACTTCTCAGATATTTTATTATTATGTATTGTTATGGAAAAGTAGGATGAAAAATAAATTCTTGTTAAAGACTATAAAATGAATAGATTATGATAGACAAATCGCTCTTAAAAAGAGAAAAGAGAGAGAGCTCTTCTTTAAATTTACCAGATCCTGCAACAGATTGTGTGTAGTGTCGGAATATAGAAGAACAAAATTAGACACACTATGTTGTTGGGCTTAGAAATACCGCTTAAATTGAGCGATTTGTCCATTCTATATATTTTATACTCTTTGTTCTTATACCATTTATTGTTAATAGAATGATTATTTCGAAATGTTGGCCGTGGTTAACTCGTCACTTTGTCCAATGTTTTCTGGTCAATATGTGCAATTTAGGCTTGAATGTTCTATTTTAAGTGTTCAAGTATTTGGGGATTGTCAGCATTGACTTCCATGCGCCTCACAAAAAATATACAGCGGCGACAAATCGCAACTGCGAGCAGGCCACAGGAACATCGCCAATCGTTATGATGTCTTGTTTTGTTGAAACATCATCAAGATCAATATCTTCCAATTCCAACCACAAAAAATCAGTTATCATGTCTCGATAGCGTTCACCATTGACAGTCACGACGCGAACTTCTACTTTTTCGAAAAAAACGGTCAATAACGCCACCACTTCAAAAACCTGTATGCGGCACGCGTCTGGCATCTACCAGCATTCCAATTCCACGCACTTTATCCAACAATTTTCATATCGCACGTTCAGTGAGTGCTTCGAAAATTCTTGCAAATTTTGTATGCAATTATGCAATGTTTTGGCCATGAAAACATTTAAAATAAGATTTCAGAATTACAAAGCATTGTTCCAATCCATATTCGTTCAGTGGAAGGTTAAATCTTAACTACTGTCAACAATTTATGACGTGAAAGTGAATATTGACATTATCGACAATGGATAGTCCAACCTTTACATAATTCTAATCATGACCTCCTAATCGTTATCTGCTTCCAATGTTGCAATTTTATGCATCAATCTCAAGGGTCCTTTGCTTTGGTCAAAAATCAGTATCAATTGTTATCTTTATTACAAAGATTTGTTTTGATTTGTCATCCAGCATGAGATTTTTGTAATGATTAATCTGATTTTTAGTTCTCATTTTCAACCACACTTGTGTACGTCTGATTGATACTACTTTTTGAGTATATAAAGGGCCTGTAAGGGTCAACAAAGTTTTTGTTTTTGAAAGATCATAAACATTTTGTTGCTAGGCGGCCTAAAAAGCAAGCATTAAATACTTTCTGTGAACAAAGTTATTGGAGACAGAATAAAGCACATAATGAAGTATTATAAACATTTGTTGTGTCGCACAATATACTCCAAGAGTTTCAATTTCATGGTCTTCTAGATTCCAATCTTTAGCAGCTAAATACTTTCAAGTGGCTGTTTGACTGCGAGAGTCGATGTATACTAACAATATAATAACCATTGCAGAAGTTTGGAGGATTTAAGTTTAAGAATGTTATAAATAAGGTAAATTCAAATGATCTTCTAATGGTGACTAATGGTGCCAATCATGAAATCATTTTCATCTCAAACAGAATACTTTATCTAAACAAAAATAGACGGAAGAACATGGATCAATTGATTTTCCTTACAATGCTGATCATATTCTTAATTATATCTTTTATTTAACACACAACATAGTTCAATATTATGATAAATGCAATTCACACTGTGATGCGATGTCTATAAAAATTATTAAAAATTATATATTCCAATAGTAAACTAAAAGAAACTAAACTAAATATAATTAGACTTATAAATGGCTTTAAGGCAAATTTATGTTTTAGAATTGATGTTTTCTCATATGAACTTTCAAAAACCATAAAAAATTAATTGTTTAACTTTTCCAATTATTGTATTTCGTATTCAATTCGAGCAATTTAGAAAAGTATATAAGCACAATTATTGCAATTTTCTGAATTAATATTATGAACACGTTAATAAATAAATTGCAACGCCCAAATAAAAACTAAGTAAGGCTAAGGCATTGGGCCAACAATTGAGCCAACTACTTTGTAGATCAATTGCTTTTGATAAGGTAAAATGGGCAAGTAGAGATTTACCAATAAACTATTAAAAATGTAACGAAATGCCAAAAAGGTTATTGTACTATGTGTGAGTAATATACATAAAATATATGGTATTATCAAAAAGTTTGTCATATTCATTAATTAATTAAAAAATAAGTTAATTGTTAATTAAACTCTTGTGACAACACCTTGAAAGAGAAGATTCAATTTCAATTTAAATACAATTTCAAATGAAACCTTATACCTACTACTAACAAATAAATTATGTAATAACTTTGAAGTTGTCATAACTCAAACTTCCATTCAAACTAACCAACTTATTACTAACGAAAGCATTCAATGGATGAATAGATAAAGAAGAGAAAAACACAACTACTTTTTTGGTCAACAAACCAAAGCGAGATTAATGGATAAAACTTGAGACAATGGCCAATGACCAAATATGTAAAAAGTGTCAGTGACTAAGCCATTGACACCACAATAACTAGATGTAACCACAACGAAAATAAAGTCTTGTACAGTTTATTGACACAGTTTCTGGAAAATGTAGTTTAATGGGTCAGTCCAGTAGACCAAAGAGACTAACAACTAGCTCAGTCAAAGTTTGGTTTTTGTTACAGACTTCGGTAACTTTTTGCAACACTTTTCCAACCCCACATTGCCTATAGATATGTATAGTATTTAAATGATCAACGCTGAATCAGCAACGAAGTGGAAAGTGAATGCGGGAAATACATTGTTGAAATATCAAGACATATGTACAGAGATATGTTTGTATGTTTGTTATGTATGGTTTACATATTATAGTATTTCATATTCGTAGGTATATGAAAGTCTACCATTTCAATTTCGAATGTATAATACTTAGTATATTTATCATTATTGTATTATGTGAATGCTTACTAATTAGGAACGTTGTAGGAAAATGCTTGAAAGATCATTAAACATGTTCGAAATATAATTGATTGACGAGTGTATTACGGACTATTACTCACTTGATATATGGTATATTTGCAGGTATATGATATTTGGCACCCAAATCGAAATCCTTTTCAGAACGTAAAACAGGTGGTTTAATACCAGCATATTGTTCACTGAAAATGCAAAAAGCCAAATCCCTTAATGAGATATTATCAAAGAAGTTTGAGTTCCTTACCGTAAATTCCAAAAATGACAATTCATCATGCGTTTATTAGCATTACCACTGAAGACATCATAACGCCAATTATCCACAGCCAAAGCATAAGGCAAAAAAGCAATCTGTTGAGTAAAAAGATATATGATAAGGTTACTAATCCAATTGAAATCCTCTCTCTTACCTTATCAATAGCCATTGTAAATAAATAATTGATATCATAACTTGAATCATCTAGCGAGCGCTGCAATAAGCCCAAAGTTTGTAAATGTTTTGGTGTCGAAACTGATAAACCAATTGCATCACCAATTGCTTGATGAAATGCTGGATTTGCACCATTTCGAAAGACCTTTGGCAAATGACGATATTGCAGGAAGTATTGTATATGCGCCATTTCATGATGCACACTAATCAAACTCTTCTGATTAATGTCTGTGCACATTTTAACACGAAAATCATGACGATTGCAAAAATCCCATGCAGAAGGCTCACATAATACACGACGCTCTATTGGTTGTTCGAATAAAGAATTCTGATAGAATTCTGGACCAACAGCAGACATATTAATCGATGTAAAGAACTCTTCAGCTAGTTGAAACATTAGGAGTGGTGTATATCCCTGCTCAACCATACGTGGCGTTACATCAATTAATTTACGCCCGGGATATGGTATGATTATATCCAAAATATTTGACCATGACTGACCATACATATTGCCAAGTATATGTGAAGGTATGGGTGCTATGCGATTAATTCGATCTGGGCCATAATAATCACGCAACTTACGGCGAACATAGGAATGAAGACTCTCATAGAGTGGACGAATTTGTTCCCAGACTATTTCAATATCTTGACGAAAATTGCCTGATTCATAAGCAAGATACCAATACTCACCACCATTGGTAACATCTAATGAGATAGAAATTTGTATTAGTATTGTAAGTACATTGATGTTATAACACACTTACTATTGACATGGGCAACGTCCTGCATAACATCAATTAGTTGTTCATAATCATCACGCATGCCTCGTCCAACCTTACGATGATACTCAACCCAGGTATGCTGCAACTCATCCCAATCACGGCTCTTGGCCATAATCTCTTTAAGATCAGGTATATAATGCAAATCACATTGAAAAGGCTGTTGATAAGCACATATGCTGGCGCTATTATAAAGATAAAGCATCTCATTGATCAAGCGATTATACTGCAAATAAAAGAAAACTTAAACTTTTGTAATTTAAAAGAATTTTATAACTTACTCTATCCAAAGCATCCAAAGGCAATGCATTGGGACCCACTTCTGACAATAGCATAAGTTGTCTATACAGTCTGCGATCAAATATCAACTCCTTATTTATGTTCTTCGATTGCTCTGCAACAATTCGTTGAAATTCTACATAACGTTGTTGGGCATTCAACTGTAAAGATATAATAAACATAACCTCACTTTTAAATCTTGTTGACAATCATTAAATACCATAAGTATATAAGTAAGTATATAATGATAAAGTCATTTGACATTGATGCTTGCCGCCAGATTCCGAAATGTTGAGAATTTTACTTACTCTTGGTTGCAATGCTCAGTACTCAGTACTCAAGGCGACCTTCAAATGTCGCATGCGAATCTTATTAAAGCAATTTGTGGGAACATTTTACTCAAACATCGCGTGCCATATAAGCCCACTCTCTGTTTTTTTTTTTTGTTGTACTCTATCAAACTCACCGCTTCCGTCTGCGTGAAATCGTTGACATTCGTCTCAAAGTTCCATTGGCTCGCTACATTCGCTGTACATTCCAATGTACCCTTATGATCAGTCTCCACGAGCAACGTGCGTAACTTTTCCAATTCCATTTGATAGCGACGATCTTGCTGTAAGCGCTGACGTTCCAAATAACGATCATTAAGATTAAAACGATCTTGATTTGATTGAAAAGGATTTTCAAATCGATTGCCACGTTCATTAGGATTAAAAGTTGTTGTAGAATACGGTCCAGCACCATAACGTTCACCATTATTACCAATTGGCATATTATAGTTTTGTTCATTATTTGGATAATTGCCATAACGATCACGCTGGAATTGATCCTGTTGTGAACGTAGATTATCATCCCCGTAACGTCTTTCATTAGCATAACGATCTGTAGTAGAACTAATTGTTGGACGATTGTCATAGTTGTGATTCGCATAGCGATAATCATTATAACCTGTAGCACCACGATCACTGAAAGGTGAATCAGCACGTTGTGTGTAGTTGAGGCGCGGCGGTGGAGCTGGATAATTATAACCAAAACGCATACGTTCGTCATAGGTCTGGCCATACTGAAATTGTCATTATACATTTTAGTATAATCTGACTAAAGAATTATATTATGACTATACTAACTCTGAAGTCATCTAAACCATCATCACTACTGGCACTTTCATCTTTGTACGGCGGTCCATAACGTTGACTTCGATCCGTATCACCAATGATCTGTGCTGGTGTCGTCACCGTACCAGGTGTATAGCCATTATAATAAATTTCGGGTTGCGGTGTTGGAGTGTTAAACTGTGGCAAATCTAATTGTGGATTTGCTTGTGCGAGGCCTTCACTATGTGTCAAAATGGCGCTGTTTATGGCAATCCAAATCCAATAAAGATTTAAATACATCATTTTATTTTGTTTTGTTTTTTTTTTATTATTTTAACTAAACTTTTAATTAATTGCTTAATGAAACACCTTAATAACACCACTAAGTTAAATAATATATGATACTTTCAACTTTTTGCAATTTCGTTATTTAATAAAATGTCACTGGGTACAATTGTGGGCTTAGAATAATGGGTGACTTAGCAAATATTCAAAACACTTGCATTTTTATATAATATTTTTTTGTTTTCTTATCAGATTAACTTTTTCCTTAATGCACAAGCAATTTTCACTGTTTTCACAATTTTTCATAAAGATTCCCACGACCTTACAACTTTCCTACCCGTCTTTCCTTTACAATTCAATTTGGAGCTATCACGTAACGTCGCTTAACGCGTCTAAAACTCTACTGACTGTCAGTGCAATAAGAATTTTTCAAAATTACTTTTTTTCAACTTGAAAAAAAAATAAATTTAAATTTAACGACAAAGTAACTACAACAACAACAACAACAACAACTAATATTAGTAACGACGACTCTATAGTGTACGATGTTTCCATATATTCAATGTGAGATAAACAAAATTAGCACTGAGTAAATAACAATAAGAAAAGCAACAACAGGTAGTAGTAGTTAAGAAAGAGTTAAGTTTTTAAAACATGTACATACATATGTAAGTATCTATAAGTATTCATTCACATACTACAGGTGTATATACTCAGATATGTAAATAGACAATAGCATTTTCATGCATACCTGCAATTATAAAGGAGTGAGGGTGGTCACAATATGTACTATTATGGTACATGGGGGGAGTCTAATCAGTCAAAGCATAAACAAAACTTAAAACCGCAAATTAGTGTATGTACGTGTACATGTGAAAATTATGAACCACAAACTGAGTAATCGGTTTGCACTAACAAATTGAAATTTATGAGACGATTCAGATTGGAACAAATAATGAAAAATAAAATCTCTTTTCTCATTATATTTTGGTAATATATTTTTAGAACAAATAACAACAAGACAGACAAGATTGATTCACAGTTCAACAAAGCTGACATACCTTTCACCTGATTTGATTTTAAGTATGTTAGATTATTGCTTCCAATAACTAGGAGGAGGTTGATATCTTAAAGTTACAGCTTAGATTTCCTTTCAAGTATGGTCCTGCACATTTCTAAATCTTCCTCCTTTTCTTATTAAGTCTGTTCCTGAGCTAAAGGACTTGACAAAACCAAACAAACATCAAAACAATATCAGCAATATCAATGACAACCTCTCGCTATTAACATCAAAAGATATTCACGTTGTGAATGATTCCCGTGAATCAACATGTGCACAACTGAATAGCGAATTTGACCATATTCACAAAATTTATTGTAAAAAAAAAAATAAAAAAATTTTTATTCCTTTTAAACTCCTAGTTGGGAGCATAGGGCCTCCACAAGGCTTCTCCATCACACAAGATTCTAGGCTGTTATTTTAGCGCCATCCCATATGGTGTTGACATCAGCTATTTCCCGCAAGGTTGATCTTCTCCATGTGTTATTTGGCGGCTTCTGCTTCCTTGCGGGTTCCATTCAAGCGACATTCTTGTGATGTATTCTGGCTGTTTTCTTAAATATTGTACATTAAAACTAGAGAAGGATAGAGTTCCGTTAGAAATTATCTTCCGCCTAAGTCAGTTAAAAAAATGACAGATATGTCCGGAAAAAGGCTAAATTGTTGTAAATACTATCTCTTTCAGTAATCGGGAAAATTGTTATACAGTCTACGTTAGTGTCTGTAGACAAATTTTACTTATATATGACTAAACAATTTTTATCATTCCCTTAAACACCTTTAGGGTTCTCCAATGCATGCTTATATTCGTCATAAATTCAACTGCTTTGATTGTTACCTTTTCACACTTATAATGTATTCAGACTGTAGCAGATTCGAATCCATAGTGATACGGCCATTGATTCGAATCAGTTTCGAAGACAACCACAAGAGAAAATGATGTCATTCAGGGGTTGTTGATGTAGAATGTGATTCAAATCAAGAATGGATGCGCTTTGATTCTAAAGTATAATAATGGTCTCTCGCAATAATATTGTTCTGTCTTTTTTAGGTGATTTTTGGTCATGGGCATCATAAACATAAACACTGTTAATGGCACATAACATTTTTAAGTAAAATTCAATTACTTATTTTATTTTATAATTTTAATAAGATAAGTATTTGGAATAAAAAAGGGAGCTACAAGAACTATATGCATGTAGTGCAAAATGTTCTAATTTTTGGTTTTTTAGCAAACAGCTGTGAATGATAAAGTGAATCAACTTAAATCAGTTTGGTGTGACAACACTATGATATTACCTGTTCACACTTAGTTACTTGGAAAATATATTATATCACCCACTAAGTACCCGGTTTCTAAAACTTATACTAAACTCTAACATCACTATCAAGTAATTATACAAAATTCCCTAGCGCATGTACTTAGAGCAATGCAATGTAATGCTTATTACACCCGCATTTAAGAATGAATCGGAGAGTATACGAATGAGACACTCTATGCCACTGAATGGAATGTTTGAATACGACGATTTGACTTGACCTAGCCCCATCTGACTAAGTACAAATTTACATACATAAGTGTATACAAGCAATATTTTGATTCATACTTAAAGTAATACATACCAGAGTTGGGGTTGGAAACATGATCTCGACAAATTAATGAGCGCGATTTTATTGTAAAGATATAAAATGACAAAGACGTTGTCACAGGTTAATTGATTGACTGTCAGTTACTCTGTGTTTTCATCCGTCTGTCTATACATTGGGTTAATGAATGGGATAAGCGTTATAGTAATGACTCAACTTATTCAACTACTTATCTAGATCTAGTTTGAATATTTCTACAAAACACAAAATGATGCAAAAATTATTAGTATTTCCGTTTGGCGCATCATCATCTATGTGATACTACAATATACCATATAAATGGTACAGTATTTTTATTATAATAATTTATAATTTACTAAATTTGATGGGTTGGAAAAGTCACATAAATCAGCTTCAGTACCTTCTTTATATGCTTTGAAATTAAGTTCACAATAATTTGCCATTCTTGGCTCAATTGTGCAAACAATTTTTCCAGTTAAGCAACACATGAACTATGTATATATAACAATATTACATATTATCCACGGGTACTTAGCATAGACCTAGACCCCACCAGCATTTAATTTGTCCATTCATTTACTTCATAAGTACTACCTACCTACATACATGTACCACTTGTAAAATATTGTAAAAAAGGGCGTCACAATTAGCAATGCAAATAGACGTGGGAAAATTGCATTTGACAACCTGCAACTAATCAATTTATGGTAATCGAAAACCCCAATATACCATATAATATATGTTATGATACCAAACATACTCAACAATCGTTTGTACTTCGTAAACAGACTCCAGCATGACATACAAAAAAGCACGTAGAGTAATTAATTTTACCAACGAGTGTGTCGAATTGTTTGTTGGCAGCTTCGGATCGGGGACAGATAGGCAGAGTGTGCGACTTCCACTACTAATACTACGCTCACTGGTCGGATCGTCAATTAATTGTTTACAATTCATATGCGCTGTCATCATCATCATCTGATCATAAGCTGCATTTAATTGTTAAGACGATTATGGATGACAACTGAAGTTTGTGTGTGAGTGAGTGTGTATTAAGTTTAATGTTGTATTGTATACTCTTATGCCATACATACTTAATTTTTATTATGATTAATTTAATTTAATTTACCAAGTGATTTTGTTGAATTTTACTATTAATCATCATAGAACAAAAAGAAACATTTACTTGGATTTATAGTATTATAATTTATTTTTAAAACACGCGAACTATGATTTAAATAAACAATATTATCTTTCATTTTCGTTTTGTTACTACAATATTAGCAAGTTTTGTGGCAATGTGCTTTCAATCATAGTAACATATTACTTTGATTATTATTATTGACAACAGGCAAAAGCTGCTTGCTACAAAAACTATGTATATGTCTATCAAAACATAAACTATACGCAACGGTATACAATTTAACGGAAGGTTATTAAGATTTCAACTGAATAAAGAAATGAAAAAAATAATCCATGTATGCCATCGTACACGTGAGAGAAGTGAAACTTCTTAAAAACAAAGAGAGGGAGAGAGAGAGAGAGATCAAATCCAAACAAATACAATACAACATTTGCATACAAAATATTTTGTCCAGTTAGTTCAGTCTGTCTTTTTTGCTTGCATGTTGTTGTTATAAACATTTTTATACACACAAACTGCATGTTGTTGTTGTGGAAATGTAATCACTTTTTTGAGACTTTTCTGGTGGATTTTCCAATAATTATTATTTGTTGGGGATATGACAATAGAAATACACATTCTGTGAAAATTTCAAGTGTCTAGCTAGCGCGGTTCATGAGATACAGAATCCGAAAAACGTTACAATCTAAATTTTTTCATCCGAACCCATAAGGTTCCAACTTATTACTAAGCCTTTGTTGACCTTCCGTCTGCCTGTCTTTCATTTTTTTTTTTGTTACTACTACAATATTAATAAGTATTGTGGCAATGTGCTTTCAATTATAGTAACATATTAAGTACTTTAATTATTATTTATTATTGTCAACAAACAAAAGCTGCTTGCTCCAAAAAAATATGTAAATATGTAAATATAAACTATTCGCAACGGTGTACAATTAAACGGTACTTTATTAAGATTTCAACCGAATAAAGAGATGAGAAACAATATAAATAGTACAGCCTTAATATGTAGGGTTCCGAACCCATAAGGTTCCAACCTATTACTAAGCCTTTGTTGACCGTCCGTCTGCCTGTCTTTCTTTTTTTTTTAATACTACAATATTAGCAAGCTTTGTAGCAATGTGCTTTCAATCATAGTATTACTTTGATTTTCAACGTCAACAGACAAAAGCTGCTAGCTGCAAAAACTGTATATATTCTTCCTTATATTTCAGTAACTCTTCCAAACATAGAAGCAACAAGGTTTCTTATTATATTAAAGGAAAATTTATTTATATATTATTCATCCAACCTTACTTCGATCGCTCCACCTTGGAAATGTTAAATTCCTTCTCTATTAAAATGATTTATTCCCAGAGCTTTCATTCATAAGTACTTACTTACATACATCGGTTCGTGACATAAGCTGCTTGCTAGGAAAACTATCAAAGCCAAATAAACTACAGACAAAACCTGTTAAGAGGGCTAAATTTACATATAAAAAATCCCACAAATATAAAAAATTAATGCAGAATATACTTTATAATTTGCCTGGGAACTTTACATATTGTACAATATATCCTATGGTCAATATACAATGTATAAAGCAGTTTGAAATTGTTTTTCGAGTTTAAATTGTAGTTTTGCAGGGCAAATGGCTTGGTAGTAAATGCAGTTAGTTTGAGTTTGGCGCCGGCGCCATAATTTTTGACTTTCCCTTATTACACCAGTTGTGTAGTACAAAAAGAAAAACAGAAACCCACATAAAAACAGAGAGGCGATAATAAGAGAGCGAGAGTGCAAGTAGCATTGTTATCGTGTCACTTGTTTGTTTTGACCAAAGCATTCACCCAACATTTTGGCACTTAGATGTTGGGAGCGAAAAGTCAACGTCAAGTCCCACTCACCCATCGAGCACAATCGAAGAGGAAGAAACCCACCCTCATAAGTACATATATAGTAGTAAAGACGTCGACAACGAGGCAGACTGAATGACTGAAATTTTTACGTTGTTTTGTGTTGCATGTAAACGAAGAAGAGAATTTAATGTAATGTAATGTAATGTGATGTGATGGTAGCAGCAAGCAACCTAAGAAGCAAAACAGAACAGAATAGAATATGGTAGTGAAAAGTGAACAGTGAAAGCCAGAGTAGCAATTCATAAAGCAATTCGGAATTGAGTCAGTAGTAGCAAACGAGTTGTGCGCGTCCGTTGACGGTCTTTGGTTCGTTCGTTTCTTGCCTGCCACTTGATTCATTCTAGTCATCATCGACGTCGCTTGTGCGTTGTCGTCGTTGTTGTTCTTTACATTCCGTAGTTGTTGTGTAAAAATCAATATGGGCGCTTTTAAATGGAAATCAATTTTGATTGTTAAATGAATGGATTTATGGGAATTCGTAGCACAAATGCATTTGCGGAGAGTACAAGGAAGAGTAAATAAGCCTCAAGGAGAAGAAGACAATACACATAGCAAATGTTTGCCGAGGCGGATAATCGCTTAATTGGAGTTTTCCTTTAAGTGGAGCATACGAATAAGAAAAACGAAGAAAGATAAAATACCTACACACACACACAAACACACACACTCTCAGATACTCTAACACACATTCATCAAAGTAGTAAGTAAAGTGAAAGTGGCACAACAACGAGCACGACGGCAACAATTGCAAAAACGGAAAGCATTCGGTAATGGCCTCCACCTCTTCCGGCGCGAATGGAAACTCAAATTCTTACACGAATCTGACGCAAAATCCAAGTGCTGCTGATGCTTTGTCAGGTGCTTCCGAGCCTGCGGAAGCATTGGTCTCACTTGGTGATTTAATAGCGCTGCAACTGAATCGTTTGAACCTTACCGAACTTGTATACAAAGATGAACTTCAACTTCAGCTACAATTGGCCGCACTCGACCATGTGCAGCCATTACAAAAACATCGACTGCAACACCAAGCAACCTCATCCGACACGGAATCCTGCCTCCTCGAGGCGACTTCACCTAAAAGCAATAGTAACAGTGGTGCTGCAGGAATTGCTACCTGCCTTGGTAGCGTGGAAGACAAGAAAGGCGATGCAACAACAACACCGAATCCGGTTTCTGGTGGCCTAGCGCCACTTTCAAAAAGTGACAGCACTGACGATGATCTCATAGGCGCTGTAGGTGGTGCACGTGAAGACACACACTCCGAGCGCAAAGGAACGACGAACGGAGGAGAGCCTACGCAGAAAGAACTGTTTAGGTCAGTACTTAATATTTGAATATGCAAAGGAATTCATTTCGCTTACGTTGTGACTGCATGACTGACGACTGGACCAACACATTGAACCCTGTACTAATTGGGGTCATGCCCATCAAAATTGGCATGTTAAGTGCATAAATTAAATCATTTATTTTACTGATTGAAATATAAATTAATTAATATTGATTGACTTACGCAACTGGGTCAGTCAGTGATTATATCACATGTGCTAGTCCAACCAAATCCAGACAGGATTTCGTTAGTCATGTCATCATCATCATCATCATACAAACACTTTACTTTCATTTATTGATTCCACTAAAACAGAGCGCTTACTGCCCCATTCCCTAACTCTAAACACACACACACACACAAACACACACAGTTCTCACTCTCTTATAACTCTCGCTCTTTTGCATAGACCGCTAGTAATCAAATGGTTTCAACAACTACACGAGCAAACAGCGCACTTCAAATCGGACGAAGAGTCCCGGCGCACACGCGAAGCTGGTAATGATTCGTACCGCAAAGAACGACACTCGCTTAAGGCATGCGACTTCTTTACTGAAGCCATATTCCTTTCGCCGGCTAAGAACAGTATAGCGGCTGCTATGGCGCACGCCAACCGCTCGACGGTACTCTACGACTGTGGCATGTATGCGGTAAGTGCAAACTGTAATTATAAGAAGTATGTAATTATAATTATTTTCTTCATTTTTTTCGCACCCATTTGTGCCTACTTCTTACGTGCAGCAATCTTATGACGACTGCTTATGCGCATTAGATTTAGGTTATCCAGAGGAGTACCATACGCTGATTAAGCTACGTCAAGCCTCTTGTGCCTTAAAAATGCGTAATTTCACGTTATGTGAAGAGCATTTACACGAATTGCTGCACATGGAACTAACCGAGGTGTTTGAAGCCAAAACACACGAACTGTGGCATCAGTGTGAGGTGTTGAAAGCTGAACGCTTTGAAATGGGCGTACAGACCGGAGATGATCTGGCGACCAATGACTGCAAAGTCTATGAAGTGTAAGTTGTAATCAACTATTTAGTTTAATTTCTTAATGATCTTTTTCGTCCAGTGCATGGTTGGATAACAGTAATGCGGTGACAACGAATCGTAGTGCCCACTTACGTGCTGTTCGAAACATACCATCCGCCACACCTATAATGAACGAGGAAGCTGCACTGCTAGTGCCCAGTGACATGTGCCGCCTATGTGATCACTGTGCTGCCACACAATTCGTTCCGTTCCCTTGCATTTACTGCTCTAACCGTACAGCCGTCTATTGTTCTCGTCAATGCCGCACCAAGCATGCTTCCATACACTCACTCGAATGTTTTGCACACCAGATAGAGCTTTTCGAACGTTTCGGCACCGAATTCACGAAACCACGACTCCTACAGCTTGCCTTCCGGATGCTTATTACCGGCTTGCCTCAGGTCGTACTGCATTGTCGCAAGAGACCGACACTCCAGAAAATGTGGGCTGCCTTTAATGGGCAATTAATTGACCGGCAAGATATTGCCTATTGTGCCCTGCTACGTATGGAATCAAACATCGATCGCAACAATATGGATACACTTATTTCGTTAGCAGTTGTCGCTCACATACTTGCGATATACCTAAGTAAATGCACCAGTTTCTTTGAGCAACTGGAACGCACTATGCCGTCGCCTGATAAGCTCTCACATGCTGAATGGGAATTGCTTACTGCTGCACTGCTCTTACGTCATATGTGCCAATTAAGGCATAAAAATCTCATACACTGCCCCTCGTTTGTTCTGCCAGTCGATCCGCACGTCCATACGCCGCTTGACGAATTCCAATTGTGGTCCGGATATTTGAGAGCACACAAAGGTCATTTGCATTTGATCGCAGGCGATGTTGCAACAGTTGCATACGCCGTTTATCCGCACACAATGAGCCTTTGCCGTCATGCGTGCGAAAGCACAATTCACATAAAGTACTCCGAGCGTAAACTTATTGCATACACCAAGGCGGATGTCCCTGAAGGTGCAACCATTTATAATTGCTTTGCCAGTGGCGGTGACTATAGACAGTCCACACACGATGAACGTCATATGGAACTCAAAGCGCGTGGCATTGATTGTAAATGCGATAAGTGTTTTCGTTCGTCACCAGATGAAGAATTCGTAAGTATCTCATAACTATGGTATAGTTCTATATATGACTGACTCGACTCTTCTTCTATACTACTATACTATACTATAATAATCAAAGTGTTATGAGTGTTGTTCGGTTTGTTCGATTTGTTTATTTTGTAGTCCTCATATTTGTTTGTTTGTTTGTGCGTGCGTGTGTTTTTTTTTTTTTTTTTTGTTGACCTCTGCCTGCCTGTTGCGTCGTAAATGTATCTATACTATACTACAATACTATACATAATTAGAAATTCGATGTTTTCGTGTTGTTTAAAATGTTTCCAAATGAATGTGTATGTCTAAATAACTATCTATCTATCTATCTAACTATCTATCAATCAATCAATCAATGTTTGTCGTAATTAGATGATCTAATCAAACATCAAACTCTATTGTTACAATATTTATTGTATGGTATTTTGTTTTGCAAATCTTTTTATTTTTATTTATATATTTTTTTTTGATTTTTTCTTTACCAACTCGATGTCTATCATTGTGGTGTACCAAAACAAAACAAAATATATCCGTATACATATTATCAAAACTAACCGATTTTCAGCATAAATTTCATCGTTATCGCTGTGATAATCCGAATTGTATGCAAGTTTTCACACCCCGCAATCTGAAGCATACGCGCAATCTGCGCTGGTGGCTCTCCGAATACTATATACGGCCGGAGAACAACGGCTCAGAGTTGTTAGTGTGCACCTACTGTGAAGCCACACAGAAATTGGATTGGTATTGGACATTCAGCGCCGCTTTACTAGACTGTGATGCCATCGAAGAACGTTGTAAACTTTATGCGGCCATTGAACGCGCAAATACTCAACTTGTGGAAATGCACGAACTTAAAGTGTTCCTTGCCCGACAACTACTCGAGCAATGTTTGTTAGTTCATAGAGGTATGTTCAAAGGAAAAACCAACAAACAAAAAAAAACACTCATCAAATCAAAGTTTAATAAACATCATCATCATTATCATCATCACCATTGTTCTCACCTAACCTATGTATAATGTATGTACATATTCATAATTGTATTTCTCAATTCAGCACAGAGTTCTAGAGTACTATAGTATGTCTAGTATCGTACTGTACCATTGTCCCCGTACATAATTGAGAAACTACTCGTACCTGTACTATCATATTTACTTATAATAACATAGATAGTAATATTTACCTAGTTATAAGTTTTCATACGAAAAAAAGTAGTTTAGCATTTAGTATATTTTACAATATTCAATATTCAGCGAATTCAAGTACTAATCCACTCTGAATCCACCAATCCTCACCAATTTTCCTACCACTTACTACTTACTATAACTACACTACCATTCCTAATACTACAACTATTACTACTACTACTACTACTACTACTATACTACTACTGCAATACTCGTACAATGATTTCCGAAAACCTATTACCTATTATTATAATTATTATAATTACTACTTATGCTAGTTCTTAGTGTATGGTATTTGCTTAATTGACCACTCACTGTCTATTGCTTAAGACTTTTTAACTTATTTCAATTATTCTCTTCTCTTTTCACTTCTTTCTTCCTTCTTCTCTATTGTCAAACAAACACACGCCTACGCACGCCACTGTGCACACGTCTTTCATTTCTGAAATATCTTTCGTTCACCACCTTCTTGCTGTCTTCTTTCTCCCCACAACCTAACATGTCTCCTATCCAACACTTACAGTTGGCTCTGTCACACTCGACGACTGGGAGTTCAACAAACTTGGCTCTATAATGCGTAGCGCCCTACCCATGGTAGCGGCCCAATATGGACTCTATGCTATACAATATGTTCAACATTTTTCATATTTCTGGGATATAATGGCCTTGAGCAGTTACAAATGCAACGATCGTGAACTCATGCAAATGCTTAATGCCCTGGAATACATTGCCGATGAATATAAGGAGATTTTCATTAACTACTATGAGGATTATATAGCTCCACAATTTGCTGAAGAAACCTATGCAACTATAATGGATACACAAGTCTAGATGAATAACTAATACTAATAAGCATTGGCAAGCAAAACAAAATATATACAAAAAAAAAGTGATCGAATCAAAATAGTTATAAGAAAAATTGAGTTAGTACTATAAAATTCTTAAGAACTGCAACGATTTCGATAGATAATGATGATGATACAAGTACCATAGCAATAAAAGCACATTTTGAAAACAAAAAACCAGAAAGAAGGTTATCTTTGGCTATGCCAAAGTAGTAATACTCTTCACGCTAGCATACAGAAATATTATATAATTGATTTGATTTAAGTTAAAGGTAGAGTCAGTATACATACTGCATTTTAATACACCAATTGTCATATGTAGATGGTGTTAAACGCGTCTGTGTACACATGACCATATATCATATGTGACCCTCTTGGGATGGAGCATACATTATTGATTTGACATATGTTTAAGGTAGAGTCAGTATTCATACTGTATTTCAACATTGAGACCCGGATCTGTACGATCCATTAATCATAGGATCTTGGTTGGTGAATTTGGGTCACACACTTATAGCGTTCAAAAAAATACACTCAAGTGTGAGTCCGACTCGCACATGAAGGGTTCCGTACTTTTTGAAAGGTATGTTATGTGACACCAGGGGGAGTGGTCGAGAAACCAAAGTTACCAATAGCTTGTACTTTAAACAATCGGTATAGCAATTTCATGATACTCAAGCGCATCGTGATGTCCGTCTCGATGCACTTCATTGAACTTGGAAGCAGTATGTCAGGAGTATATGTCGGCAATACAGTTTTTGTGAGAACTGCTGTGAAAACTGTGCGCAGTGCATATTGGAAAACACGTTTTTTGTGTGGGGGCCCCTTTAATTTTTTAATTTTATTTTATTTTTATTATTTGTTGTTATAGCTGCAATTGAATTATGTACATACTTTGCGAAAACTTCAACCGTATATCTATAACGGTTCATGAGATACAGATCACTGACGGACGGATGGACAACGTAGGCTTATAGAGTCCCTTTGGCAACCTTTGGGTACGGAACCTTAAAAACGATAAAGTTTTTCTAATAAAAACAATTATTTTCTGTGCATTTAAGTTAAAAAATAAAGAAAAAAGAGTCTCTTTCAATCGACATACAAGTTGTCATTAGGAGTCGATGTTTAAGATTAAAATAACTAATGCTATAGGAAGACTAGGTAAGCTTAGCAAATCAACCAAACATGTGCGTTACAGTTGTTGTTTGCTAAAATTGTGCCTATACCGTACCATTCAGCCGTTACGCGTTCCTACAGTATTGGGAATAATTGTTCTTTTTTTAATGCTCAAGTTAATGTACATACAGACAAACAGAAGGACAGACGGCCATGTCCGTTGATCAAGAGTATACTTTATGGGTTGTCTGATGTCTCATTCAGTGTATCACATACTTCTTGTCAAACTTATAGTAAGTAATATTCATTGCGTGAAGAGTATAAAAATAAATTCGGAAAATCTCATAGTCATTGATAGATACGAATTAAGTACATACTAGTATGTGAGTTTAGAGAGAAAGAGAGGAGAGCGTTAGCGAATGATGAAGAGTTAGAGAAATGGTTTCGTTGTTTATCAACGAAACTTAGTCATTAATAATAATAATAATAAATAAATATTAATTTAGACAATATAAGGGTGCGTTTGTTGAAAAATGGTGCTGAGATATATATAGTAAAATTACAAAATGAAGTTTTTATGTGCAATAACAAACAACATTGGTAAATCTTTAATACATACTTACCTACATACATTACAATGTACAACTATAAGTGTTCTAGAAGATCTCAAAAGTATTCACACAATAAGTACTTCTTAAATTTCAATGTTTTAATGTATAATATTTTATTAAATTTAAGTTAACACAATACAACTTAGATATGTTTACGATATAAGTATATATTGTATGTAAATTGAATGCTTATGATAAAGATCTACAAAAATACTCATTATTCATATCATGCAACAACAATAACATTTGTTAAATATTCTGTTTCTAGTATATCATATCATCTTGTAGTACAAAATAATAAACACAAAAAAAAATGAAAGAAAGGATTTTAATTTAAACTGTTTTTCCTCACAAACTAAATCACATTTACATATTTAATTAAGAACACATACATTACTTACTTACATTTGGATTTGGGGTCACCAAAAATTCTGTTTCCACAATCGTTTGATAGACTCAAATCGACTTAGTCTATAAGAAAGAATATTATTGTATATTATTTTTAGCTTCTAAGAAGCTTTAGTTTTTAGCTTTAGGCATACATGAATCTTATTAAATTATTAGAAAATTCTTTAGTATTTCGAATTGTATACAAACTATAACTACATTACATTTAGAGCATATCACATATGATCAAGTACAATACTTATTTGTTTTAATCAAATCGAATCGCCGGTCACATTATTTTTAATATTATTAAGACACCCAAAATGTTTGTTTAAGTATCAATTTCAATTTTCATTACTATAAGTAGCAGTTGCATCTTGTCAACGCTTTTATTGCTTAACTCTGCTGGTTGAACCGATCGATGAACGAAAGATTATAGAACAATTGAATGAATGAGTAGATAGATGAATGAATGGAATGGAAAGGGAAGGAATTTAGAAAAGTTAAATCAGAAAACAAAATTCAAATGACTCTTTCAAAATGTGTTTAGTATAAAAATTATAATGTTTATATAGGAAAAAAAAAATATATATATATTAATTAAAATTAATCTCGCATTAACGAATTCAAATGCTATACAAAATGAACAAAACAATAAACAGAAGATTATTCTTATTATTATTATGAATGTTACACTGAAAACGAATAACAAAAAAAAAAAAAAAGAAAATATTGCTTTAAAAACAAAAAAAAACATAAAAATATATATATTGTGTATTTTCGAAACCTCGCCTTGATTTTTGAATAATTATTATTATAATATACCATATATAGCTTTTCTTTTAACTCGCTGTGAAATTTAGTAAAATTATTATAGTCAAAGAAAAAACCAAAAAGAACATAAAGCGAGTGAGAAAAGCCATTAAATAAGAGGTAAAAGATATTTGTAAATTAATTTTTTATGATACACAAAAACAAAAAGAAAAAAAATTATATAGCATGCAGACCAAAAAAACAAAAAATAAAATTATAATAATAATAATATAAATAATATAAATAAAAAAAAAAAGAAATACAAAAACAAATTAAAAATTTACAGAAAGTGTGAAAAAAAATACATAAAAATGTTTTGCAAAAGAAGCCTAAAATAAATAAAATAAAATTTCAAAAAAAAGCAGCTGATTACGGGAAACAACAAGAACAAAAAACAAAAAAAAAGATAATTGTATGCAATAAAAATTCTTTTAAACAAATCACAATTGAATCCAATTCAGTCCATCAGTAGAATACTAAATATATGTAGGCACATTTGCTTATGTTTATAATATCCTTAAAAAGTAATGAGTTTAGTAGAGTAGAAGTAGTTCTTTTTTTCATTTTTTCTTACTATATAATCCAGATTAAAATTAACTTTATTTATACATTTTTGGAAAAAAGAAAAAAAGAACGAGAGGTGATTTTACAGCATGGCTGTTAGCCGTTAGCTGAATTCTGATATTAGAAATTTTCTATAATATAATATTGAGTATATATAGCTTGCTAGAGTCTTCCGATTTCATGGTCACCGTTTAATATTTTCATCAGCTCATTTTGCTCAATTGAATTTTTCTTAAAATGTGACACCCTAAATTCATTTAAAACAGGGCATCTTGATATGAAAGGCGTCAGTGTTTCCTGCTCATTCCTGTTGCATAGCATACAAATGGTTGACATATCTGGCGCGAAACGATTTGCAATCAGTGGTAATATGTCGCAGCGTGCTTTTATTATCATCGTTATTTCACATTGAGTTAGGTTGGCTTTAATTTTACACAGCTGATGGTTGCAGGTATTTTTAAACCTACCTGTTACTTTTCCAGCATTGTACTCCACGAAGCCGCTTTTAATGCCTCAATGAGCTGATTGCAACGATTACACCAATCTTCTTCTATCCCTGCATTCCATTGAAAACTTATATTTTGTTCTGCTCCCAGCTGATTAAATTTATTTGCCCACACAACGTTTCCTCTTAGAATAGCTTTTGACAACTTATGATGCCATCTATCTGCGTTATATGACAGTAAAGTATTTGTGATGTATTGCATATGCAGACCTAATGTATAGAAGTGACTGTCTTCAGTACCAGTTTTCAATGACAATGCATAGTTTGGGATTGTGTCCGGTAACCTCAGCACTCTTTTCAAAGAAATACCGCTGGAACTTGTTTACCTCTTCCGGCATTGTGTATCCCCAAACCTCTGCTGCATACGCTTGGATTGACATATCCTAGCCAGTCAACTGTCAATTCAACATTGACTTGCTTATGCAAGTCGGTGGTAGAATGGTGCAATGGCAGGCCGAAAATCATTTTAAGCAATTTGTTTTGCATAAATGGCTTCGAGCAATATCCGCCTAAGCTGGGGCCCATAGAATATTATAGCTTGGAAAACTGATCTAAAAACATACATTTTGTTTTTAATATTCAAGCGACAATTATTGTTTATCAAGGGGTACAAAATTCTAATGGAGACGTTTACATTATTGATGATATGTGGTCCTTAAAAATGATTTTAGAATCTAAGACAACTCCTGGGTATCTAACGCTTTGTTCCCAGGGTATATCAGCGTTGTGGAGATTTAAATGGCTAGTTGGTTTAAATATGACTTTCCGTTTCCTAGTGAAGTAGATGGCTTGAGTTCTGTCCGGATTGATCATTATCTTCCATGTAGTAGAATAATCTTGAAGGGTTTCAAAAGCAACCTGCAACTTAGTAGAGATGTCAGATGCTAATTAGACGAAGATCCCAGAGCTGCCAGACATCACTTATTTTCTCATGGACAAAATGTGTAAAATTGAGTAGTGTTAGTATGTACTATCATCATATGCCTACCTGTTAACTTGACCAGACGGCCATTTTCCAGGTATCGTGACATCAAAGTACATAAAAATTAATTAATTATTAATCTCATTTATTTTCTCATGGCTGATTTTCACATATACATATGTTAGATAATACAGCCAAGAATCACTAATCAATCAGTGATACCATCATGATACAATAATACAAGTTAGCGCCAATTTGGTCGAAGTTTATCAGGATTTTATGCTATCACTGGATGCGATTATAACCCAGCCTTTTTTAAAAAGGGCAAGCAAAGTTTAATATATTTAAGAAAAGTGAAGAGTACCAATAAGCATTGCTTAGTTTTGGCACGCTTAATTTGTTCGGTGATGTAGACGAAGAAAAACGTGTAATCAATTCAATTCGCAAGGCCAATAAGAACTGCAAACGAGGGACATCATTATGCCACATGGATTCGAATATAGCTTTGATGTCCGGAAAAATCATGCCTGTAGTCTTAATGGCCGGTAAGAGAATGGAGACTCAGCAGGTTTCTGGGGCTTTTTTATTGGCACAACTGTTTGTTGATGTTTTCCAGACACGTAGATTATAACCGTTTATAATGATAGTTGGAAAAAGCATTGCTTTTAAACATATTTTAGTTTGTTTTTCTATTTTTTCTATTTGATTTATTTAATTTATTGCTTTTTCTTTAATCATATGTTCAGAACGATTCAAATGAACAAAGAGCACAGCAGCAGCCAAACGAGCCTGTAATTCTTGTTGGCTAACATCATGTGCCCATTCTACACGTTCCCAAAACTTCAATTGGTATTCTTCCTCAAGACGAGCCAATGCAACAGCTTTTTTAACAGTAATGAATTGTTCAATGACAGCACAGGCTAACATTATTGACTTTAAAGTATCTACAGCATAGATGAAACCTTTGAATAGAATACGTATGTGTGTATAAGAAAGATGTTATAGCATACATTAAGTGAATTTTTTTCTTACCATGCAATGTCTCAAGATTGTGTGATGAAAAGTATTTGGCTATTTTCATTTTATCTTCTTCAGAGACATGGGGCTCTGTTATAGCCATTGTTTTTCGTAAGTGTGTTTCATAACGTTCATTAAACCAATCAATTATTGGATCCCATTCGTTGCATTGCAAATCATGTAAGCCTTTTTCATCCTAGCAAGCAATTGAAAGAGAAAAATGAATGAAAATGAAAAGATGCCAAGAAAACTCATTTGACTTACATCGTAATGAAACAGAATTGTATCTGTTGCCACAAAATTTAATATATAGTTGACCATATCGAGCTTTGTAAGATTGTTGGGATTATCAATAGCTGTGAAACACAATGCCGACAAATGCATTTTGGAGCGTTCAATTGTATCCCGTTGGGCATCGAATTCTGTGGCAACTGCAATTGCCAAGGGTTCACTTTTGATTGTAAACAATGCGCCTTTGGGTGTCTTTAGTTTACGATTATCTAATGTTACTTCATATTTGCCATCATTGTAGAGCACAGATGTATTCTTATAGAATCTTTTTGGCGCGGAAGCTAAAAGAAAATAAACACGAAATGTTATGAAATCTGTGGAAAGTCAGTAAATATTAAAACTTACCATATAAACGTTTTGGAATTAGCTGATTATGTTGTACCTCATTGCGGAGGGGCAATTGAAGTAATTTTACCAATTTTAACATGGTAAATTATTGAACAATTTATTTATTTACAAATCATTACTTAATAAGAATAACGTGCCGGAAAATGCAACAACAATAATATTGTACAAGACCTGCCAATCTGTTTTACTCATTGCGCAATTTTTACATGGCCGTACTTTTTTGACATCCTGGCAGCACTATATACATATATAGATGGTTGACAAATAAATCTATTTTTTGATAATTGCGCACCTCTTTTCCACGAAAGTAAGTTATTAAGTACCATTTGATTAAATTTCTGAATAATTACCAGCAAATGCAAGTTATTTCATTATATTTTTATGTCATTATTCTCTAGGCTCTTTATTTCAAAATAATGTTTGGCAACAGTGCAGTTCTTTGCCAGCGGTTTGGCAGCTCTGTTGTAGCGTCGAAAGAAAAAATACATTCGTGAAAAAATTAAATTGATGTGCAAATAAAAAGCGCGGATAATCTTAAGTGATCGCAATTCGCCAAGCATCAGCATTCATCATGAGTGTGGAAGACGAGGTTTTTAAAATACAAAAAAAGATGAGCAAAATAACATCAAATGATGGCTCGGTATGTATATTTGTGGTTGCAATGTAAAACAGCGGCCGGGCAGGGTTTCCCGCGTATACACATAATTTATCATACCGTTGTTTTCTTATTCGTTTTTAGGGACAAGAACAGGCGCTGGATCTGTTGAAAGCACTACAAACGCTAAACATCAATCTGGATATCTTGACGAAAACACGAATTGGTATGACGGTGAATGAATTGCGGAAGAGCAGCAAGGATGACGAAGTGATTGCACTTGCTAAAACCCTTATCAAGAACTGGAAACGATTTTTGGCTGCACCCAGCACAACAAACAACTCAAGTTCCAATAAGGATAGCAGCGCCAGTAGTGCCTCGAAATCCTCAAGTAGCAGCACTGGCAAGTCTAGCTCTTCGAGCGGCAAAGACAAATCAAGCTCTTCATCAAAAGATAAGGATAAAAAGAGCTCATCTTCATCATCGAAAGATGATCGGCGTCCAACACAAACGTCATTTCCTTCATCTGGTTTAAACGATGCTGTACGAATCAAGTGTCGCGAAATGCTTTCAACTGCTCTTAAAGCGGGCGATGTCCCGGAAGGCTGCCCAGAACCAGATGAGCTTGCTGCCGAACTTGAAGATGCAATTTATGCTGAGTTCCGAAATACTGATATGAAGTACAAAAACCGTATACGCTCACGTGTTGCAAATCTGAAAGATCCGAAAAACCCAACGCTACGCGGTAACTACATGTGTGGTGCCGTCACTGCCCAGCAATTGGCCAAAATGACACCGGAAGAAATGGCTAGCGATGAAATGAAAAAACTACGCGAAAAATTCGTTAAAGAGGCAATCAACGACGCCCAATTGGCAACAGTTCAAGGCACCAAAACCGATTTGCTAAAATGCGGCAAATGCAAGAAACGCAACTGTACTTACAACCAGTTGCAAACTAGATCCGCCGATGAACCTATGACTACATTTGTTATGTGTAATGAGTGCGGCAACCGTTGGAAGTTCTGCTAATACAGATATCCACATACATACTTTTACATGATTTAAAACGATTCACCACAACCTACTAAAAAAAAAAACACACTATCCAAGCTGAAACAATTCAAAGTTTACATTATAAATTTAAACTTAAGTTTTTATTTCATTTTTGGTTCTATAATATGTAATAATAATATAATACACATATAATTCATTGATCTTTAATGCTAATCAAAATTAGGCATTGTTGACCGTTTACAAAAACAGAAGACAATGAAAAAATAATAATAATATAATAATAATAACTTAAAAATAAATTTCTTCAAAATGAAAGCCAAATATTGTTTGTTTTCAATTTTAACAGTTTTTCAAGTAATAGGTTTATTTACATACATCAGTGACACGCACGATAGATCCCAAAAGTTTACATCATAATGATGGGGCCACCTTCCCCTCTTTCTTATCAATAAATCAATCAGCAATAGTCAACAAACAAACATTTTGAACTTAATTGACTATGAAATTGTTAATGATAAATCAGAAATTGTATTATTATTAAAGCAAAGCACAAAGATCAACAGATTTAAGTAATAATCTATGATAAATGGGTCACATGATGAAGTGTATTTTTCAAAGAATTGTAAATAATTTAATTATTTTAATATAAATTACATACTTCTAATCTATTACCAACTTGTAGCGAAATGAATTCCAATTGGAGCTGCAGTCTGGCAATATTGTAACCATTTCATCGGCACGATCCTCTCTTTTACATCACTTATTACTCTCTCCAAGTTATTGTTACTCTCTCAAATTCCAGAAAGTTAATCTTCTCTCTTTCCCACCCACCCGTAAATATGTTGTTGTTGGAGTGGTGGAAGCGAAAAAGTATTTTATATGTACTTTGACCATTTAAATTTACTAAAGTCAAAGTACACACGTTACTTTTAAATAAACCACTTCTTCGGCAAACGATCTTATTCGTTCATTCGTTCGTGTTCACCATTCGTTTTTTTGTATTTTGGTGGATTGGTTGTTGTGTTTCTGCCTTCGTCGCGTTTGTACGTTTCCAATTTGCTGTGCTGTGCGTTGATGGTTTTGTACTATGATTTTGTTGTTGCTGTTGAGTAGTTAAAGCCAAAGAGGTAGAAGAAAAGTTGGGAAAAACGATTAAAAAAAAAAATAAAAACGAATTCGCGTGTGTGGCAAGTAAAAAAATCAAAGCTAGTTGTGTGTGTGTGAGAGAATTTGAATAAAAGTGTTAAGAAAACAAAAAAAAAAAAAACAGTTGTACTTGCAATTGTTAATAGAAAAATTACCTTATAATCTACAATTGCTGCGCATACAACTAAAACTTCAAAGAAGAATTTTGCTTTTCAGAGATAACCAACTATGTATTTAATGGTGCGTGACCTATTTTATGTAACCTGTTGCGAATAATGAATAAAAGAAAAAACAATAACCGTTTTTATTTTCTTCTCAATTTGAAGTGGTGATGCTCTCCGAGTGTGTGTGTGTGTGTATTTCAGAGGATGAATATTTTGTTTTTAAAATGTGTAAATTTATTTATTATATTTAATAATAATTGAAAATCATCATCATGCGCTTTTTCGCCCCGCTCTAAGCAAAGTCTGACTTCAGTCATAAGAGGAGGGAGGAAGCGAGATTTTGTATGTGTTTGTGAGAGTGCATTCACCTTAAAGAAAAAAATATAAAAGAAATATTACTACTCTACGGTGAAAATCTAATAGAAAAGCAACAAGAAAATATAATAGAAAAAAAAACTAGATCGTAATGAAGAAAACAGCATAAGAAGAGTGTAGTAGGTTCTGGAAGAGAAAATTCTAAATGAGAGAATAAAATGAGTATGAGTAAAGTTCTTCCTAAGCAATAGCACAAGCACAAATAGTAGAAGCTGAAGAAGCCAAGTTCTCAACTTAACTTCACACGACTGCTGCTGCTACATGTTGTGCAAGTGTTTGTTATATGTATATGCATGCATGTGTGTGTGCTTTTAGTAAGAAAAACAAATAAGCCAAAAAAAAAAAAAGAAAATCTCTGAGTAAATATTTCTAAGCCTCTCTATGTATGTATGTCTCCTTTATTTGTTCTTTGTGGGTTCTTTTCTTTTACTATTTTTGGTTTTGCGCACTTCTTGTCTATAGAATTTTATGCCAGGTGCACAGAACGAAATTCATTGCGCAAAGAGGAGGAATTTATTTCCGGCAATATCAGCCCACTTTGGTAAAAAAGAATATTATACCTTCTTTCTTCTATTTTCTATTACTCTCTTTTTAGTCTCTTGGTCACTTGTTTGGCCGGTTTGGTGTGTGTGTGTGTGCGTGTTTGTGAGAGAGTGTGATTGCGTGTATTTGTTAACGCAACGGTATTATTTATTTTTTCGTATTGATATCTTTTGCATTTTAAGAAACGGATGGATACCAATCTATGGGACATTGATATTCAATAGAAGATAACACAATTTGTTTACCTCTTTTGTTGTTGTTAATGATGTTATTGATTTCTTGTTGTTGTTGTTGTAGTAGTAAAAGATTTTCAACAAAATATAATTAAAAGAAAAAAACTGCAAATAAACAAGGAGAAAAACGAAAACAAGAAACAATCGTCATCATTGAAGTGGATTAATAAATTTTAACATAAAAAGGATACTTATAATAAACATCAAAAACAGGGTGAGTTATTATGCTTTACTTAACTCAATTAAAATATTTCCCTGCTTTAAAAGGAATTGTATACACAAATTTCAGCATTCTTGCTTTGATAGTTTTAGCAAGATATATTTTGAGTACAAATAAGTTTCCGGCATGTAGCCCCTAAGGCCCTAGCAGCCAGTGCTACTCATTCATTCATCTTTCAAGCAGTATGGTTGGAATATTAATGCATGACAGGGCTTACCCCTGCGATTTTCTGCGCTTTAAATTATCGTAGTGAATCCATTTTTTGTCCCCAGTCACTATTTGATGCAAAAAACCCTTCCGATTTTCCCTTTGGTGCAGTTGTTGTATGTGAAGAAACGTCTCTTGATTTCCTTGTTTGTGCACCATATTCATGTCACTCCCAAGGTTTCAGCGAGCTCCTCTTGAGTTTGACATCATGACTTCTGTCGTATCTGAGAAGGAACCGGAGAGCATCCAACAATTCCTCTGTGATTGCCCTGCTCTTCTTGGTTTTCTCGGGAAACCATTCTTCGAGGAATTGGATAGTTTGGCGAAATATCCTTTGGGGTATGTGGCAATGTTCGTGGACTCCTCAGGTTGGTTTTAGAGTAAGATGGTGATCTCTGGGACCGACCTTGGACAGTAGTGGATGATCCCAAACCCCCTGCAATCCATCTTACATATTCACAATCTATATATATATATAATCGTAAGCCTTTTCGTGTCTGTGCACGCTAGTCTCAGAAACGGCTTAACCTATTTGAATGCGGTTTTGACTTGTGTATGGTAGCAAGCTTCGTGTAACATTTAGCGTTTATTTTATCGAAATAGACCTACTCAATCAAAAGATATTCATATTTTTAATTCTGTTGCCTACTTTAGCTGATTTTCGGATGATGATAAGGAAAAAAGTTGACAAAAAACTCGCAATTACAAACATATTTCATATACCCCACGCGTACGTGGTCACAGCTAGTTTTAAATATTTCTTATCAGGCATCACAAAGGGCCCTAAGGATTCGGGGTGAACTCGCGTAACAGCGCGAGCGGCCTGTTTAAACTGACCTTGATCCAATAACTCTTCCAACTTAGATTCTTCCAAATTTACTGGGCCTTTCTTCACATTCTTTGTCAAAATTTGAATATTTTGAGCATATATAGGTTTTTATTTCATGGCAGGTTCTGAACACGAATGTAAACAATACCATAATATGAACCTAAATACCAAAATTAAATTTCCTATGTGTAATACTTTTGGTACAATCTTCATTTTAGAATTGTCCTAAAACGATCTTATGTAGAAGACTTGACTAAAACTGGAAGCAAACTTGGTGAAGCAAGGGAACTAACCAGGCCTGTATACCACATTCATGGAACAAGCACCCAGACAAACTGTCCGTCCGGTTAGATTGGTTCTTCGCTTCATTGGGATCAATATTTTAAGATCTTACTTCCTTTGGTTGGTTACACACTATAAGTCAAAACTTATTGTACCATTCTGGCTAAAGTTTAGAAAATTTGATAAATCTCCTATGATATTCAGTAGTATCTTTAAAGTTCATTTAATTTAAAAGATACTTCCAAAAACAAAAAAACAACACAATAAACACTTTTAGACCTTCTCTTTATTGTATTGTATTAGTATATTGTATTATATTTTACTACGAGTATATGGTGAAATCTTTTAACATAAAAGATTTTTGTGCTCAAAAATTAAATAAATGAATGAATGAAGTTGTTTTTATTGTTATTAACTTTTTGTGAAAGATTTTAAGTAAAAGATTCAACAACATCATCATCGACTTAGCGCTTAGCTTCAAAATCTCACAAAGGGTGAAAGTTAAATTGCTTCTAATTGGAAGTTCATATATCAAAATGAACGATACTCGTATCTATAAATTATAAGATATTTATTTATTATATTAATTGCGAAACCAGTTTCAAATGCAAAACATTTAATCATATTGTACTTTGCCCGAAAAAAAATCAAATCTATTATAATTCAAGGTAAAATACATACATATATTCAAAATATAAAGTTGAAAGATACTTTGATTAAACTGTATATCAAATGTATAGACGAGACTGGAATAGATCCAAAAACTGAACTTGAAACGAATGATACTTGAGATAACATATTTACATAAAAAATAAAGAAGACCAAAAAAAAGAAAATACCGAACAACTCACGTTGCCAACTTTCACTGATGACATGATGACAACGACGAACTTGAATAGAGACAAAAAATGCATACAACTACGAGTACAAAACATAAAATTCAAAGCAAATGTTTGTAACATAAACAAAAATGTCAGTTGTAATAGATACTATTTTAACTGAACTACATAAGTCTACATGTCTTGCGGTTGTCGTCGAGTACTCATGATGAAAGAAGGGACAGAACCAACAACAAAAACTGCATTACAATAACTTATCTCTCTTTTCTGAGTGGTAGTAGTAGTATGTACTATGTTGACAAGAACTAAAAATGAATTTTGTATTACGAGTCTTATGTTTACTTAAGATTTCGTATCTTGTTTCCATCATATTGTTTGAGTATGTAGTACTACACTCAAGATTTATCTTTAATAAAATAAAACAAATAACAATTTTATAGCACAGTAGATCAAACAATCAATCGTGGTCGCCGTAGCCTAGTGGATAGTGTGCTGGTCTACTATGCGGCCGCCGCAGGTTCGAATACCAGCGGCGGTAACACCTTATAGAAATAAAAAAAAATAAAAAATTATTTCTAACGGCGGCGATTCTCCTCTCAGCAGTCTTCTGGCAAAAGCTCTGAGAGTAACAAAAAAACTGCCATGAAAAAGCTTCTCACAAAAAAGTCGTTCGGATTCGACTATAAACTGTAGGTCCCTCCACTCATGGATAAAATTTAGCGCACACACCATGAGTGGCAGCCGAGAAGCTAAGGCCGTAACCCGGTAAACGGGTTGTTATGGCCAGCTAAGTAAGTAAGTAGATCAAACAATCAAATGCAAACAATCATGCTCTCTTAGGATAGTGAAGTTTCAGAAAAGGGAAACTGAGTATTACACATAAGAAGTTAAGAAATCTATAGATATAAGTATGTATTGTACTACAATATGAATAGGAAAACTTAAAGAAACTGAACTGTGACTTTCAGTTTTGAACACTCTGAAGTTCTTTGGATTTCCATGATTTCGTTGAGATTGGCAAGCTTATCCTTTTGTCGGGTTCACGAAAGAAATCAATTAAATAAATAATTACTGTGTTATAACTTTATTAATGAGCTATACAGTAAATCTTAGTGATTCTAAACTGTGATTGAGTCACAGTCATTTGAAGGGAGAGACACAGTTGACTTTGTTTTAACTGTAATTGGTAATCACAGTTTAGGGTGCAACTGAATCAAAGTGAGTCACAATCAATCAATTAAACTGTGTCTCTCCCTTCAAATGACTGTGACTCAATCACAGTTTAGAATCACTGTGTCACTGTGTAGCTCATCTCTAGTCTGTAATACGAAAAGTACTCCGCTCGGATGCTTTTATTCTTTTTCCCCGGCATTGCTTTACACTGTCATATGGTGTTTTATGGATAACACTAGAATGGTCATAAGAAGCCATTTCCAATCGTATACGATCTGTATATTTTGATGTGGCTTCTGGACAAATATAGATAGATTGAGTGAACTTGCACGAACCTGCACACTACCACACAATCACTATTAAACTAAGTAAGAAACGAGTCCGCTAAAACCAAACATACTCCCCTCGCTGTAAGACTTGCTCTTCCCTACAGGTTAAAGAATTGAAAGCTCTTGACGCGTTGCAGTGCACACCCATGGGAGCTTGTTTTAGCGAAAACGATCAATCACAGATCACATTACGACAGGGTCACGAACGTCATACCTTCTCCGAGTCAAAATTAATACTAAATAGGGGAGCTGATTCCTGCGCCGCACGAGATGCGCCACAGTCCTCACTTAAGGTAACGAATCCTTTGATTCTTTCGCTATTGGGGGGTGTAAATTTACTTAAATTGTAGCTCAAACACCAAATTGTATCCCAGATTTTGTTATCATCAGTTTTCTGAATTACCACTCACTATGAAAGCAAACTTAAAGATTGATTTGATTATTCAAATCGACTTAATCGACGTCTTCTCAAGATGTGAAGACTCACTGGACCAGAACATATTTTAGGTTTCCTTGGGGTGTCATTATAAATCGCCATTGGGTAGATACGAAGAATGCTAGAGAGGTATTCGGCTAGTCTCAGGCTTCTTGACAGGACATTGCAGAGTAATGAAACACATACATAACATAAGGATCGGTCGCAGCGATTTGTGTAGACTATGTAATGAAAAAGAGGAGTCAGCAGAGCAAGTCACGGACTCCGTCAACTTGGAAACCAGTACTTGAAATCAGTTGGAATTGCAGGTTTGTCTCTGAAGAGGATTTTGGAATTCCTAATGAATACCAGAATCTCGGAGGAACTGTGATTCCGGGGTTTGTCACAATAAGCCCTCTTGCGGCCGCATTGAAGAGATGTACTGGTTACCGCTCTTTCCCTTGATTATAAATGACTAATCGAAGTTTGGTCGCCCCACTGGATAGATCTTTTAATTTTATATCACCTTTCTTTCTCTTATGGAGATCGTAATTATTTCCTTATGTAATTTAGTGAACTATGTATGTCTTCACAAGCTTAATATAATGTTTGTATGCATATGGGTACAAAATATATTCCATTTAATTGAGGAAATTCAGATTGTCTTTTTTTGATTCTTTTGCAAATTGAATATTTTATAAAATTTTATCTCTCAGAGTCTTTCCTTGAATGTTTTTGTTATTTAATTAGATATTTTTCTACAATTTAAATCTTCTAATTTTCAATTATTCCACGTTCATGATTTCTCATAAAATTTCCAAATTAATTTATAAACATGTACATACGAGTATGTGAACTTCCATCTGACCTGAACCAATTTAAATGTACATATACACATCTTAAATCTCTCTTTATAATGCAAAGAAAACATGAAAAGGGTTGCAGTTTATTTATTATTGTTAACAATTCTTGGTAGACTTCATTTCCATTTCCCTACTAGTAACTTTTGGTAAATAAAATGGCGTTATAAATATTGAGGAGAAAAAAAAAAAACAGAAACAAAACCGGAAACTGGTTCATGAATCATATTCACTTAAATTTACTCACATGAAATGCAACAGCAGCAGCAGCAGCTTACAGTAGTCAGTCAACATGCAACAAGTGTCGGTTGTGGCAGTCATAGCCAGACAGAATTGGAGGGGTGCATAAACTAAAGTGACAGTCTAAGTCAATCCATTTGGGAATGCATATATGTATATCGTACAATCATACAATCATATGTGATCGGACGCATGGCTTATGATGACCGTTAGAGCGTAACCAGTCTGCCACTTAATGTAGTATGAAACTATGTTTGTCTGGTACCAAGCAACACATACACGTATATAAGTACTTACGTGGATATATGTAGGTACACATCGTATGGTATGTTTGTAACGATTGTATGCTTTGTGCGATTGTGAATTATGGCTTAAATGCTTGTCTGACTTTACGTTACATATACGAGTACGTACTACCTAATGTATTGTATAGTACATGATGATTTCAACACGGTAGTACTCGTATAATTTTGATTTTTTTTTAACGCCGGATATATATTTTACTCAGCGGGGATTTTTCATTTTTAATTTCATATACAAACAAGTGAAGAATGTTCAAATTTCTCACTATGAAATACCCTGTTACGTTTAATAAATCTCATTCAATTGCAGATAGATAAATTGTCTATTTATATAATAAATGTTTTAGTCAAGATTTTGCAAGCAACTCGAAATGGTTCTTTAAGAAAAATTGATTTTCAGACATTAAATAAAAATAAAACTGATAATTATCTACTTTGTTTTTATCGATTTACTAAAATTGTCATGCTTTTCACACCCTAATTTTTGCATTTATTATATTTATTATCATTTGAAATCGATTTGTGAACTTTCGTTTGAATATTCAAAGGTTTATATGGGAGGTATGCATTTTAAAAAAGATAGTTATAGGCCGTGCTGCAAGTTATGTCGGGTTCCTACCGGCTAAAACACACCCTGTCGCCTTAAATGCCTTTGATTCTCCATGTTACCGGCAAAGCATTCCTTCGTAGGGAGGGAGAATATCCTTAAAAAAATATCCGTTGCTCGCTCGTGCATACGAGCCTCACACATAAGGTCATCAATTTCGATTGCAAAAAATGACCAGTCCTCTGTTGAGTTACGAATTGCAGGAAGAGTATCCTGGATAATGTGATCCGTGTCTTCCACCACGTCTTGACAGGGACTACAGGATGCATCATCAGCATGACCAAATCAATGCAAGAACTGCCTGAATTATCCATGGCCAATTGCGAATCAAGTAAATTCAAACCCTAAGTCCCCGGACCTGTGCTTAAGTCAGTCTGCAATACTTGGGATGAGCTCGTGGATCCTACCTTACCAGTGTTGCTATATGTTTAGATACATGATGCTAATCTCACTTCTACTATCATAAGATAGTTGCTCCAGTTTGCATTCAGAGCTTCGAAATCTATTGGAAGTCTGCCTGGCTGTACACATGCCGCATCGTCTGCAACAGTCTGATAGGATCTGCAGGTCCTCAGGTTAGCAACCCTGTGAGCTCTCTTTATGCTTCGCAGGTACGACTTGGTTGCCAGCGCACCTGCCCAGATCAGAGCTGAATAAAGCTACTAACCTAGTAGAACCCGCGTTTGACTATTTTTTTTTTTTTTTTTTTTTCGAAGAGGGAATCTTCCTAAGATACCGCCATATCACTGACGGCATGCACGATTCATATTGTCCGCTAGGTACACCTCATTCGGGACCACGCCCAGATAATATTATCTTGTTACTCCGGACTCGCATAACAATACGCCTACGTACTAAACCCTTAACTCCGTCACCTATAGCTTTTAGATACCCCGCGGAACTACCGTTAGGCATTACATCGCAAGGCAAAGATTAGCCTTTTGGCTTATCATCTTACTTGGCTCACATCACCTCATTTACGGCTCTATTGCTACTTCTCTGGCGCTCTTCCCTTCTCAATTCTTGAAGTACTAATGCAGTCAGGTCCTTCAGCATACTCCACACTTGCATCGATTGCAGCATTTGGTTGATTATGTTTTCTGGAGTTAGTCGATCTGCAATGACCTTTTCCAGAGCTTCCCTCTCCTTTGCGTACGTGTTTGACTATGCTGCTGTTAAAATGCAAGCCAAAACAACAGAACAGCAAAACCAAACAAAAAATTCAAGAGTGCTGTTGTTTTGTGCACAGCAAAGCAAAAGTAAAAGTTAAAGAGACTTTCGCAGCACAACAGTAGCACATTTTTCGGTGCTGTTGCTAATATGCTGCCAGTTTTTCAAACCCTGTGTACGACAGTATGAAGCATCTGTACCAAATTTCTGCTCTCAATTGTTCAAAAACTAAGAGACTAGAATGCTTACAAGCAGAATCAATCAATTTTCCTCTATCAATTTCAATTATATATTATTGGATTCTCCGACGCAATGTTCTTAGCTTTACGAACAAAGTTAAAATACCCAAGAAATGGGGTTTGAAATTCATTTCCACCATAAATTGGTTGGTTTTACAGAAAGAGTCATAAATTTATGAATCTTTTCACAAAAATAGATATGATAAATTTAAAATAAATAATAGTTTTACTTAGCCTTAGGAAAAAATCATAATTCATTAGTTATTATACTAATATATGTATAGGTATCCAATTTCGCTAATTAACGATAATACTTATGATTGAAGAAACAATCAAATACATTATAGTAATACCGTAAGTTCTTCTCTCTTTCTTCAAAAAAAAAAAAATCTATTGTATAACCATATTTGTTTTCATTAAAGAAACAATTTCTGATTTTCTTTTTCATTTTGGAATGCAAACCTTTGTCATCGTCAAAACCATAAACGTAATGAAAGTGAATTTTTTCATTGAAACCCAAATTTTGTATTCGCGTCCGACGAAAGCAAACGCGCTGCTATCTGCATAACAATGACTGTTGCTTGACATGGCACCCAGTCAAATACAATCCCATTGAATGAATGAAATCACTCACATTCAAGAATAAAGAGCTTCCATACACAAATACAATACTACTTACTAAATACAATAAAAATCAACGTTAACTTCTTCGTCTTTGATTTTTTATCTTTTTTTTTTTTTTGGTATTGTGTAAAGGTGAAAATGAAATCAAAATATCTTTTTTGAACTCTTTCTTTCCATCCGTAATTGGATTTTGCATATTTTAGCGGAACGATTTTCCATTGCAAAGAAGTTTTGCCATACCAACAGCGAACCGACAAATAAATACAATAAATTGAAAGCAGCATGACGAAACCATAAAAATGCCCTTGGTGTATATGTTTAGGGTCAAAAAAAAATATCATACATAAGCTTGCCGTACATTTACTAAATGGTTGTCTGACTTGACTGTTCCTGTTCGGTGAAGTAGTAAAGAAGATTTGCCGTAGGTCTCATTATTCTGTCATGCCAGTAGTCCAGCAAGCCTTCCTCATTCCTTTAATATACTACACATTATATGATTGGGATTATTAGTTTGCATTTAAATCATAAACGGAAATGTGTATGAGAAGAAAAATTATTAGATATACTCATATAAAGTGTCTCTGGTTGATATAAAACCATGTATTCTTGTGATTGCAATTAAAGTTTTAATAGATAAAACTTCTTTATGCGGGGTCCCTTTCTAACTGATGATACCTAGTTGCAATATCACAGGAACCAAATACACATAGTGCAGCAATCTGAAAGCAAATTGCTGAAATATTCAGATTCCATCAATCTGAAATATTGGGTGTGCTTTATTCCGAGGAACTGTCCATCATTAGCTACGACTTTTTCCCATATTTCAGGCAGCGTGCGGATTCCGCGTTGCAAAAATTCCTCATCTTTTGTAGCTATCCAAAACTCAACCCATATTTTAGCTTCTTCGAAATAAATGAAGTGCAGGTCGGTCAGGCCATGAGTCATCGATCAGACCAATGGTAGTCGTAAGTAGGACTGTCTGGTGAATACGGCGGGTGGGGTAGGACATCCCATTTTAGTGCCTCCAAAGTTGCAACATGCAGTCGTGTCTTTTGGCATATTGGGGGCGTTTGAGCTGCAATGCTCTGCTCAATTGCATCAATTGTTGTTTGTAACGTTCCCCAGTGATGGTTACGTTAGGCTGGAGCTTATATATAAAAGCACATAGTGCAGCTCCCTATGTTGGTATATTTCCAGATTTTATTAGTATAATTCCAAATAAATCCATGCACATACTACAGTCCCCGGAATTAACTAATTAATTGGCCTTTATGAAGAAGTATCCTAAGTATCTGTCACTAATTTAAGCTAGAGCTGGACACCTAAAGAACTGGTTCTTGTTGGATTTATCTCTGACTATTCCTAGTGTCTGAAGCTACAACTGATTATTGATTCGTTGTTATACTGTGCCCACTGAGCATTCCAAGCAAGAGCCCTAATGTTTAGTCTGTTATGACTAAGTAATAAGAACGATTACTCAGCCTAAGCAAAGTTTATCTGGCGATTTTGCAATCTATTAATTTTATCCATTAAATAACTGTTTTTGTAGATGTTTTGTGTTATAAATATTACATCAGGTTTGCAAAACATATGTACATATACATATACCATATAATAAAATCGTAAACGTCTGTTTCTCTGTGCACGCTAATCTCAGAAACAGCTTAATCGATTTTAATGTTGTTTTCACTGGTGTATTGTAGCAAGCTTTCTTAAACATATAGCGATTATTTAATCAAAATCGACCTACAAAATCAAAAGGTATTTAATAAAATTGAATATCAAAATTTGTTTACAAACACTGTTCCCCAGTCATGCTGAAAGGCACTCAAATCACCCTAAAAGCTTGTGTTAAGTACTTAGGCATGATTCTGGAACGCCGTTTGACGTGGTCAAAGCATGTGAATATGATTACAACTACTTGCAGAAACAAGCTGAAGAAGCTAATGTGGCTCTGGGAACTTTCAGCAAAGTCAACATTTAACCGAATCCAGGCCATGCAGAACAACATTACGGGAGCCCCCTGGTATGTCAGGAGAATGTCAATACATCGTGACCTCTGAATTGTATCAGTTAATGATCAAATTAAGCATCATACCAGTCGATACAATGACGCGCTGAATGTGCATGTCAATCTTCTAGCTTCGCCTCTTACAAGAAATGACTGCTCGAGAAGGTTAAAAGGTTCCACCTTTCGGACCTACTACATCATAAAAGTATTAATTAAATAATTGTTAACGTAATTTAATTCGTTGCTAATGTATCAAAACTATCCCTAATAATCGTTTTATTAACGGTTAATTGGAATTGTAATTGAATAATCTAAAAAAAAAAAAAAACGAATACCAGGCGTACGAATTCGCGGGCACATCTAGTACACCATATAATCGATTTGGTAAAGGGTATTTTCTGTTTTCCCTTAACTGAATCTTTCGTTAATTATCGATTTAATAATTTACACATGAATGATTTTACTATGTGGTCAGTTATTTTACAACATAATGATGTATACTTCAATCGATCCCTTCTTTGTCGTTAATTATGAAAGTATTTTTAAAGTTATGTTAAGGAAGGGTTTCAATCAGAAGTATTGCCATTGGTGGATGCACTAAAATTCTTTTTCATTCTACCAAGTATCTTTGAATTTAACACATCAGCAGTATATGTATAATATACATGTATTTTAACAGTTATTGTATCAAGTTTATTATTAAATTTTCCAACCAGTTATTCTACTGAACTCTACAGAAGGTGTTTGTTCGTTTGTTCGGTGTTCAGATAACAATATTTGCACCGGCTTTTAGTCTACAAACCCAGACCCCTCGACCGTTTATTGCCAAAACATGTTCGGTCACTTGTTGTTGAGTTGTTCACTGGCTGCCACAATAATCAAAGAAAAGTTGCACAACAGGCTCCTCTCTGCGTATGTGGCACAAAGCAAGTTTGGTTGGAATTGCTTACGCGTTCATTTCATGCTGATGGGTTATAAAAAAACATTAGCTAATACCACATATTTTTATTGTAACTTTAAATCCTTGTTGTTTATCTGCTAGTAGTATATGTGAGTGTGTGAGGAGCAATATTAATTAGGTCAACTGGATTTTTATGAATTTTTTTGCATATCAGGACATTGTAACTATGAATAGAGGTGTGGGTTTGAAAAAGTTAAGAGTAACTAAATCATTTTTATATTGCAAAAAGGAAGCACTGTGAAAACATCAGGATTTTTATAGGGGTAAAGGTCTCAAAGGTAAATGAGGGTCTGCTACAATCAGACATTAGAATAGATATCGCGAATCTTCATTGATTTAGACCTCTTTTAAGGATTGAAATTTGTTACTGTGAGCCCTCAACTTACCCTTGAGAAATTGCGGCTTTACTCTATGCAAAATAAGAAATTAAATTCCAGGGACTGCTTTATTGCACAGGTTATTTGGAATTTAACTTATGACCCTGAATTTCCAACAAATTACTGGCAGGGAATTTGAGAAGGAAGCCAGAGCATGTTGTGCTTCCTTCAGCATTCATTTTCATACTAAATCAGCCCAACTGATATTTCACCTGCTTAACCACACAATCATAAACAATATTGCGAATCTTCATTGATTTGGACCTCTTTTAAGGATTGTAATTTGTTACTGTGAGCACTTTTTGGTTTGTGTTGGGAGGCCCCCTACGCATTTCCTCAACTTACCCTTAAGAAATCGCAATTTGCATTCCAGATGGCTGCACTATGTGCATTTAATTCCTGGGATATTACAAATTACAGGCATAGAATTAGAGAAGGAAGCCAGAGCATTCATTTTCATACTAAATCAGATCAACTGATATTTCACGTAACCACGCAATCATAAACAATATTAGCAGCGATTGCGCTGCCAAGGTACCGCTTATTGTCAAGCGCTACTGCAGTACCGCTACCCAGGCGCAGAGATATGGATGTTAACTTGCACTTGCAAATAATGAAACCATCCACCAAAGAAACTCTAAATAAATAAAATCATAGACATCACATTAATATCACGTCATAAAAACTTAAGTTTAAGTTCAGGGTTTCTTTCTACATAAGTAAGTACGAGTAGTAAGTATTTTATATGCTGTAAGATTGTTTTATTCAACCAACAACTCCTGAAGCCAAGCCGGCTTTACTTGCTTTTAAACAACTTGTTGTTGTTGTTGTTATTGTTGATTTAGTTAATGTAGTTGTTGTTGTTGTTGTTGTTTTCGTCATATGTAATTGTTGAATGGCTACTAAAACATACTATATACACAATTATTTTATCGGACCACACCGCAATCAACTTGACTTGACTCTTGTCTTGATTTTAACAGACAAAGCGCACCAAGCTGTGCTTCGTAGTCGTAGTCGTCGTCGTTTAAATTGTTAATTTACAGTAAACTTCAACTTCACCTTATTTATTTTTCTTCTCTTCTTCTTTTTCTTCTTGTTTTTGGTATAGAGCCGGTTTACCTATGTAGTATGTAAACTGACATTGCTATTGTCAGAGTAGAGGTAGTCATCAGTCAGTTAGTTGATTGTTTTTCTTTTTTTCTTTGTTATATTTTTAAAACTTTGTACAAATTTTTTCTTTTCTTTAAACCTGTTCTTCTTCGTTTGCTTTTTTCCCATATATGTACTTATACTATTATATACTTAGTATTATATTTATTTATTTTTATTTTTTTGCTTAAGTACAGAATGACCAAGACTATCAAAAGAATGACTAGCTAACTAAATGACTGACTGAAGACATATGAATTGACTGCATGCAGTCAGTGGTGTCATTATATTTTATGATTATAATTAATTTATTAAAATTATTAAAACTATTATTAAACATGTCTTTCGTTTCTCTCTCACATTTTCATTTTAGCAACTGGAAGAATAAACATTTAAGGCAAGAACCTATAGCCGTCAGCCGAAGCAACAACTATTGCGTTATACCAAAAGTAGTCAATGAAGGGCAAAAATGGTGATTGTGACACGCGTAAGTAAATAACAAAATATGCTACAATTGAACAATCGGTTTCATCGTAAGCTTAGATACCTTTTAAACTCTATCGGAGGGAATGAAGTACCTACTCATGAAGAGGTTAGAATTTTTAGAACAGTTTTTATAAAAAAATTAGATGTCTTACACAGAGTTTAGTAATCGAGGACTACCTCTTCCTATAATTGTATTATCAGCATACAGAAATGACATGCTTTTGTGCTAAATTCAGCGGACATAACTAGATACACGTATGTAGTACATACATATATCGATTGACCTCTTTCTGCTTTGCTTTTGTTGTACAGCACACATTGTTTTATGCGTTCCAAACATCATGATAAAGCGATAACAACTTTTTTTCCATACAACGAATATGAGTAAATGTTATTATAATTTATTATTCTATGTATTTATCTATTATTCTTATTCTTTCTTTTACCTGCCATATTCTTTCATAACAATAACAAAAAATAGAAAGCATACAAAAAATACTAATTGCCGAGAATTTAACATTCGCTCATCACTTGTTTTAAATCTTTTGACGTTGGCAATAAGTCTTCATACTTTAGTAGTCGTCAGCAAAACAAATGCAAATGAAAGATTGAAAATCAATTTTTATGTCATTAAAAATTGTAAAGAACCCAACCGCACTAAGTTCTACGATAAAAGAAACTGTATAGTAGTTGGGATTTTGTAGCGGTCCATTCTAGTTCTGCGTACAAAACTCAGGTCGCTTATTTTCTAGATTATTTAGCAGACAAATATTTCTCCAATTAGAAGGTACGATGTACCCACGCGAAGAAATGTGGAACTTAGAACCAACCTCATACAGTGCTGATGGTAATTTTTTTAATTTTATTTATAATATATCGTTTATTTGCTTCCATCGTCAGATGTCCACCAGCGAATTTTTAATTAAATACTCATTTGGGATGCAAAATCCAAGGTTCAGGGGGTGTTTCGTTTGCAGGAGTCGCGTTTGACTGCGAAGTTGTTGACGTGGGCATCCAACCTATTGTAGTGTCTAACAATCTACTCATTCATTGTTGGAATCTGCAAATCTCGGTGGATGACTGAGTTCCACACAAACCACTGTGCACCTACAATTCTTCGCATTATGTTGAACTGAAACCTCTGTATGATTTCTAGATGCCCCAAAGCTGTATACCGTAAGTCAGTATGGTCTTCTACAGTATCAGCTTATTTCGCAAGTTGAGCTTCGAATATGTACTGAGCAGTTAACTTATTCTTCGAAGTTTTACGTCCAATTGTTTCCTTTTGGTCATAATGTTAGGTTTCCAGGTAAGGCGCCTGTCCAGTATCAGTCCCAGATACTAAACTGTGGCACTATTTGGAATGACATCCCCGTTAAGGAAAACGGTAGGGTATGTAGAGTGGTTCAGGGTGAAGATAATAGCGTTTTCACATCGAGGCTAATGCAAATTAATGTTGATTTGCCTACTGATCCGTATCAGGTTTGACGTTTGTTGTTCGGTTGTTGTTGTTGAATGCGATGTGGATCAATAGTCAGTGTCTTGATTTGAAAATTAATAATGGTCACTCTCGTTAGTGTTGGGCAATTTCTGCCTTTTTAAGGTGAGTTTTGTCAACACAAAACAGCTGATCATGGCACATAACCTTTTTAAGTAAACCATAAATTGTTAAATTTTTTAAAAGCACAGGAATGAAAATGGGAGCTGCAAGAACTATTTGCAATATGTTCTAAATAATGTATTTTTCACAAATTTTTAGTTTTAATTTAGCCAACATGATCGCAAAGTGCCAATCCAAAACAAAAAACAGCTGTTCATGATGCAAAATATCCGGTCTGAACGAAAAAATGCATCAATGTGATGTAGTTTGGTCTGAATTCAGTATAACATCCAATAGACGCAGATGTTCCACCTCTTCAGCCACGGACCATTAGGGCAGAATATTTCGCTGTTGCGAGTTTATTCGTTGCTCAAGATAGAGATGTCCGATGTATAAAGTGCGTATAGGATGGGCTCCAACACACTGCCGTGAGGAACTCCAGCTCGCATACACTTTGTGTTGGACTCCTGGCCTTCGCATTTCACATAAAAGTTCCTCTTATACAGAAACGATCTTAGAATCAGAATGGTTAATTGAAAAGATCAAATTGGTAATGATAATCATAACTACTTCAAGACAATTGACAGTAAAGAACATTACACTATTAAGATCTCTTTGGATTCATCAATTACTTAAACACTTTGCAAAGAAATCACTTTGTTCCATGACATCTCTAAAAGTTTTCCGCCCCCACAACACCACCGATTCGGGAAACGTTAGTTTCCTTGTTGGCTTCAATCAATTGATTCTTTCTTAGTTGGTTAAATTTGGAGATATTATTCCTTATAAATTGCACTTATATCTTTTAAGCCTAAAATCGATTCATCTCCATTTTATTGTAAATTATCTAAAATTAGAAGAAAAAAGAGGTAAAGTAAAAAGTCAAAATAAAAATAAAAATCAAGTACAAGTAGTAAGGTATGTCGCATTGCTACTATTCGTTACACCTGGCCTAAGATTCGGGTCACGGTTATTGTTACTTAACTGCATAGTACGAGTACCGTCAAAATGTAATAAATAAAACTAAAATTAATGAGTGAGTAAGTACGATAACAGCAGCAGCAATAGTACTTAGCATTATTTTATATAATAGTAAAAATCTTAAGCTTTTGGGCATTAAAAAATTTACTTCAACAAAGATAATGTAGTACTACTGCGTACGTTTATAACCTAAAATTTTAACTAAAGGTCGCCTCTAGGAAAATACACAGTGAGTGGTAGAGAGAGAAAGAGAGAGAGAGTGGTGCAACCTAGTCAGTCTTTTGGTTTATGGTTAGTGGACCTATTATTAACACTTTGCTCATGGCTAATCTACGTCAACAAAGTATCAATTTCCGCATTTATGTAGTTATGGATTCATGCCATGAAATGAAAAACAATGAGGAAAATTCAACTGAAACTGAAAAAAAAATTATACGTCGCTATAATTTGATGGTGTTGTTGGTGGTGGTGGCAATGGTAGTTGTTGCCTTCATAGGTTGCCAACTCAAAAAAAATGGGAGCGAACGGATGCTCTTTGTCACGCTCAAGTGATTCTTTTGCAAACAAAAAAACATAAAAAAAAAGAATAGAACATGACGAGAGCAAACAATAAAAATGTCTAGAATTATGTAGTAGATAGAGTGCCAATGAGAGAGCTTTTCAAAAAAAAAAGGTGCTTCATACCTGTTTAAGATCATTATAGAGTTTTAGAGATAACAAAACTTTATAGAAAATTTTCCAAAACCTAGAATTTCAAATTTCCAATTTACAGTAACTAAAATCCTAACGAAATCAAGTTCAGTTTAATAAATTGATGATATGTTTCTTGTTTTCTAGGGTGACTACATTTGGATAGAGCCCGCGACGGGAAGAGAATTCGATGTAGCCATTGGAGCACGTGTTATATCCGCTGAAGGTCGCCGTATTCAAGTACGCGATGATGATGGCGATGAGGTTTGGCTTTCGCCAGAGCGTCGCATCAAAGCGATGCATGCCAGTTCCGTACAAGGTGTAGAGGATATGATATCGCTGGGCGATCTTCATGAAGCAGGCATTTTACGTAATTTACTCATACGCTACAAGGAAAATCTAATCTATGTGAGTATTATAGTGAGTTTTTGATTTAGATTTTTATAGAATGATGTATAATTTTCTTCTATTGACATAGACCTATACTGGTTCTATATTGGTTGCTGTCAATCCATATCAAATACTACCGATCTATACAGCTGATCAAATAAAACTTTATAAGGAACGTAAAATCGGTGAATTGCCACCACATATCTTTGCCATTGGTGACAATGCTTATGCACATATGAAACGTTATCGTCAGGATCAGTGCATTGTTATATCAGGTGAATCGGGTGCTGGTAAGACAGAAAGCACGAAACTGATTTTACAATATTTGGCTGCTATTAGTGGCAAACATTCATGGATTGAACAGCAAATCCTGGAAGCTAATCCCATATTGGAGGCCTTTGGTAATGCCAAAACCATACGCAATGATAATTCATCACGGTCAGTAAAATGTTCTTTATGTTCCTTAAGTTTTTCATAGAAAATTAATGTCATTTTTCATAATTTTAGTTTTGGAAAATACATCGATATACATTTTAGTGTAAATGGCGTTATTGAGGGTGCCAAGATCGAACAATATCTATTAGAAAAATCTCGAATAGTTTCACAGAATCACAGTGAACGTAATTATCATATATTTTATTGCATTTTGGCAGGACTAAGCCATGATGAAAAACGTCGTCTGGATTTGGGCAATGCATCAGAATACAAGTAAATATTGATTTGATTCGAGAAAGCCAAATGATCTGATCAGATTAATGTTGTTGTTTCCTTTTCATTTGTAGATATTTAACTGGTGGTGATTGTATTACCTGTGAAGGTCGTGATGATACAGCTGAATTCTCTGACATACGTTCGGCTATGAAAGTCTTACTCTTCTCCGATCAAGAAATCTGGGAGATCATAAAATTGCTTGCAGCATTGCTGCATTGTGGTAATATAAAATATAAAGCAACAGTTGTTGATAACTTGGATGCTACAGAAATACCAGAACACATTAATGTTGAACGAGTTGCGGCCTTATTGGGACTTCCTATGCAGCCATTGATTGATGCTCTCACGCGTCGTACATTGTTTGCTCATGGTGAAACAGTAGTGTCAACACTTTCGAGGGAGCAATCAGTCGATGTACGTGATGCATTTGTCAAAGGAATCTATGGGCGACTTTTTGTTCACATCGTTCGTAAGATTAACACAGCTATTTACAAGCCTCGTGCAACATCACGTAATGCCATTGGTGTCTTGGATATCTTTGGTTTTGAGAATTTCGATCAGAATAGTTTTGAACAATTTTGCATAAATTATGCTAATGAAAATCTACAGCAGTTCTTTGTGCAGCATATCTTCAAATTGGAACAAGAAGAATACAATCATGAGGCAATCAATTGGCAACATATTGAGTTTGTCGACAATCAAGATGCTTTAGATTTGATTGCTATCAAACAGTTGAATATAATGGCCTTAATTGATGAGGAGGCACGTTTCCCCAAGGGTACAGACACCACCATGTTGGCTAAATTGCACAAGACTCATGGTACGCACAAGAACTATTTAAAGCCCAAATCAGATATTAACACAAGCTTTGGTCTGAATCATTTTGCTGGAGTGGTATTCTATGATACACGTGGTTTTCTTGACAAAAATCGTGATACTTTCAGTCCGGATTTGTTGCATTTGGTCAGTTCGAGTTCCAATAAATTCTTGCGTCAAATATTTAGCCAGGATATTGAAATGGGTGCAGAGACACGTAAACGTACACCCACTCTATCGACACAGTTTCGTAAGAGTCTTGATGCATTAATGAAAACACTTAGCACTTGTCAGCCTTTCTTTATACGTTGCATTAAGCCCAATGAAATAAAGAAACCTATGATGTTTGATCGTGGGCTTTGCTGCCGCCAACTAAGATATTCTGGCATGATGGAAACTATTCGTATACGTCGTGCTGGTTATCCAATACGACATGGTTTCAGGGAATTTGTAGAACGCTATCGATTTCTTATACCGGGTGTGCCACCAGCACATAGAACTGATTGTCAATTGGCTACGTCACGGATCTGTGGAATTGTATTGGGAAAAACTGACTACCAACTGGGTCATACAAAGGTTTTCCTTAAGGATGCTCATGACTTGTTTCTGGAGCAGGAACGTGATCGGGTATTGACACGTAAAATCCTGATATTACAGCGCACTATACGCGGCTGGGTATATCGAAGACGTTTCTTGCGCAAGCGTGCCGCTGCTATTAGCATTCAACGCATCTGGAAGGGCTATGCTCAACGCAAACGTTACCAACAAATGCGTGTGGGTTACATGAGGCTCCAGGCCTTGGTTCGTTCGCGTGTCTTATCGCATCGTTTCCGTCATCTGCGTGGTCACATTGTGGGCTTGCAAGCACATGCAAGGGGTTACCTGGTGCGTCGAGAGTATGGCCACAAGATGTGGGCTATCATAAAGATACAATCACAGGTCAGGCGGATGATTGCTATGAGACGTTTTAAACGGTTGCGCGAGGAGTATAAACAGTTTGCAGAAGTTCTGCATTTACGTAAAGTAGAAGAGCAGGAGCTCATGCATAAGGGTAATAAACATGCTAGGGAAATTGCAGAGCAACACTATCGTGATCGCCTGCATGAGTTGGAGCGACGTGAAATGGAAAAAGAAATCGAGGATCGTCGAAGAGTTGAGGTCAAGAAAAACATTATCAATGATGCGGCACGCAAGCAAGATGAGCCCGTTGATGATAGTAAATTGGTCGAAGCAATGTTCGACTTCCTGCCAGATTCGAGTAGTGAAGCCCCTACACCGCATGCCGGCCGTGAGACTTCTGTCTTTAATGATTTGCCACAAGGAAATTCTGTTAATCAAGAGGATATAATTGGACAAATTCATATATCAGAAGATGAAGAAGACTTGTCAGAGTTCAAATTCCAGAAATTTGCAGCCACTTACTTCCAAGGCAATGTGACACATCAGTATTCCAAGAAAGCACTGAAACATCCTTTGCTACCGTTGCATACACAAGGGGATCAACTAGCAGCTCAGGCACTTTGGATAACAATATTGCGGTTCACAGGCGATATGCCAGAGCCAAAGTATCATACAATGGATCGCATGGATACCACATCGGTAATGTCAAAGGTGACAGCAACATTGGGTCGCAATTTTATTAGAAGCAAGGTAAATTCCTTTGATTCCTTTTGAAATATCAGCTAATTGAGCTTTTTTATTTTAGGAATTCCAAGAGGCTCAACTTATGGGTCTCGATCCAGAGACCTTTTTAAAACAAAAGCCACGCTCAATCAGGCACAAACTCGTCTCTCTAACGCTCAAACGTAAAAACAAGCTAGGCGAAGATGTGCGTCGCAGATTGCAGGATGAAGAATACACGGCCGATAGTTATCAGTCATGGTTACAGTCTCGTCCCACATCCAATCTAGAGAAGCTACACTTTATCATTGGCCATGGCATCTTACGTGCTGAGCTTCGTGATGAAATTTACTGCCAAATTTGCAAGCAATTGACCAATAACCCATTGAAGTCTTCGCATGCCCGTGGTTGGATACTACTCTCACTTTGTGTGGGTTGTTTTGCACCCTCCGAAAAGTTTGTCAATTACTTGCGCGCCTTCATACGTGAAGGTCCTCCCGGATATGCGCCTTACTGCGAAGAACGTTTGAAGCGCACATTTAACAACGGCACACGCAATCAACCACCGTCTTGGCTTGAATTGCAGGCCACCAAATCTAAAAAGCCAATTATGCTGCCTATAACCTTCATGGATGGCAATACCAAAACACTGCTGGCCGATTCGGCAACCACAGCTCGGGAATTGTGCAATCAATTGTCCGATAAAATTACATTAAAGGATCAATTCGGTTTCTCTCTTTATATTGCGCTCTTCGATAAGGTTTCGTCATTGGGAAGCGGTGGTGATCATGTCATGGATGCCATTTCACAGTGCGAACAATATGCAAAAGAGCAAGGAGCTCAAGAACGCAATGCTCCCTGGCGCTTGTTTTTCCGTAAAGAAATATTTGCGCCATGGCATGAACCAACACATGATCAGGTAGCCACAAATCTCATCTACCAACAGGTGGTACGTGGTGTTAAATTCGGCGAGTACCGCTGCGATAAAGAAGATGATCTGGCTATGATTGCAGCGCAACAATACTTTATCGAATATGGCACAGATATGTCTATGGAACGACTTTTTACTCTACTCCCCAATTTCATACCAGATTTCTGTCTGACCGGCATAGATAAGGCCATAGAACGATGGGCTGCGCTTGTCCTTCAAGCCTACAAGAAATCGTATTATGTTAAGGAAAAGGTTGCTCCGCTTAAGATCAAAGAGGATATTGTTAGCTATGCAAAGTATAAGTGGCCACTGCTCTTCTCACGATTCTATGAAGCTTATCGTAATTCGGGACCAAATTTACCTAAAAATGATGTTATAATTGCTGTCAATTGGACTGGTGTCTATGTGGTGGATGATCAAGAACAAGTTTTACTCGAATTAAGCTTCCCGGAAATCACAGCGGTATCCAGTCAAAAAACAAATAAAGTTTTCACACAGACCTTTAGTTTGTCGACAGTTCGAGGCGAAGAGTTCACATTCCAAAGTCCAAATGCAGAAGATATTAGAGATCTGGTGGTGTACTTCTTAGATGGCTTGAAGAAACGGTCCAAATTCGTTATTGCCATACAAGATTATCGGGCACCCTCGGATGGCACCAGCTTCCTTTCATTCTTCAAGGGTGATCTTATCATACTTGAGGATGAATCTTGCGGTGAATCAGTACTTAATAATGGCTGGTGCATTGGACGCTGTGATCGTTCACAAGATCGTGGTGATTTCCCAGCAGAAACTGTCTATGTTCTACCAACTCTAACCAAGCCACCACAAGATATTCTAGCACTTTTCAATATTGAAAATGCTCATCACGGCCGTCGTCTGAGCATGGTTTCCAATGGCGTTGCCGAACCTCGTGATCGTCCACACACACTTATGGAGTATGCCCTTGATCACTTCCGTTTGCCACCGAAACGCACTATGTCCAAGACGCTAACGCTTAGCTCGAAACGTTCCGAAGAAATTTGGCGCTACTCCCGCGATCCTATCAAGTCTCCGTTGTTGCGCAAGTTACAGCAAAAAGAGGAACTCGCCGAGGAAGCCTGTTTTGCATTTGCTGCCATACTCAAGTATATGGGCGACTTGCCCTCAAAGCGGCCACGCATGGGCAATGAAATTACCGATCACATTTTCGATGGTCCTTTGAAGCACGAAATATTACGCGATGAGATTTATTGTCAAATAATGAAACAACTGACAGACAATCGTAATCGTATTTCAGAGGAACGTGGCTGGGAACTTATGTGGCTTGCTACAGGTCTCTTTGCATGCTCGCAGAGTTTACTCAAAGAATTGATGATGTTTCTACGCACCCGTCGCCATCCCATTTCGCAAGATTCAATGCATCGTTTGCAAAAGACCATACGGAATGGACAGAGAAAATACCCACCGCATCAAGTTGAAGTTGAGGCGATACAACACAAGACGACACAAATCTTCCACAAAGTATATTTCCCCGATGATACAGACGAAGCCTTCGAAGTGGACTCATCGACACGTGCAAAGGATTTCTGCCACAACATCTCGCAGCGTTTGTCATTGCGAACAAGCGAAGGTTTTTCGTTGTTCGTGAAGATTGCTGATAAGGTTATATCAGTGCCTGAGGGTGATTTCTTCTTTGATTTTGTACGACATTTAACTGATTGGATAAAGAAAGCACGTCCTATACGTGATGGTGCCAATCCACAGTTTACATATCAAGTGTTTTTTATGAAAAAACTATGGACCAACACTGTGCCTGGCAAGGATCGCAATGCGGACCTAATATTCCATTATCATCAAGAGCTACCGAAACTTTTAAGAGGTTATCACAAGTGTTCGAGGGAAGAGGCTGCTAAACTGGCGGCACTTGTGTTCCGTGTACGTTATGGGGAAAATAAACAAGAACTTCAAGCAATACCGTAAGATCTACATAATTATTTTATCATTTTTTTTTTTTTTTTGTATCTTTATAATAATTTTTATAGGCAAATGCTAAGGGAATTGATACCGGCTGATATAATGAAAATGCAAAGTACAAGTGAGTGGAAACGTGCAATTGTAGCTTCTTATAATCAAGATGGAGGAATGACTTCAGAGGATGCCAAAGTGGCTTTCCTGAAAATTGTTTATAGGTAACAATATACTCCAAAATTATAAGATCATATTTACTGATGGGTACAAATACTTTGTCTTTTTTTAGATGGCCTACATTTGGCTCTGCCTTCTTTGAGGTTAAGCAAACGACTGAACCAAACTATCCAGAAATGTTGCTCATTGCCATCAATAAGCATGGTGTTAGTCTGATACATCCTGTAACTAAGGTCGGTAGTATAATATATTGTAACAATAAATTAATATTATAAATTTGTTTTGTTTTGATTTATAGGATATTCTTGTCACTCATCCATTTACACGCATATCAAACTGGTCTTCAGGTAATACTTACTTCCATATGACCATTGGGAATTTGGTACGCGGCTCTAAGTTGCTCTGCGAGACCTCATTAGGTTACAAGATGGACGATCTACTTACCTCGTACATCTCACTGATGTTGACGAATATGAATAAGAATCGCACGATACGCGCAAATTAAGACTCGCATGTCGTTCAAAAATGGAATGAAATGGAAGAAAAAAGGGAAAGGAATCTATGATTAGAAAATATCATTAAAATTTATGTAAATCAAAACGGTTTGAAATTAACCGTGACCGCACATAAAAAAAGAAAATTCATATTATTTTGTTTCTTGGCATTTGCTCTTTTGGTTTTTATGCAAATGCTGATGAAATATGAATGAATAGGAGGAGAAGAAGGAGGACGGAGGAATGGCATGCAAAGCTAATCAATCAAGGTCTTGTTTGTTGTTGACTCTATAAAATTATAATTAATTATTATGATTATTATGTATTTTGATTTAAAATATTTAATTATTGTGTAGTTGAGTAATCTTACTTTTATTATTATTCCTATACTTATACGAGTATATTTATTTTTATTGTATTTCCATTTGGCATTGAATTGTTAAACAAAACGAAACCAACCGAAACGAAACGAAGAAAGCAAACATTCATACATTTTTTTTTAGATTTAAGAATCTTTTTCAGTTTTATTTATTGTTTTTGGGCTTAAAAAAAATATATACAACATTAGTTAGAGCTTTCTTATGGATTAGATTTATTAATTACAATGATTTTTGTATTAAATACATAAATTTATCTATAGAAAAAGAAACACATTCTTACTTATACTATATTTATTTGATTAGTTCTTTTTCCCCTGCAATTAATAAATTATGTGAATACTTTAATAAAATAAACACACATATTTGAAAACATAATTCCAATACAAAATGTTGTTTTCTGTTGTCAGTTCTTAAGTTAATAAATGGATTGGAAGTTAAGTCAAGCTTTGGTCACAATAGGCTAAGATTCTCCTGAGTGGTGGGGTCTTCATACCGGAATCACTCGACTTCAGTCGGCCAGAGACATTCATCCATGCCTCGAGGCTGCAGTTGAACATGCAGCATGCTCCTTGCAGTAAAATTAACAACTTCAATAGGTCCACTTGAGACCGTAGTGAACGAACGAGACGAATTAGATCCAGCCCACCACCTAATGTAATCGTAAGTTAAACATCAGGAAACCTAATTGGCATCATTGTTAACAGTTTTCCAAGAAACAGAAGAATATTCGATTCGTGGGTGTTTATAAATTTACCATAAGTATATTTCATAAGCTGAGCAACTCACTGCAGTTATCTGATATAGGACCTGGTGCGGTGAATTGCGTTCAGCATATGTATCAATCGCAGCTGAACTGAGACTGAAGGCAGGCGGCAGCTCAAATCATTCCAGAGCTGCGGCGAATCGAACGGTTACGACGACTTTAGACGAACGTTGAAGTAATATGTTCTTAGTTTGATAATGACAAGAAGTTTTAACGTAAATTTTTATCTGGTTTACATTGTAGAAGCAGTATTTGACGTAATACTTAGCGGTAGTGCCAGTAGTGCGGGGTAGAAGTTAGTTGTATTGGGGAAGTGACTTCAAGTGACATCAAATCAAGCTTCACACTTAGTTTCCATACAGTTATTACACTTCTTCATTGCTCAAGAAACTATCCGCGTTTTTTTTATTCATTTATTAAGCGCCAATCAAGGGTCATAATGCTCTATAACGCATTTATTTTCTGCGTAGGTTTTTATATTCAGATACTGGAAAATATGTTTTTTAAAGGATGAAAGTGTCAACTTTGGTGCGTCTAATTGCATTGTCTGCTCCATTGCAGCAAACAGTCAAAATGTACCCTTTTGAGCCTCCGGATTGGGGTTGCATCAGTCATTGGACTGATCAAATGATTCTTTTGTTCCATCATTAGGTGCAATGAGTTATTCTGCAAGACTTGTACTCCCTTACGTTGTGATCTAGCAGTGATTGCACATATCTGGATTCCATATCTCAAAACATGGGACACAAGGCCGCATTTACGGACTCAAAAATTTTTTTAACAATAAATGAGAGCTTACATTGTTTTTGGCTTTGTTTTTCTCCCATCAAGGGAATAGTTTATTGCTATGCATGTAAATAAGTAGCTACTCAGAAAATACAACAGAGTGGAAATGGATTTAACGACTGGAAACATGCATCTTGAACATGACAATTCAAAAAATCATCACAATTTTAGCAAAACTAGGAGTGACACAGGAACTCATCGATGAGAGTTTAGCGAGAGAAGAAGCAAAGCAATCGCAATATTGGCGAAAAGTTTTGTTGCGAGTTGTTAGGATTAGCTATTAGAGGTATTGACGAATTAATTGGTTCACCGAGAAATGACAATTTCCTAGGTGTTTTAGAATTGGTGGCAGTGTATGACACATTTCCCACAACTAATTTCAAAGTAAATGCAAATGAAGGAAGAGGCCACGTCAATTATCTTTCAATTACAATATGTGAGGAGTTGTTTGCTTTGATGGGAGAAAGAATTCAAATTTTGATTGAAACTTGATGAAAAATGATGATTATGATGTTGGGCAATGATTCGGCCTCGTTGAGCAGACAGTGAAGCTTGTTTAATTTGCTTCGGCTGGTAAGTAACACCGTCCGAAACTCAGCATTTGATTCAGAATAAGCCCTAGGTATTTCACCTTCTTTGATCGGGCGGTAGTGTCCCAGCAGAGTGAAGCGCACGTTGGCGCTATTTTTTCTCACATTCAAGGGTACGCCCAGGTCTCTAAAAGGTAGAGGTGTTTTCCGATCTCGTCTACAGTTTCTTATTAGCCAATGTTTATACTTACATCACATCGATTGTGCTTCTCATAAATATACGTAATATTAAATTATTGTACATCAAGCTTTTAATTTATTAATTTCTTGCCGTTTCTCTCATCTTATTTGGTATAGAAATATGGTGTGACGCTGCTACCAGCAACAACCTTTGATTTCAAGCCTGTCAAAACAAGGCACTTCGCCATTTAACTGGAGCTCCTTGGCTTGTGCGCAACACCATTTTGCACAGAGACTTTAAGATGCCCGACTTTAAGGTGCGTGACGAGGTCCTTCAAAACAGTAAACATCATCGGCAGAGACACTGCGATATAATTGCCCCACGTCAGTTTTCTATAGAATCATATAAATATTTTATGCTATTATGCGACCTTTAACCTTTATTATATAATGTGGGATATATTTTTTCTATAACTAACTCTAAAGTGATGAAGTTCCTGTTAATGTCAAGGAAAGGTAAAGACAACTTCAAGTTTGGCAACTATGCTTTTCTTTTCTTTTATTTTCATCTATTCATCTTTTTTAGATGCGACTGTGTTGCTTTGGCACAAACGTTTCTGGTTGGTCGCTTGCTTCTGACTGACAAACCACTTATATTGCTAGCCAATTATGTTCGCTAGGCCCCAACTGAACTAAACCAATGAAAATACATAAAACGAGACAAAACTATATAGTTTCATTGTACTAGTATTTTCATATAATTTAAGCAAATCACAATGCACCAAAAAAAAAAAATAAATAAATAAAAAAGAAAATAATTTTAAAATATTAAAATTTATAAATTAAAATAAATGAATTTATTAAATGTTTGCCAAAGAGAAATGAGAAAGTTTTAAGCTAATTTAGTTAGTGCCAAGTAAAGCAATCATAATTTATTAATCAAAATTGTCTTAAAGTAGTTCATTCGTTCGTTTGACCCTTTGGTGGACGCCTTCAATGGTAAGACTACAAAACTTTTGTGCGATTTTCCCACGCAACATATTTGAGATTTCCCACGTCGTGTGAAAATATCACAACCGCAAAAATACAAAGTCAGATTTAATTCCATTTTTTTTTTCTTCTACTAGTATTTCTATTTTGTTGAAAAGATAATTAACTTTACCTAAGAAAGTTACAGAACACAAAAACTTTATAAATTGTTTCTGTCATGCCTGCTCTCTCCCCCATCCCAAGTTGTTGATGCATTCTGCATGCACATTCTTATAAGAAAAACCCCGAAGAGAAACATTGCACTTGAGAGTGTTCGTTCATTAAAAATTCCAAACTAATTTCATATTCAGACGAACAAGAACCTCCTCGAACTACTTAGTACAAGAAGCAACAGCAACAATACAATAAAAAAAAATGTAAAGGTAATTTAGAGAGTTTATTTACTTACTTGAAGAAGTCAAGTCAAGAAGTGACTTTGGTGACTTAAGGTGGTGGTAGTTTTTTTTTCTTTTGGTTTCCTTGCTTCTGACACGCAAACCCAAAGAGATTTGAGTTTGTTCTTTAAGTCTTTGGTTTGAATATATGTAGTAGATACAATAAAAAGACGGGGGTGGTTATCATCATTTATGATAATGATTTCTAACATGATTTCTTAAAGAAAACTAATCTGATAAGAATATAAAGATTTTCTATGATATATTTGTGTCATGATTCAAACGGAAGCAACAATTTAATTAATGCAAAACCAAAGTCTCTTAAAAGATTGCATAGAATAAAAGATAACAAAACAAACAACACAAAACACAAAAAAATTGAATGAAAATAATAATAAAAATTCTCACAATTTTCTGTCGTAAAATATATACAATTTTTATAGCAACAACATCATCAAAGTTATAATTTTTGTTTTGGGTTGTGGGAAAAAAAAAGGTTTTTACTCCTTGCGCCACACACATAAAGGGAGAAACAATGGAATTCAACAATAACTTAACTTGACTCTACTAAAATAAGATTCATTTGCGTTTTTTGTCTTTTAAGTTCATTCAGTTCGTTCGTTCTAAGTTTTGATGATGATGAAGCGCTTTGTTATTTTGATAATTAAAGTTCTACTAAATAGAAAAGAAGACAAAACAAAAAAATATACTATTGTAACTTGGGGTAACGTGGGAAGATTCAATTTCGCAGATGTGGTGTTGCATTTGTAACAGAAACAACAACAAGTGGTGTGAATTTTTCCCAGACTAATCTAGATTACAATTTGACTTTTTCCATTGTCTTCTCAAAACTTATGCATCATTTAAATTTACTAAGTACGAGTATAGTCAAACATGGAGATTTAGATGTTGTTTGTGTTCATGACACGAATAGAAATCTTTGCGCCGTTAGATCCTAGAGCATGGGAATAAATTTTTGCTTACATTAATATATTAATATAACATGCACATTTTCTTTTATAGATGTTATTTGTTTTTTTTTTTATATATAAAATAATTTATTTTTTCTTTTGCTTTTCCATTTTTGTTTTTTTTTCATCTTTTTATAAAAATTTGTCTTTCTTTTGCTCAAAAATTACAAACTATAAATTGGTCTTAATACATACATAGATATTTACTTAGAATACTATATCTATATCTATTCTAATTTCTAACTACATAATGTCTATAAACTAATAAATCTTCTTTTCTGTATAAATCTGTGTATAGTATATATAAATAGTCTTAACTATATAAAAAACTACTACAATTTGTATCAATAAAATTATGAGCTTTAATAGTAACCAGGACCAGGACCTTTTTTCTTTTCTTATATACAATCAAAGCATTTACATTATTTTTGTAAGTATATTATATACTTCTGTGTGAATGTGTGAATAATTGAAGATTGTTTTTGATTTCTTGACTTAAATGAATTTTGACTAAAAGAAAAATTGCATTGCTTAAGCAAATTAGAGAATGTGCTAAATTAATTGTGTTAAAAAAATTGTAAACTTAATTACTAAAATAAGTAAATTTATGAATAAAGAAAACTATTTGGAATAAATGTTAGCAAATAAAGCGAACACATTGAAAACTATGAGTTTGCCATACTCAGGATAAACTGCCACCACCGTGACTATTCCATTGCACTTCAGAGATTGAGGGCAGCGTTTGATGTTGCTGCTGCTGCTGTTGTTGCTGTTGTAATTGATGATTTGCATTTAATGCACTGACAGCAGCAGCAGCAGCCACAGCTGCCGCTGCATCGCTTGGCGTATGAGTTGTTCCAGAATTGTTGTTGCTCATGCTTGTTATATTGTTATTATTGTGTTGTTGTTGTTGCTGCTGCTGCTGCTGTTGACGCGTTCGCATTACATCATCTGCCTGAGTGCAATGTGGCCGTGGACCTGGTTCCGGTGTATAGGTGAACGTAAGGCCAGTAGCATATATAATACCATCGTTGCGTACAAGTGATATGGGCACTTGTGTTGGTTGGCGAACCTGTCAATGAATTTATTTCATGTCATAAGGCTAAAGAAACTAAATCATGTTTATATGCTTACCCATAGCCATTCACCACGAAATTGTGAGATCTCTGGCACTACACAAAGTAATGTTTCTGTGCATCGGTACATGGTTTCAGCTTCAACATCACCAAACCAAACTTGCAAATGCGGTGTAAAATTGTCCCCACTTAATTCTAACATGGCCACATCACCGCCACCATTCAGATTTAAAGAGTTCACTATAGGAACTGGTGTTACCGGTGAACTGGAAGTGTCATTTATTTAATAACAGAAGTTTAAAGCATTTCTACTATACTAATTTACCTTACTGGTCCCATGCCTTCATAGAATTGATATTCAGCTTTATCCGTTGATATAATTGTCCAACAGGCTCCATCATTGATCATCTCTTTGTTTGGTTCTTTTGGACAGGGTGTCGCTTGAAATTGTATAATTTTTTCTTGCGACAAACACAAATACATGCGATCTGTGTCCTTCATATAAAATGCACATTTATGCAATTGTGAAACAGGATCATCTGCCTCTAGCAATGCCATTTGTTTATCTACTTTGCGTATAATGAGACGTGGCAGCGCCATACCAGTTACCGAACATACCAACTTTACTGTGGCACCATAATGTATATAGCCATCACGCACCTGAAACTCCTCCGATTCGGATTCATTATCATCCAGCAGGTGTATCGTAAAGGCGCCCCATTGCGTTGATGATGCATGAAAGTGTCCGTTTTCCACATGAAGATAACGTGTAGATACTGTTTGCGAACGCAGGCGATTAAAGAGTGCCACATTTGTGCCGCTTGCAATGCACAAATCGGCATTCTTCAGTGATTGTTTCTTTTTGGACGGTTTCGAAATGACCTTTATGCGTTTCGAGTTAAAGACACCAATGTCATGACCATTGCCATAGAACATTTTTACAGAGAGCATGAAATGTTTTCGTTTATCAGAATCCGATATGAATAGCGTTTTAGCAGCGCAATACTGTTTCCCATTGAGATCCAATTGCTGCATATCCTGATCAGAACTACCAATGCCAATGAAGGCGCACAATTGTGCTCCCTGTTCACCTTCACCCTTTTGCAACATTTCCTCATAGCGACGACGCCATCCACTGCCGAATAAGTAAATACAAGGCGGCGGACAAAAGAAACGTTTTTCATTGCCATAAGATTTCTGAGCCACCTGTAAATAGGAAATAAGAATAAGGAAAATACTTAGGCTTCGAATCAAAAAAACACCTTTCTCTAGGCAATCAGTCATGGTTCCCACGCAAATTGCTAGCCCAGCAAATTTGCTTAACCACAAAGCGTACAGTGCACGCCAATTAACGCCAAATTAAAATGCACAAAATACAAAAAGCAGAAATCAATCATCAAATAGAGATTGCAACTTCAGCAACAGCAACCAAAGTGGGAAAAAAGCAAATTCTAATCTTTTATAATTAATTACAATTATTATTTTTATTATGTCCGCCGCTACTGCTGCCAATGATTCTGTTGCACTTTTTTGAGCAATTTGAATGCAGCCAAGTGTGAAGGATGCCGCAACAATTAGTTGGCAGTTGGCATCCACTTGGTGACGATTGACGGAGGAATTCCGCAGGGCAGCCAACCAAATGGTTGACACTTTACAAACTGCGACCACAAATAACAATTGATGGAAACTATTTCAGCAGCGGTGCTTTGCTTATGAACTCTTAGCATGCAAACCAAATCAATCTAACAATCGAACGAATGAATGAATGAAAGACCACAAAAATGCCAACAACACCTGACAACGTCTTAGGTTACTCTGTCTATCTTCCTTCTTTCATTCTTTCTTGTACATACCTTTGCGTGTAGAATCACTATAACCATATCATTCCGTTCACGCATATAGCGTTCCATTGCTTCGCGGGATAACTTTTTGTCCTCAATGCGTATGCCGCCACCCACATTGGCGACACCTGACAGGCTTCGTGGTAACATAGCCAGTTGATGTTGTGCCTGTTGCTGTTGCTGATTGAGTTGCGATGTCTGTTGTGTTTGTTGCTGCTGCTGCTGTTGTTGTTGTTGATGATGCATTGGTGGCACGCCACCCAAACCAAAGTGGGGAGGCATTTCGTTTAGTCCTGCAGCAGTAGACAAATGTAGTTGTGATGATGTTGTTGGTGGTGGTGGTGATAGGGCTTCAGTGTCCAATAATTGTCCGTGTTGATGACTAATGTGCTGATGATGCTGAACCAAGAGTAAATTGTTGCCGTTGACGATTTGCTCGCCTGGATTACTGTGCTGCTGCTGTTGTTGTTGTGTGCTAAGTGCTGGCGGTGGTGGTGAACTATAGTGCTCGTAGGTAACTGCGGACACGGCGGGAGGGGTGTTTATGTTATAATGATTGTAGCTCTTCATTTAGCGCGTTTATTAAACATTTTCGCAATTGAAACTGAGATTGGTTTGTTTGTTTGTTTTTGTATGTTTTATATATTTGGCAATTTAAGTTTAACACTTTGGCACTTCGTTTTGGATTTTCGTTAAAAAAATAAAATTCTTTGATTCTCTGTTAGCAATTTGATAGAAGAAGTTAGTTGTTTTTGACTTGACTTGAGTTGTGTGGGAACAACGAACGTTTTAATTTTAATAATGCACAACAAAAACCGAAACCGACACACAAACGACATACGGCGCCGCTCTCTTCTGACTTGAGCAGCTGTCGGTTTCTCACGCTGTTGTTGTTGTCGTTCTTATTCTTTTGAGTGTTATGGCTCTGCTCCTGGCCAACTTTCGAATACGCCAAGTTATAATTATCCTTAAGACTTAAATAATTAAATTCTCCTTAGCACAAACCATGTAGTTAAGTTAAAACGCGACTTTTCAGTTAACTTTCTTCACTTTAAATAATCTAAGACTAAAAACTAACAGACGAGCAACCGCTTTTTATACCTTCCTGCGGCAAATGTTATTGAAGGCAATGCCAAACGATATGTTTTTGTCATAAAAACATTTTAATTATATGCATGGAAATGTTATTGTATTAAAGATACAATGATTAATTACTTATAATTAATCATATTTTTCATAAAACATATTATTTCTATTTTAGAGTTAATAAAAATATAAGTTCATGAGTATTTAATGTTTGTTTATGTATTGCAATAATCATATCGTGTAGCAGGCCCTTAGCCAACTTTTTACAGCACTGATTGAGAGCTTTTGCAAAACAGGTGTAGTTTGCATGAAACTGGTGATCTCAAGAGGGATTGGAATTGATGGTATATACTTAGTTGGAATTCTCCATAACCAAGTCTTTGGAGGCAATTGAATCATTGCATCAAAGAGGAGACCGGCTGCATGTATTTTTACATTGAATATTTTCATTGTGTATGTGGCGACTCAGTCTCAGCTGACAAATGACAGTCTGGCAACACGGCACCGTAGCAAGCAAACGCTTAAAGGCCCCACACATGGTCACACATGCTTGAATCAATCAAGAACGATATCGATAAATTTGGGTTGATGCAAGCATGATTGACTGTGTGTGGCCATGATACAATAAAACATGGTAATGCCACTTTGACCGTTATCGCCCTTGAAATTTGGATTTTGACGTCACAAAAATATTAGTGTAGTAAACGTTGAAAAAATGCATTTAATGTTGAACATAACGTGAAAAAGTATTGTAGGTTCGTACTTTTTTATGGGGAACAGCACTATCATATGTTAATTTCATTGTTTACATATGTATGTGATAATGTTTGGTTTTTTTTTAAATGTATGTAAAAAATTGGCATAACCTTTTTTTCTTGTATCATAATGTGTGGCGGTGATTGAGTGATTGAAGCGGTGATTAGTCACCCTGCCAGCATGCAAGCCATAATTCCCCAAAGATAATAAAAGTTGAATAAAAAGAAAAACGTAACCAATTGAGTTGATTGGTTACTACATACATATATATTCAATGTTGCATGTAAGCAGAATATATTTATTGATATTTATGTGATATTAATCTGTATAATTTAACCAGAAAATAGAGTAAATATTAATGTTGATAATGATAATGTTACGCGGGCATTGATTCAAATGGTAGTGTTGCCATATTTACTAAGACTACACTCAACATTGATTTCATGGTTTAGAGACCCCCTTTACGAAACAAGTTGGCAGCTCTTATTGCTCTTCGTTGGTAAATTCATTCAATCATATGAAATTCATTCTATTCGGTTGAAAACTAGAAAATTGGAAAATAATTTCACGTGCACAAATACATAAATACAAATTGACAGTATTGAAATTGAAAAAATGGAGCAGTATAAGGGATTGCAGAGAACTTTATACATTTGGACAGAAACCGATAATCTAGAGCAGCGTATTGAAGAAGTGAAACAAGCAACTGGCGGCGAAGTAGCACTCGAAAATATCAATCGTCTAGTATTTGGTAAGAAAGGAGTGTTATAGTATTTGTGTTAGTCATGAATGACATGCAGAAATAACAAATCCATCCATATGTTTGTTTACAGCATGTCATGCAAATTCTAGTTTCGATTTAATTATCATTGAAAATGCTCAACTTACGGATGCCTTTTCAAAATTGATCTATATGCTAAAGCCCAATGGTTTGATTCATATTGCTGGTTTTGTTGGCAATGGTACAAGTTTGCTACAGGAACTGAAATTATCTGGTTTTGTGAATCCTGTCGAATCAGGAGATGTGATTACGGCACAAAAACCCAATTACGAAGTGGGTTCATCGGTTAAGCTGTCATTTGCCACAAAGAGTGATCCCAAGACAGCAAGTGTTTGGAAAATAAGTGGTGATGATGCTGATGAAGAATTAATTGATGAAGATGAATTACTGGATGAAGAGGACAAGAAGAAACCAGATCCAGAGAGCTTAAGAGGCAAGTTAATCAATTGTTTTAATGCAAAATTTTTGTTCATACATTTTATTGTATAGTGTGTGGCACAACTGGCAAACGCAAGGCATGCAAGAATTGCTCATGCGGTTTGGCTGAGGAATTAGAGGCTGAGAAACAACAAACAAAAGTCGAAACACAAAATGCTAAATCCAGTTGCGGCAGCGTAAGTTCATTGTCCATGAATGTGCTGAAGGTTTTCTAAAACTCTTTCTATTTGTTATGCTTTCAGTGCTTTTTGGGAGATGCTTTTCGTTGTTCAACTTGCCCTTATCTAGGCATGCCTGCTTTCAAGCAAGGTGAAAAAGTACAACTTGGTGGCAACTTACTTAAATCCGATATCTAAACATAAAGCATTACAATCATAAGCATATCATCATAATCATCTTTAAAATTGTGCAATCCCAATCAACTTTAATCTATATTTGCTGTAACAACAATAAACTCTTAAATCACAATGTGCACATGAAAAGAAACGCACTTTAACTTAAACTTAAGTACCCCACACATTGGAATGTAGTATTGCATATTTTAAATTATAACTCGCATGGTGTGCCCTTAATGAGGTCGCGATTTTTACCCATTAATATACGATAGTTGACAGCAGCTGGATCAAGTTCCTTGTACAAATATATTGGCATTTTATCGGAAAGTACCCAAATAGTGCCTTCATTATCCAACTTCAAGTCATTTGGAAAGACAAGCGTATGCGAATCAGAATCAATGAGACCTTGATTATCTTGTGTATATGGTTTCTTTACATTCCAGCAAGCAATGGCATCTTTGTTCACTTGCGTATAGAATATAACACCAGTTTCTTTGTCATAAACTTCTGCTGTGGACTGGCCATTCATGCCGCGATCTCCAACAAGTTTGAAATCATAATAAGCATCACCACCAGTCACATGGGTCTCATTTTGCAATACACGATTGGATACTTTGAATTCTTTTGTGCTTGCCAAGGCATGGAAATATATATCTTTTGTATGATCCGGGTTCATGGGGCCAACAGCTAAACCGAATACACCATCTGTCCATTGAAAATTAACACCGCCAACATTGAAATCACCATGTAGTGGATCAAAGTGGAAGAAATTGTGCTTAACACGATATGAACGATTGTCGCGGAATGAGTAGACAATGACACCATAAGCTCCAAGATCAGGTACATAGGCATAGGTATCTTGACATTCGGAACGTTCAGAATCAATGACCTTAAATTGAAAGCATTAAATTTTACTTGTTAAATCATAAGTCATCATACACTTACAATATTTGCAAAAAATGAATCCTGTTTAGTTTGAGCTGCTGGTATATTAAAACGACGCACCAATTTGTCTGTTTTCAAATCGAAAATGACAATAGCATTGGGTGCTATTTGTTTGGGATTACCCAAAATATCAGCTAAACCTGTATCCAAAACCCAAAGACGATCACAGGCATCAACTTGTATGCGGAATGTCGATATAATTGTTGAATTATCCTTTAGTTCTGTATGAGCATCAGTAGCTTTTTCAGCATCAAGTCTACCACCCGAAGGTGTTTTATGCTCTGGTGGAGCAACATCAATAGGCAATGTATTGGCTTCCCAACTGGGATAAGGACGAAGTTTCGGTGATTTTTCTGTTGATGTCAAATCGATATAGTTAAGTGAAGCAGCAACACCAGCCTTCCATCTGAAATGAATATACCATACAATATTCAGATTAAGTAAGTTTTCATTTATTATGAATGTGTGTGTTTGTTTGTAGTTGGTGCTGGTTCTTGTAAATTTCCATATTTTGAAATCGTTGTTTAAAACCAATTTAACTTAATAAATTGCCTTGCTTCTGAGTAAGTGGTGGAGCATAAATACTATAAGCGTATACCACATATGTAATTGCTTTCAATATGTCGCAGCATATTGATATATTATGGTGTCATAACTAACTCCATACCATATACATATGTTCGACACAGATTCATAATTGACTATGTTGTTATGACTTTGGTTTGCAATGCACCTTTTAGAGTTTAGTTGCAAATATTATACATAATTGTCCAGAGAAACCTGTTTTTCATGTTGTATGTGATTTAAGTCTGAGAAGTTTTGTGTTATTTCTTATTAACCAGTTTCTATTTTTTTTTTTTTTTAAATGGAACTTGTTCCCAATTCTAAAAAGAAATCTTCTAACTTTCTTAATAATTTTTAATCACTTGACTACTTGACTATTGACTATTCTTTCTTATGAACAACCAAGTTCTGCTTATAATGTCAATGTCAATTGAATGCTATTGTTGTCGTCTTTTCTCTAGTCTTGTGTCAATTATCAGTCATGGTTTGATTTATGGCCCAAAGGCCAGGTGTATCGCTAAATAATTATCATTTTTCATACACAATATTATTTTTAATTGTCAATTACTTCCAGTGAATTGCTGTGTGTCGTTGTTGTCGTTAATCATTACCATACAATATACTATGCAAATGTCGGGTTTCAATTGCAATTAAATATGCTTGATGCCAACTATTGAAAACCGGTTTGATATTCAAAATTAAACAGTTCTGTTTCTGACCATACCACAATTATTTGTTTTGTATTGTATTTTGACAAAAAAAGGTCGTTCGTTTGTTGTTATTTTTGTTAAATACAATGATGGTATTGTTGTTCTTTGTTTACCTTGGCACGGTGACAAAGATTTTGTCATTCCAACGTTCCAAACCCAAAGGTAGATTATTCTCAACCACATAACGTCCACTGCTTATTGCTGACTTCTCGGCATCTTCATTGGGCCAATCGAAAATAAGTTGTTTCCATGAAAATTTTTCCTCAAGTTTGGCCTCAGCTTTATAATGACCCAAAACAACTATAAGGCACAACAGGCCCAAGATTTTAGTCAACATGTTTTTTTTTTTATATGTATTTTATAATAAATAAATACACAATAATTTTTTTCTGTTATTTTAAAAATAAATAATATTTTTTTTTATCACTTTATTCACTATTCACTTCTGGCGGCTGTGAATCGATCGATGTGCCTTGGGAGGCTGGCGAGCTTTAAATGTTTGCGAGACTCACCGGCTTCTTGTTTATAAACAAATTTTTGGGCTTTTCACTCTCTAAGCTAAGCTTCAAAACAGGTTCTATGCAGTAAGTATACGTAATACGTACTATATGTTGTAGTGCTGCACGTGTTGTTGTTGATGAGTTGTTAAGTTTTGTTTGAAAAATAAGCGAATTTAAGCTCAAATGATGTATGCATTTATTGTAAAGATCTGGACATTGGTTAGTTGGTTGTTTGGATACAATATTTATTGTAGAAAACTAGGTTATGCACCACACTTTTTAACAAATAAGTCCCATAAATACAATTTATGAAATCATAAATTAGGAAACAAATATAAAATTTTAAAATAAAATAAATAAATGAGTAAAGTATTTTTAAATAAATCCAGGAAGTTACCATATGTGGCTTATAATACTAAAATGGGTGAACTTTGTTTCTCTGGCTTAATTAACTCCAAAAAAAAAAAAACAAAGAAATGTTAAAATATAAACAAATTTACCGGGATTTAAAAATCACACAGTAAAATGTGAAAATAATGAGCAAATGAGTTCGGTTTCACTGAAGATTTGATACCTTTTTGGATGCTAAACAATATTACATGCCAAATTTTTCGGATTTCTATATATACTGTTGCATCATCTTATATTTGTAACCGATTTCAAAAAGGGGGGAGTTTATCAATACGACTGTATTTTTTTTTATGTGTGTTATCTCAGAACTTTTTTCTAGATAAACCGATTTTGATGATTATTTTTTTATTTCAAAGCAGGTGCTTGACATGTGGTCCACAAATAAATTTGATCAAGATCTGACCAGTAGTTATCTGTTTGTTACCTCAGAACTTTTTTTAGGTGCACCGATTTGGTTGATTCTTTTTTTTATTTTAAAGCTGGTGCTTTTTATGTGATCCCATATAAATTTGATCAATATCCGACCAGTAGTTATCTGTTTGTTACCTCAGAACTTTTTTTAGGTGCACCGATTTGGTTGATTCTTTTTTTTTATTTTAAAGCTGGTGCTTTTTATGTGATCCCATATAAATTTGATCAATATCTGACCAGTAGTTATCTGTTTGTTACCTCAGAACTTTTTTCTAGATGAACCGATTTTGATGATTCTTTTTTTATTTACATTAATAATCAATCATCAAACCTTCAATGACAAGTGCTGAGTGTTTTTCTTCATAAGAAAGCGAATGATTCCTTCTTTTTTGGACATTTGTATTGCAAATTGTAACTAGTCTTAGGAATATTTTGTAGTTAATAATATTTAAGGCCGTGGGGCAGATGCACTTACTACAATAACTACAATGTCAATTCAATGTCTTTGGACATCTCTAAAGATAATGATGAATTTAATATAGACTGTGATATTTTAGATAGACAAAAATACAAATGAATATCTATCATGCTCATTAAATTAATATTTTTTAACTTAATGAGATTATATAAATAGGGGAGAGCAAAGAACAGTTGACTTACTATTTATTTATTTATTTATTTATATAATGATAACCTAAAGTTAAAAACTAAATATTAACAAAAGTAATTAAGTAGCCATGGCTACCAGGGCCTTCAGCTAATGTACATATACGAGTATAGGTGTGAAGATAACAATAATAGAGTCTAAATATACATACGTATATGCTTAAGTTTAAAATTAAATTTTACTGTACAAGTAAGTTTTTTTGAGGAAATTAAGAATATGATTAATGTTATTGAAAGACGGCAAATATTGAGGATCTGAGGTGGTATAGTTAGGAGCAGGATGTGATAATGTGGTCGGATTCTATTAAATTTTATCTGATCGAATCTAGATAGAAGTTAAAAAGTTGGAGAATTATAAAGTGTGGAAGTGGATTTGTTTATACCAGCTGGATGTGTGTTGAAGCAATTCTCTGTGTTCCTGATTTGTGTGTTTTTTAAGTGTATGAATAATGTCGCTGATGTATGTTGTAGTTGGGTGTGTACACAAGTGGTACCTTAGTAACAAGCTTTGCTATTGAATCTGATTTTTCATTGCCTTTGATGCCAGTATGGCTGGGAACCCAGATAATTTTTATTTCGAATTATTATTCAAGTGTTTCTGTCAAAAGAACAATTGAATGCAAATGTTGAATTTGTATGCTTGGCAATCACACAAAATGCAAACACTTTTCAATCAGATGTTCATTCATTCATTCTAAATAGCCCAAAATTGCTGGTACACCTATACTTTTTTGTGGTTGATATCTTATCTTATCAACACATACCCAATAATAATCCTAAGTTGTCATTTAATATATATTTATCAGATATAAATGAAAACATCTGTCTACAAAATCAATGTTTTCATACCCATATATTTATGGATCTTTCGTTTACATACTTTTTCACAAACTTAATATGCCTTAAAATAAATTAATTTTAAAATTTATATACATATATATACTTATGTAAAATGTATAGTGAATAATTTTGAACTGGTTTCTAAGTATAGTAAAAGTTCGATGACGAACCACATTTGTGTGTATTGTTAATGGGTTAGAAATATTTGCTTTACGAATTAACAAATATTTAAGATATTTAGAACGATTTGCTAAATAAAAATTTTTGTTTCAAGGGAAAGTCCCAAAAGTCTTTTAATGTTTAAGTTACATAACATTTATTTTCAATTTTTCCCAAATATATTGTACCAATATAAATATCTTAAGTATTTTCATTGTTTTGAATTCTAGGAAAGTTTTTTAAATCAATTTAAATTTTGAAAAAAAAAATTAAGTTTATTGACGTTATCAACAAAATTTAATCATATCTCTCCCATGCTTAGTTCTCCTCTGACTACTCATCAAAGCAACTAAGTCATGCTGGCTCTTACTCTGCCATTTGCTTCAATTGCCCCTTAAATCCAAATATTGTACTACATTTTTTTGTTTTTGTTAATAATTGGAATGGAAATTTGTTTGTGAGTGCTTAACACAAAAAAAATTGTTGTTGTTTGTCTTTTCTGTCGCTTTATTTGATTTTAGTTTAATTTGGATTTTTTTTGTTTCTGTATTTTGTTGCTTTGCTTTTTATTCTATTTTGTGAAAAAATTCAAAAGTCAATTAAATCATAAAAAATGAAATAAAGCAACCGAATAACCAAACAAGTCATTAAAATAAAAATCTGGAAAAAAGAAACTAAGAAAACAAGATGAGTTTCAGTTTTACTGAAAGTTTAATAAGCTTCTTTAAAGAAACTGTGTTCTAGAAAAAATTCATTTATTCAATTGAAAGAGGAAACGTTAAGAATTAACACATTTTTATACAAAAACTATAGGATAACCGAAAAAATTATCCTACGTATATATATTGTGGTGCTATTTGTTTTAAAACAGGGCTTAGGAATTTTTTTTTGAAGAGAGTTACATCATGAATCTTATAAGACTAACCCAACCAATTTTACTCTGCGTTGCCTAGAATTCCGAAATATTGTGTGTAAACTGTTGTTGTTAGAGGCTTTTTTCTTAGAGTGATTTTTCCAATCTGTTCATAGTCTCTGTCTCTTTCTTGACCAGCTCTCAGTGAACATCATATTAAAAAAGAAAAGAACGAAGAGTGCAATACTCTCACAAAGTTATTAATAAATGAGAGGAGCAAATAAAACATTAACAACATCTGAGCAAAATTAAAGAAGCACCAAAGCATAAACAATGAAAAAACGTATGAATATTTTTGTGAGTGGTTTTGGAAAAACTTTAAAAAAATCTATATATTTCTTTAAAAAGTCGAAAAAGAAAGTATGCCACCGGATTCTCTAGCACAAATTTGTTGTTTTCAAAACAAAATTATTGAAATCGATTCAGAATATTTTGCAAAAAAGCGTTATATACAAAACCCATATAAGCAATTATTTATTTATTGAAAATTAGAAGACTTAATTCTAAAATGCAATATAAAAGCTGAAGCAACTAAGGCCTTGTGCTAAACATATAAGTAATTATTTAATTAGTCTAGGTAGATTCTGTGAACAAAGCAACCGGAAATTGAAATAAAAGAATGCGGATGTCAATGAGCTTGAAAGGATGATCTTCTGGGTGCAGTTTATTCGTAGAGCGTTACTTGTAATGTATAATCTACAGCCGTTGTGTGTGGTTCTAAGTGGTTGTTTCGCTTAAGGGCGGTATTATTCAATGTGCCTCTTTTGGTGTTATATACTCATTTGGAGTTATGTATATGAATCTTTCTTTTCATCTCTATAAAACCCGGAATATTAAGAATCAAAATGACTGTATTGTGTGAACTGTTAACTTAATAACAGGGACACCAATTTCCATAATAGATTGGCGCGTTTTGACTATTGAGGGTCTAATGTAAATTTGAATTTCAGAGTCCTTAGTTCTAACAAAACAATTGAAAAAATATGTGCATATTTGTGGTCCCCTATTTGCTGATCATAATGAATCAGGCTGGCGAAGGAATGGAAGTTGGTCATGTTGACAATACATAACATATTTTGATTAGTGTTACAAATATCACCAGTTGCTATTAAAACCATTTGCACAAATAGTGAAGGGTGTCTAAAAAAAAAAACAAAAATCCATTTGTGATTATTTATGTCATAAAAGTTGCTTCCGAAATGAATTATCTCATAGTTGATTGGGGTTTGGGGTTCAATTGAAGTAAAGTGAGCAGGAAGATGAGATTAATAAAAAAAAAACACCCAAATGAATCACAAATCGCAAAACATTTAAAAAAAAAACCCTGTTTATGATTATTATTGTTGTTGTTGATGAAGATGGTGTTGTCTTCGTTGTTGTTTGTGTTGCTATTAAATATGAAAAACTAAATTGAATTAAGACTGAAGAGAATCGGAAGTAAGATATCTTTAACGGATATTTGGTTCAATGGATTTCGTATTAAGTCAATGTCCATATCATTTCATTATTAATATTTATATTAAAAAGAAGTATTGTACTACACACATGAAAAGGTTATTGCGTTCATAAATTTCACTGTTTCTGTATTAAATTTTTTAAAATATTTTAAATAAAACACAGAATTCATTATTCAACATGCGTGTGCTTTTTTAAATATTAACAAATCAGATCAACTCAAATTCAAACATTTTCAGTTTTGTGTTTAAACTCAATGAATTTAATTTTAAAAGAAACAAGTTCTTTCACACATCTTATCTCCTCTAATTCATCAAATCATTGTACTCGAAAATATAGTACTTCCGTTTTCAATCAACAAATATAATAAAGTACCCAGTCGCTACTTTTGAGTGAGCATGAACGAATGAATGAATGACTGAGTATCTGTCAGTTATGGTTGTTTAGCATTTGATTGACATAGGATATTGTCATTATGAGAAACTTGTCAAAAAATATCTTTTCAATTGAAAAAGTGGTCATTTTATAATTCAAGTACATAGTATACTTGTACTAATTGCGCTATCCAACTGGTCTTTGGTTCTCAAAAGACCAGAAGTTAATTAAATCATGTCTGAAATTTAATATTACATCAGCAATATTTTTGAAATCAAAAATGTTATTATTTAAATTAAAATAAACATTTTTGTCTTTTTGTGTGTGTGAAGCAGGTTTTATGTTTATTTATTTGTTGAACTGATTTAATTAACTTCACATTTTGTGTATGTGTGTGTGTGTGTGGGTTCAAGTAGCGTAAAATTTATTTTAATTATTATGAAGACAATTAATCTGAACATAAGTTAATAAAAAACAAAAATAAAATGAATCGATTAGGCTCAATAATATTTGAAATTAAAGAAGTCTGAAGTAATATTTGTATAATGATAATTATGTTAATAATTTCATATGAAAAAAGTTCAATGTTTGCAAAATTCACATGCTAATTAGGGCATGAAAAGTGAATAAGTTTTGTTCGGTTCGGTTCGGTTTATTGACAGAATACATAATAAAGTTAATGTTTTTGTATGAAACAAAATACACAACATTTCATATTGATTGAGATTTAATAAGTTTATTTAAAAGTTGGTAGCATATAGTTCTGCATTTTTACCCATTACGCAATTTTTAAGATATTTTGCATTATTCTAAATACTATAAATGTGATGATAAACAACCTCTAGACTTATATCTCTGGAGCTACCATCAAGTCAAAATTGCACACGAATAATCTGGATGTGTCAATGGATTTAAAATGTTCAAATTGTTTGCGAAATACTCATTCAGTTTTTGAGTTAATAAAGTATAATAGGATTATTTATTGGTATTGGGGAATTTGGCGAAATGTAGAATAATTATTGAAATAAACACAGTTTAGACTGTTTTACCAAACAGAAGAAATGAGAGTATGAAGGTTTAGAATAACCTCATAGTTATGCATTGTTTTGTGCCAAGTTATGCTTAGTATAACACAACTTTTATTGGTCATGTTTACAATTGTGTTAGCGCTAGACTGAGTACTTCATTGAAGTCAGTATGTGACTTCACTAACGAAACGAAAATTAACAACATTATATGCAAGTTATCTTAACTTTCATGACAACTGGACTATGTTATGACCTTAATCATCCTTATAATATAAAAAAAATATGATCGGACACTATTTTCCTTGACTTTCATACTGACTCATTATTAGCTACTACTTTAAACTTGACGAAGTTACAAGTTGGACGTTGTAGGACATTGTTATCATAGCAAGCGCTCTTCTTCTCCTTCTAATCTTCTAAACCGCCAATCTCTATTTTTAAAGAATCTTGCTTGTTTATTCGATACTTTCGAAAGTGGTTATGATACCCCTGAACAGTGTCACCGAGTTAATCAATGTATTTTGGACACCTTTGAGAAAAAGCGTTATTGCTGCGCAGTACTTCTGGACATTAAGCAGGCATTCGCTTAAGTTTGGCAACCGGGTCTACTGTTCAAACTAATAAAATTCTTACCAGCTCCATACTACTTTCTTCTTCTAAGATCAAATACATTGATGTGAGGACTAAGTTGAAATGCATAAAATCCGGAGTTCCATAGGTTAGCATACTGTAGCCAATCCTAAACACCTTATATACATCAGATATACCAATTATAAGGAGCATCAACCTGCTGGTTGCTACAAATGCAGATGACACTGCGTTCATTCATATGTACAGCTGACGATTATCTGGAAGCATCCGCACTATTACAGCATCAGCTTACTCAAATTAAACCTGGGCTGAAACTCTGCAACATTATGGTAATCACCGACAAATCAACGCACTTTACTTTGAAGTTGCCCTCAGAGCACACTGCCAAATACCTGATTAAACTGTAAGGCTCACATGAAACTTAAGCGCCATCAGAAAAAATGTCCTGGCCACAATTTAAAACTGTTTTTGCGCAACAAACTCCTGCTATACAAGACAGTTTTGAAGCCCGTATGTACATATGGAATCAGTGGGGCTCTGCTTCGCATTCTAATATTTAGATATTCCAGAGATTACAATCAAAGCTTCTACGCACCTTGATATGTCAGAAATACAACAATTCATAGAGATTTTCATGTCCCATGGATTAAAGACGAAATTGGAAGATTTATCAGAAAATATATTCTCGTGTTGAAGCACACCTTAATGATCTCGCCTCAGGCCTACTTGTCATTGGCAACAACATTCGCCGACTCAAGAGGAGTTACCTAGATCTACGTTTCAGGTTTCCTGAAGGATAGGTAATCTGTCACCATTCACTGTGATGTTATTTCTTATTACTCATGTGTGTCCATTTACTTATGGTTACATTATAAAAAAAAACATATTTATTTACTTAACATCAAGTTTTCTAGTTACAGTTTTTTAAAATATTCGGTACTTATTTTTTTTTTCTTAGTTTCAATAAAAAACAGAGATTCCAATTTGTTTAATGCATTATAATGATAGTGAGTTGTACTCGTGCTATGTACTATTCAATTGTAAAATGAATACGCAACATCGCTATTGAAAATGTATTAAATAAATTCTTCTTCCAGACCGTCACCATCATCTTTTTTGGCATTTGGAGTGGCAATCTAAAAGAAAAGCTGCCATGCAAATTTCATTGTTCCCTTTAAAAAAATTGTCAATAGGATCATTTATTAGGATAAAGGAGGTTTCGATCTCTATCAATGTTAGTCAAGATTAATAGAGGTACGGCATTTTCATTGTTCCTTTTTCAAAATCTAGTTTATTTCAAATATTTTGTTATTGTTTTGTTTGTTTTACTTTTGATGTCTATATCCTATGTTTATACGAAAAAAATATTCTTTATGAACGGGAATTTCCACAGTAAATTCAACTTAAAAATGCACATGCCAATTTTCTCACTCGAGCTATAGAAAATTCGAATTTGATACCAAAAAAATGTTAGTGCAAATCAAACGATAACACAATGCAACTGTTTTAATTATTAAATAGACACATGCGCACTTTACTCTTTGGTTTCTGTTTCATAAATGACAGTGTTAAGTGGATAAAATTGAAATTTATGAGAAGGTCTTTCTCTACAAACAAATTATTTGAAATTCCGCTGATCCTCATTGATTTCCACTTGACGATACATCTTGGTTATATCAGCGGTCATTGCATATTTGCATAAACGAAATTGAAGAAGTGTATCTAGCATTAGTATGTCATTAAGCGATAGTTATGTAGATGTTTTACATGATGCAACAAATACTAAGCATATATGGATGTGCTCTGTGGTCTTAGTATGCATTGATATGGAATAAAATAATCTGGTTCCATGGGTATGATGTTGTCGGGTGCTGGCTCAACGATACATATTCTTTTATGAATTCAATGTACATTCACTAAAAAGTTGAATTAGCTTGCATTCTTCTTACCAATGATAAAAATCTCCTTCTTGATGTGTCTAACAATGACCCTATACAATTTGCACTCGATTTGAAAAGTAATGATACTCTAAATCGACCAGAAGGAAGTCGAACAATGGATTCAATAAACGATTTCTCATAATATGCTTGGTCTGTTGTGTACAATTTAGTTCCAGTCAACTTAGGAACTTGCTCCAATTCCCAGAACTTCCGTACCATTTTCTTGCAATGTGCTGACTAAGAAACTTGTGTGAAATTGTGTTTTTAGTTTACTTTTTCATTGTCCAGATACGATCCATCCAAGCACTGAATGTTGCAAAAATTAGTTCATCTTTTCCATTTTTTACTTGTCCATCTTTCAGCAAGTCCAAAAATTCATATGCTCCCTAAAGTAAATCAATCCATAAGTATTTGAAAAGTAGAAACGAATACATAAATTTTACATTAATTAATAGTTTGAATTAAAAGTCTCCTACAATTAGTAGTTCCTGACTGAAATTCTTTTAAATGAAATGAAATCAATATCACGCATACGCTGCGGTGTACTCAGCATGTGCATTTCCATCATATGAAATTAATAGGTTTCTTGTCATTATTTTCACAATGCAATTGATACCGTCCGTACTATTATTAGTGCATTTCGAATTATATTTCATGGATTTGATAATTGATCATTTCTCTATGTGCTCCTTCATTGCAATGCATTGGTGTATTGTGGTTATTCTTGTGGTTGTTATTGACCGCTTAATAATAATGAAAATCCAGCCAACTAATTTCAATTTATTAAACCGTTGCAACAAAATTTTCTACTACAATATTTTTGTTTTTTATTGATTTTTTTATTTCTTTTTTTGTGGGTTAATATTGTTCCTTGTACTTACTTTTTTGCTATTTGTTAGCCTTTTAACAATGCTGCTAAGTCGCAATAAATTGAGTGGATCTATGAATTTGCAAGTTTTCATTGTTAAACTTCTTACGTAACACAAAACACTAGAATACAGTAAGAGTATGGAGAGAATGTCTGTTCCCACAGTTATTATCTTGTTTGTGCGTAGTAAGTATATTATTGATTATGTACTGATGTAATTGCTTATTGTAAGTGTGTGACTAAGCCAATTGCTATCATGGTCATTTCGATCTATTGTTCGTCTCTCTGTCATTGTATTGTTGTTCTTCTAGAAAAAGCTCTTACAGGAAATTGGCATTATATTGTACATTATAGTAGGTAAATACCTAACATCCGCTTATTGGTGATTTCACCTCCGGATTAATAACAATTGACATTTGCTTTATAGTGAAGAATTAATATTGTTCACATGATATGAATTGACTTTAGATAAATCTTTATGTCATCATTTCGATAGAAATGGTTAATTTTGTAAAACTTAAACATAATGAAAATTGCAGAAAGCATTTATTCTCCTCCATTATCGAAACTAATTGAATTGCTTATGAGCGCATTTCCTTCAATTATTCACCAATATCTTTTATATAACATAGTATATTCATATTCATTCACCATCAACAAAACTTCCAGCTCCATCTCCTCTTAACTTGACAATGCTTTCAACGCCTCTAAAACACGGAATATCGAGGAAACGCATTGTGTAAGGGCGCCAAACAATAAAACGCTCAAATCAATTGTGATGCCAAAAGCATTTCATGACGCTAATATTTTTCACTTGTGTGTAAATTTGAACAAGAGACAGGCAGGCAGACAGACAGATGGAGTGAGGGACATACTCGTATAGACTGACGTATGGTTGGTTGTTTGGACAGAAAAAAGTGAAGAGCTTAAGTCATGTTCTATTCATAAATTTCAATACGTTTGTTTTTTTCTTCTTCTTCCTTTTCAAATTATTTGTGCGCATTCACTAAAAAGCGACGTTATTCATTCAGTCATTCACTCATGTACTCATTCTCACATTCCTGTATTCCTACAGCATTTTCTCATTCAATCATTCATTCTTTCACTTTTCATTCATTTGTTCCTGGTTTTTGCATGATGGCTTCTCTATACTAGAACTACAGGCTCCTCTGTCCTTAACTTGAGCTCACTCGAGTCAATTCAATGCTTTCACATTCATATGTGATGCCATGTATTCCTCTGTGTGAGAAAAACAAAAATCGAAAGATGAAACTTATGAAAGGATGAAAGAAACGTATAATGTGAAAAGAGATGTAAAACTGTCTGTAGTAAGTATGAGTGTGTAAAGCTTGTAATGGTAAATCTGGTGATGACGTTGATAGTAACTGTTGATATTTGGCTATAATAATAACAATAGTAATAATGATGATGATGATGATGACTTACCTATGTATGTACTATAATGATGATTTCCTGTAACGTTGCAATGGTGCATTGTGTTGTCGTCGTTCAGTTGAACTGAGTTGAGTTGAGTGTACTCCATTGTCACTTGTTTGAAGAATTATGAATAATATTGTTATTTTTAAGCATTTCATCTGACTTCCTGTTCCCGATGTATGTACTACGTACCTGTCATCATTTGCTTTAAAATGTGCACATTTTGTTGAAATATTCGTAAAGTAGATTCTTCTTCGTTTGTTTGGTTGTGGGTTCGCTGCTTTGGGGATTTGATGATGGATCCGTTTGCATACTATATGAGAAATGCAATTTTTAGATATAAAGACGAGTAGTACACTTCACATGAGTGTCAGCCAATCAGTTTACTATCACTTTAGTCTGATATTTGTAACATACTATACTGTCAGGGTCACATTTTACCACACATTAAGCGCCTCAACAAACTTTGGGAACAAAAATTGAACAATAAAAAATCACTGAAATCGCTCAGATTATGCGTAGAGTCAAAAACAGACAAGTTTGAGGAATACGAAAAAGCAGCGTAAAAATTATCAGATATTGACGAATTTAGTGAATCACGCTAAATTCACTGGATTATGCGAAATATTAGGAATCCTTCTGGTAGGAAGTTTTGTTTCAGTAATTAATCAGCTTTCAGTATCTCTGAGTGATAGGATTCGAGCATATGACGACAATTTAGTGAAAATTTACAACGACATTCTTGAAATCAGCTTTGGGAATAAGTTGGTCCAGTTTGTAGCTATGATAGATGGACTATAATGTTGACAGTCAAACAAAAATCGATGTTCTTCTACACGATTCTGGTTGATAATAGCTTGAGCGCTGCATACCCTTATATTTTTTTTTCTTTATTTATTAAGCGCCAAACAGGGCCCATTGAGCCTTATAATGCGCTTTGCTTCTGCGTAATAAATATCGCCAGGTTTTTACATTTAATTTATGAAGAAACAATATCTATCTATCTATATCTATCTATTTACATATTCTATTCTATCTATCTATCTATATCTATCTATCTATATATAAATAAAATCGTAAGCATTTTCGTGACTGTGCACGCTAAGCTCAGAAACGGCTTAACCTATTTGAATGCGGTTTTCACTGGTGTATTGAAGCAAGCGTCGTGTAACATTTAGCGTTTATTTTATCGAAATCTACCGACTAAATCAAAAGACATTCATATTTTTAATTCCGTTGCCTACTTTTTGGCTGATTTTCGAATATTTTCCTCTTTTGCAGCGCAGCAACATTAAACAGCTGATGATTAGGAAAAAAGTTAACAAAATACACCCCACGCGTACGAAGTCGTGGGCACAGCTAGTCATAAATATTATTAATGTTGATCATGACAGTGCAACGACCCTTAATAATTAGGTTAACTATTTCATATCTGTGATGGATTACCGCCAGAATAGAGAATCCTTGAATTGCAATTAAAAATTTCACACAATTGGTTTCAGTGTTCGAGGCTTATTTTTTGTATCCAGGTATGATATATTTCTTGTTTGATATTGGCAATCATTTCAGCTGTGGCCTTTTCTACTATGCTAATAGCAATTTAATTTGGTGTTCTCTTATTGTCATAAGTGGGCCAATGAAATACTGTTTAATTAAATAGGATTATCTTATCTAAATAGATCATTCAATCGATTAAAAATAAATATATCTAGATTGGTTTCATTTACACAAATATTACAAATAAATAATGTGAATAAAGTGTATAAAAGCTTTGGTAAGACCAAATATCTAAGCTACTTACGTTCATCTATTCATTCTTTTTCGTTTCAATTGACACAAAATCAATTTTCTGCAAATGCTTCTCTTTATGTGATTTTACATTAAATTTGCTTATCAAAAAATGCAGCAGATGCATTCTCCTATTTACTCTTACTCTTAAAGGAAACTATTCAATCACACAGAATATGACAAATATCTTTCACTTACCTTATATGTATGAACATATAAGGATGAATATGTGTGTGTATCTTTAACTACGAAGTATTTTCAAGTTGTCTCCTCCCAATAAACCATTTACCGTTCTTACTTTGACTTTAGTTAGCCACTTTTGGTGTCTTCTTAATTAAAGGTTATTGAACAAACGAACCACAACCGTTGCACAAATAAACGAATAAACGAAAAATGAACTAAATGTCTGCTTTTGCTTTCATAACACAAAATGCAATCAATCGTAAACGCATCAGCAGAGGAAAGCACAGAATTATTATTGTACCACCATTTCATGGCAAGATAGACTAGTATAGACCAATACAGGACAGGAAAGGAAAGGAATGGAAGGAATGGAAAGGCCACAATCATGAATAACCATCGCGCCACCAAATTACCGCAGACATAAAATGCACATGCAAGTGTATATGAATATGTATCTGATAGAAATTGTGTGCGTCGTCGTCCTCATCGTCATCGTTGTCATCGTCATCAAAAACCACAAGTTCAACACGCTCTCATAAATACGAGTATTTCCTATGTATGTGTGCGTAAGTGAGATAATGTGTGTATGAATTTATCTACGAGTATATGCTGCGTTATTAAACCGGTCCAGCGTGCAATGCAAACAAGTATCTCTTGCTGCTATTAATTAAATTTTCGTTGCATAAATCGTGGTGCATTGAGAACTGTTCAAGTGTAAAGACAAGTTTTGGTCGACATCATCGTCATCGTCATTGGATTTAATTTTCAGTTTGTCATGACTGCTTCTTCTTCGGTTTGTCTTCCGAATGTCTGTCTGTCTGTCTGTCTGTATATGTATCTGTCTTAGTTGCATAAGTTCTACGACTCATCAGTTAAGTTGTTTGCATTCTTATAATTGCATTAGGCGGGCACTTTGCTTTGGTTCTCGATTTGGCTTTAGCTTTGGTGTTGGATTTGCATCTGGAATCCATGCATATTTTAATAGAGCAACGCATCGTTTACTTTAGCTTTGCCTTTCACTTCCATACGCTGTCGTCACTCATACGCCGCATTAGCCACAAGTATAATGTCACGCAGCAATGATCCAAGAGCAAAACTCTATGCCTATACGTGTGTGCCTTCAAGTATCTGTGAGTGTGTTTGTGTGTCTATCTGTGTATATGTTATATGTCAGATTCTAGGTTTTCTTGGCTGTTTGTAAATTACTCAAATGCTTCTGCTGCTATAAACAGCTGTTGTTGACGCTTGAGAATTGGATAGCAGCTGGCCTCTTCTTTCACTTTCTGTTTGGAAACCTGATTAGTATGGTATACGAGTACATGTGTTTGCTAAGAGAGTATCTCTATATACTAGTCAGAAATGAATTTCTTATTTAGCTGCAAATCATAGAGTTTAAAAGGAAATGGTTTTGGCATGTCTTGCATTTCATAGGCATTTATCTAACATATGTAATTTATTTTTATTACGAGGGTAGTTAGTTCTTTTAGTCACAGTCAGTATCATTTATGGTATTCAATTAAGATACTTCTGCTAATTATAATACTATATCAAATTGTCCATATAGCTAATACAATTCTGGGTTTCTTGCTTCTTTGTTAAAGCTTCTTACTTCTTATAAAAAATTAGTTTAGCCGACATCTTGATTTATTGAGTATGAAAGATTTATTGTGTTTGAACTTTCACATAAAACAATTTTTATGACTCTCTTAATCATTCAATTAATTATGTATCTAATTGCCAATGAATAGTAACAAAAATAACTTGAGCAGTAATACTTTTGTAGCAAAAGAGTAGCAATCTCTATAAATGTTGATTCTTATCATATCTTGGATAGATGCGTGTACATGCGAGTCTCGCAAATGATGCAGGCCTATGAAAAATGAATCAAGAAACAATGCGAAATGATAACAACTGTCACTACAAGTGTGGAAGGCTTAAGAAGTATATCACTTTTGCTAAATGTTTAGATTAACTTAAACATACAATACTATATTTATCAAAGTGTAAAGTTTTAAAAAAATATTTAAGAAAACTTCAAATGTTTCTTATTTGCTTTCATTTTCAATTTGTTTAATAATAAAATATTGCAATCCATCTTTTGTGACACATCATCATACATCCTTCATCAACTGAAGGAAAGTATCAAATATTTATTATATATAATGCAACAAGCCCTAAAAATAATAAATAAATGGTGCAGTGAGAAAGGGCTCTCCATTAACCCATCAAAAACTGTGCTGGTACCATTCACCAGGAAGAGAAACACTACTCTCAAATGTCCTGTGTTAAATGGCATCACAATCCAATTTTCCAATGAAGCGAACTATCTAGGGGTTATCCTTGATAAAAAGCTAACGTGGAACCAACATCTAAATAAAGTTACAAAAAAGGCTACAAGGGCATTCTTTGCCTGCACTAGACTTTTTGGTAAGACATGGGGTCTAAATCCCAAAATGACCTACTGGACATTCACTACGGTCATTAGACCAATGGTCACTTATGCTTCCATTGCATGGTGGCCTAAGGTCAAACAAAGGAATGCAGTAAATATACTAAGTAAACTGCATCGACTTGTTTGTGTCAGTATCACAGGGGCCATGAAAACGTGTCCCACTGACGCACTAGGGGTGCTCTTATACATCCCACCATTACCTATCCTAATAGAAAAGGAAGCTACTATAAGCGCCTTGAGATTGGAAGGTATTGCCGACTTAAAAGGGGGCAATATTAAGGGACACCTAAAAATTTTAGAAAATTTTCTAGACAGTCCCATTTTGCATAGAGATGATACTCTATTGTCTAAAACTATCTTCTTCAAACTTTTTCAAATCATTATCAATGATCGTGAAGACTGGAGAACTAACTCTATTAAATTCAAACCCGGCTCCCAGATATGGTTTACAGACGGGTCTAAACTTGAAAATGGTAGAACAGGGGCGGGAATTTATGGCCCTAAATTCAAAAAATCAATCCCAATGGGTACCTACCCAACAATATTTCAAGCGGAAATGTATGCCATTGAAATTTGTGCGAGGGAATGTCTTCGCAGGAAAATGAGAGGAGTACATATTTACATACTCTCGGATAGTCAAGCGGCCTTAAAAGCCCTACAGTCGGTCACTTTCACTTCAAAGATGGCATATGACTGCCTTAACCTATTAAATGAACTGGGTAACTTTAATACTGTTGTATTAAGGTGGGTACCAGGACATGAAGGTCATGAAGGCAATGAAAAGGCCGACTACTTGGCTAAACAAGGGGCGATCATGCCCTTTTACGGTCCTGAGCCTTTCTGTGGTCTCTCGAAAAGCCACAAAAACGAAGAAATCAGGAAACTTGAGGAAAAGAGTTTTCTAAAACACTGGGTGAACTCCACCGGACAACGCCAGGCAAAACTATTCCTCACTCTTTCAAAGAGTACCTCGAATAAGCTTCTCTCACTCAGTAGAGTAGACTTACGCATTTTGACTGGATACTTCACGGGTCATTGCAACCTAAGGTATCATCAAAATAAGTTAGGTCTTTCCGACACTGACGTATGCCGATTTTGTGAACTGGATAAAGAAAGTTCAGAGCATATACTCTGCAAGTGTCCTGCACTCGGTAGACATAGACTTCACCACCTCGGTGACACTGTTGTTAATCCACACAAATTGTGGAACAACAAACCCCAAGATATGTTAAGATTCATCAAAAGTCTAAACATATAGGGTTTCTATTAAATAGGGCTATGTACAATAGATCTTACTGGTCGCTGTGCTATCGGGCCCATTATTATTATTA